>SZWC01000349.1:295694-305975 GCA_023375785.1 Penium margaritaceum | reverse complement strand
GGGCGGGCGGGGCCGGCGGGCGGGGCCGGCAGGCGGGCGGGCTTGCGTGCGGTGCGTGGGGGGGGGGGATGGGGCTGGTTTCGTTTCGTTTTCTTCTCTGTACTTTGTTCATCGATTTGGTTCCCCCTTTTTTCTTTTTTTTTGGGGAGGATGCCAGAGTCCTTCACGCCACCTGAAACAAACGAAACAGGGTTCTCGGGCAAGGCCCTGTGGCCAGGACCGCTACAGGAGTGCGATGGGAAGCACCTCCTAAAACACCTGGGAGCTAGGCTTCCCAGAAAGTCGGCTCCACCCCGCAGAGGGCTGAGAGTGTGAGGAGGGAGCGCACCCGTCCCTGGTGCGCAATGGGGGCCACCTCGCCAGTGAAGGGGGCGGAGGCTCTGGCGTTCCCTTTTTTTCCCTTGTTATTGTTTTACCTTGCCTGCTCGTGTTCTGAACCTTATTGTACGTCGGAACATGTTCTCAGGAACGCATTCGCTGTTTGTCTAAAATGGCAGGCAAGGACCTGTTCAAAGCCGCGGCCCGCAACGCCAGCCACGCCCTTCTTTCGGCCCTTGACCCCAAACACAATGGCACTGCTCCCATTGTCGACACAATCGGCGCGGGAAGCGGCGGCGGCGGCGCTGTCACTGACGCCGGCATGTGCACGACCAGCGGCGAAGGCACAAACACTGGCAAGGGCATGGGTGCGAGCGGCTGCACAGCAGCCAACGGCGGCGGTTTTGGGCGCAGTGAGCAAAGAGATTCCCATGCTGCTGTCGTCGCGTGTGGAGCACCATCGACGCAGAGGGTGACGATGTGTGGCTCTCTGACTGTCGGCTGCTGCAGCAGCGGCAACGCTGCAGCCGGTGTGGCTGTGACAGAGGACGGTGTGGAGGTGTGTGGGTTGTGTGTCGAACACTGTGTGGGCCGGGCCCTGTTGGGCCGTGGTTGACGGCCTTGGAGGAAGGAGGGACTTGTGAGAGCAAAATGTGAGATTCTTTTGCAGAACCTGTAAGACTTATTCGAGGACTGCCGTAGTTGACCTGCAAAATGAAAAACCAGACTTCTGATTATTCTCTGCTTGGCGTAGAGGATGCAACTCAGAGTTTGTTCTCAAAGGTCCAGAGTACTCCCAAACTCGCTTGGATAAATACTGTCAGTTAATGAGTTAATAAACCGGTAGTAGAGAAACTGCAAACCCGAACATCTCACAGAGGTTAGCATACCTTCTTCCTCTCCGTATGTGTGTTGTGCACCCGAAACTTCACGATACATACATTCTGCTTTCAAGAGTGCAATCAACTTGAGATGAGTTCAAGAGGGCATGAAGCAAAGATTGAATGGTTGGAATGCAAGACGAATCCTTCTATGAGCATTTGCTCAACGAGGACTTCCAACCACATTCTTGAGCAATGGCTTGAGCCAGCCACATCACCAACACACTGACGTTGTTGGCCTACCACACAAGCATGTTGGTGTCAAGTTGTCAAACCAACCGTAAAGTTTCCAAGAAGCTACAAACTCCCCTTATTTGAAGATTCTATCACAACCAACATGTGCATGGAGGCCAAGATTGAACTCATTGATGATGTCAATCACAATGACCTTTAAGCTTGTGTTGTGATTTGCGTGTGCACTGTCTCATTGATCTGTGCCGTGACCTCTCTTGTGTATGCTCGGGTAGATGACTGACTCGGTGGATGTTGACGACGGCGGACGCTGAGCGATGGAGGTGACGTCGCACCATTTTTGTTTACATAGCTTACTGTGATCTCTCGGCTCACGTCCATCGCCTTGCACACTCTTGATGAGGCGGAGGGTACAGAAGACTGGGGGAGCAAACGCAAGTCCGGTAGGTGCCGAGCAGCTGCAACCAGCCACCAGGGACACTTCTGCCTGCTCCATCGGTCGTCTCGTCCCTCGTGGCAGCAGTGCCACCTTCACTGT
The DNA here is from genome assembly GCA_023375785.1 of Penium margaritaceum. Taxonomy (NCBI): domain Eukaryota; kingdom Viridiplantae; phylum Streptophyta; class Zygnematophyceae; order Desmidiales; family Peniaceae; genus Penium; species Penium margaritaceum. The sequence continues at coordinate 304,046 of SZWC01000349.1, read as the reverse complement.
CGCAAAACACTCTATTGTCATCCTTGTTTGTTCTTGGTCTGCCCTGTCTTTGTGGCCTAGTTTAGTCTTGCTTATGAACATGTATTAGTTTTGACAGGCATAGCTTGGGACGAAACTCGGTGTGGGTGGGTGTGCACTTGCAAGTGGGAGTGGTATTGTGCCCTCGCATTTGGGTGAGTGCCGGCGAGCTCCCACTCGCTGGCCGACGGGTAGACTCGACTAGCGAGCTCCACCCCGTAGGATCCACCCCTCTCTCTCCACCAATTTTCACCACACACAACCGTTTCCCTCGTGGTTGGTCCCTTTCCGTCCACGTTCCTGTGCTTCACGTGGGTGTGTGAGGGAAGAGGGTCAGGACTATATTGTTTTGGTATCAAAGCAGACGAGTCAAGCTCGTCGTGTTGCGCTTGGGAAGTGCAGCGAAGTCCTTGGGGGAGGACCCGCCAAGCAGCAGCCGCGGTGACTGCTACGCAGATCGGCAGCTGCGAGGACCGGCAGCGGCAGTAGCGGTCACGAGAAGCAGCAGCTGCAGAGGCGGCTGCGCGGAGCAGCAGCTACGGCGACGGTGAGGCGCAACAGAGAGCGGCGGCGGCAGCCAGCCACTGCAGCAACGGGCGGCAGCCGTAGTGTCGGCTACCCAGCTGCGTGTAGTAGCAGGTGGCAGCTGCAACAAGCGGCTATAGCAGTGGGCAGCAGCCACAGCGGCGGCTGCTAAGCCGCAATAGTGGTGGCAGCTGCACGGAGCAGCGGCTGCCGCGGCGGCGGCGTGCAGTAGCAAGCGGCAACAACAGCCAGCGGCAGCGTGCAGCAATCGCAGCGATGGCTCCTCGGCCGCAATAGTGACGGCAGCTACGCGGAGCAGCAACTGCAACAGCGGGCAGCAACAGCAGCCAACGATTGCAGCAGCGGACGGCACCTACAGCATGGTTGTTGCAGTGAGCTGCAGCAGCAGCCAGACACGACAGCAGGGGCTACCGCCTTGCAGTAGCAACGACGGGTCCTGGGAAGACCCATCTCCGCACGGCAGCCGCGGCAGCTTCGGCAGCGGCAGTAGCAATGTTTGTAGCAGCCGACCCTTAGGTGGCTTGAAACCACCGTCGTTGAGCCCAGCAGTAATAGCATTGTAACTACTATAGCGAAAGCAGCAACGGCAGTGGTTACCGTAGCACAGTAGTAGTGGTTGTGGCCACAATAGTAGCAGACCCGCCACAACTGCAGCAGTGGGCTTGTGTAACACTGCTGCGTAGCTGCGTAGAAATTGTGGCCATGTGTAGTAGCTGTGTAGGCCTACACAGCCCCTGCGCAGCTGCAAGCAAGGGGTGATGCAGTCAGTAATTTTGAGGTAAATTCTTCTCAACATTTCAGCTCCTTGGGAAAGACTGGTGGTTCCTTGTTTGGAGCATTTTAACGTTCGGACCCATCTTGAGCACCACGATGGTACCAGTGCATGACATGGGCAAAGGGCTAGTAGACCCCTCCTCTTCCTCCTATTCGGGCATCATGAGTCCATGGTCTCAGTCACTTGCGACCGAAAAGCTTCATCAGATGTAGGATGAGATGCATCGAAGCCGTAGCGATAGGCCGACGCATTGCAGGAGATCTTGGGGTCACGAAGGTTGTTCAAGAGCCTCACACCAGTCACTAGGAGGATTTACTGGAGCTGCAACATCTGTTCAGCAGTCTATGCCCTACACAGAGTCGCGGCCTCAGCACCCCTCATCAGAGGCTGACACTTGGGATGAGGAGGAGATGAAGGATGACACACGCGAGGACAAGGTTCATCTCCTTGAGGAGCACATTCGTGAGCTACATCTGGGGTCATAGCCTCTCACTCCGCCACCTTCTCGCTCTCAAGTTCAGACACGTCCTTCAGCAGCGTTCACTTTTGGTGGCGTTTCTCTCACTCGTGGTCTCCCCATACCCTATCCACCATCTCCCGAGCCTGAGGTCGCCCTCTCCACAGAGCGACGACCAAAGGACTCAGAGACATCTCCATCCCATTACGATAGCGACGAGGGATTTCATTATTGGGAGACCTTGTTTTAAGTGTAGTCCGATTCTGAGGGAGTCTAGCCTTACTAGCCCAGCCAGTACCAGACCTGCGACACTCACCAGGTCCAAAAAGCAGCAAGAACGATGCGCGGTCTTCTCTACGCCATGCCGCGAGAGACTGTGGTCGACTTTTGTCACTTCCTAGGTGAGACCGGGACCGGGACTAGAGCACATCCGCGCGAGGGCTCGAAGCTAGCCGTGACACTTCTCTCTAGCCATGCCACGGGGGCGGCACGACTACGTGGGTTTCACTCCCTACATCAGGGTTCCACTCCCCACATCAGGGTTCCACGTAGCTTGCAACTGACTACTAGAGGCGCGCGATGCGCCTTTACATGCGCCTTGGGACAGGTGGTGGGACGCAGCTGTGGGCACTCGACACCATCATGATGGAGGTACACTTGAACCAGGTGAAGCTCTTTACCGGTTTCGACCGTGTGGCCCTCTCTGAGTTGTCAGAGTCACTACAGCTGCTTCCTTGGGCCCGTCGCTACTTCGTGCAGGCCACATCGGCTCATGAGGCTACTATCACCCATCAACAGAGTCCACTGAATGCAGTAGTGATTGCGACCCCTCCTACACCTCCGTCCCAATTCACCAGTTCCATCTCCACCGCTTCCTCCTCCTCCTCCTATACCCCGAGTGGCAACACTCAGGGTGTTGCAGCGGCCGCACAGGGGAGGAAGCGGAAAAAGCGACGCGAGAAGGGACAGCATCGGTAGGAGTAGTCGACGAGTAGTAGCATTGCACGTTCTGTCAACTGCTACAATTATGGAGGCGCTCACCGCTACACCGAGTGTGAGCAGTACCTTGATTGGCTTTGGGTTATGCGCGGCCTTCAGGCGGCACACGTGTAGCGGATTACATCAAGGGACACATAGACGAGATGCGTCGCGACCACGATTGTGGCAGACACATCAGTTTCACCAGGCGGCACCATTGATATGGATGCTCGGAATCACACGATCGTGGAGCTTCGTCAGCTGTTGGCGCTTCGTACCCAGGGAGGTACAAGAATGTTATCACAGCTGAGGGGTCTCGAGAGAGCTTGTCTTACTACGTTTGTTGTCCATGATGATGCTTGCGGGGGAGCTCAATTGGATTGCAATGAGGATGTACCTGACAATACCGTCTGGCTTGACGAATCACATATTCATGTTGTTCGTCGTTGTCTCGATTCCTCTGCTGGATGTGTATCCAGCAGAGGCATAGTATTCTTTGGCATGTTGCACAGTGTCGACGACCGGTCGTGAGCTGAGTGGCACTTGCATCATTGACTCTAGTGCCACCCATCGCATGATCTGTCGTTGTGGTGACTTTGTTGTTTTCGATCCCGTTGCGTCCGTTCGGTCCGTTTGCACAGGGTTTGGTCAGTATTTGTCTGTGCAAGGAGTTGGGGCTGTGCGGTTTGATGGTCCGTCTGGCCCCTTGTACACTTCCGATGTGCTCCTTGTCCCTGCTCTTGAGCTCAGCCTGCTCTCTGTTCGTTCATGCACCAGGATGGATTTCACTGTTGAACCCTCTGCTGACTTCTCTTGACGCACGTGCCATCGTGCTTCGTGCCTCCATTGTTGATGACCTCCACAATGTGGACCATTGCATTCCCTTTGTTTCTTCTCCCCCTCTCTTTTGCACATGTGTTTCACTAGTGTTCTCTCCCCTTAGCACCGCTTGTTACATTGTCGCCTCTGCCATGTGAGCTCGAACAATGTGTCCAAGCTCATCCAAAATCGACCAGCCCTCCGTCTTGATGTGTCTCCCTTTAAGAAGCTGCCCAAGACCGATTGTCTTTTTTGTGTCCAGGGTAAGATGAATCATTGCTCTTACTCTGACTCTTCCTCGCGTGCACTGCGTCCACTAGAGTTGGTCCACTCAGACCTCCTCGGTCCTCACCCAGTCGAGTCCCTCTCAGATAGGGGTCGATATGTTCTCAACCTGACCAATGATTTCACCCGGATACAATGGGTCTACAACGTCCGCGACAAAAGCGATGCCACGCTAGCATTCCGCTGCTGGCTGGAGATGGCTGAGTGTTAGTCTTGTTACACCCTGCACACATTTTTCTTGGATCGTGGTGGCGAGTTCTTAGGCGAGATGGATGTCTACTTTGCTGAGTACGGTATTTTTCAGTAGCTCTCTGCCCCAGCTACACAAAAGTAGAACGATGTGTCTGAGCGTTGGAACCGTACCATGGAGAATGGGGTTAGCACTATGCGGTTTGAGTGTAGTCTTCTAGAGTCCTTTGCCTTTGAGGGATTCTCCTACATGACGTGGGTCTGGAACCGCTTGCCGCATGGTCCGCTTTTGACCATGTCACGCCGTACAAGCTATGGTTCGGCCATCGTGTTGATCTCCGTCTCACTTGTGTTTGGAGGTCCCTCGCTTGCGTCTGGTACATCGAGGACTAGTAGGGGTCCAAGGTCTCACCTCGGGGTTGCATATGTACCTTCCTCGGCATCTCTCCGCGGTCAAAGGTCTGGCACTTTTAGGTGCCTGCTCGCCATGGCATTGTCGAGTCTCGAGATGCTCTCTTCTTTGAGGCTTTCACCTATCGTGACATTTCCACTATTCGTTCGCTGGCCACGGACCACGTTCCTACCTGTGTGGCTTCCCGACGGATGGGGGAGTCTGGTCTTGCAGATGGGTCCATCCGGGCCTCCTCACGTGCAGTCCAGTCTTTGATTGCTGATGATCTGGCCATTGTGGATGTTGGACTTGTACCCTCATCAGTCCCCTCTAGTATACCTGACCCCGTGCCAGTGTCAAACCCCTCTCACACACCTGATCCCGTGTCAGTGTCGGTCCCCTCTGGCACACCTGCTCCCATACAAGCATCAATCCCCTCTGGCACACCTATTCTTATGCCAGTGTCGGTCCCCTCTAGAACACCTGCTCCTATACGAGCGTCAGTCCCCTATGTCATACCTGAACCCGTGCCAGCGTAAGTCCCCTCTTTCATACCTGACTTTGCGCAAGTGACTGACTCTCTAGTCACACCCAGTCCCGTACATGCACCTATTTCCGCTACGGCCATGGCCCAGCAGCCTTCTCTGGAGCCTGAGATGAGGACCTTAGCTTCAAGCTACTCGCACGAGCCCAGTGGTAGTTTCCGACCACTGGCCTCTAGGGCTCGGCGGACTGCTGACTCAGCGCCTATACGTTCAAATAATAGTGTTTAGAGCGGCAAGCCTGGCACGAAGGCCCTTGGCCTGAGTGTCCAGGCAGACTACACTTAGGTGCATCCACCATGTCGTGTCGGCCACGAGTTGGTCTCCAGTGAGTTCTCGGTCGCTTGTGATGCTGTAGTTGTTTTGGTAGTGGTCAGATCGAATCCTGGGGCGTGCGTTTTAGCCACCCGGAGTTCTCCCTCGACAACGCCTGATCGAGGGACTTTGAAGGAGGCACTCTCAGCAGACGATGCAGAGCACTGGCGTGCTACTTGTAAGGATGAGTTGAGAGCCATCCGTGAGCATAGTATCTATGAGCTTGTCGACCTCCCGCCTGGGCGGAAGGCTATACATGATATGTGGGTCTTTCGCAAGAAGGTGAAGCCTGACAACACACTGGATCGCTACAAGGCCCGCTTGATGGCTGAGGGGTTCTCATAGATTGAGAGTGTGGATTTCTTTGACACGTTTGCACCCGTTGGCCGTATGATTACCGCTCGCGCCTTGTTCGGGGTTGTTAGACACCATGACTAGGTGGTGCATCAGATGGATGTGAACAACGTGTTCCTCCATGGCACTCTAGGAGAGGAGATCTACATGGTCTAGCCACCTGGCTTTGAGGTCGGTGACAAGGTCTGGCGCTTATAGAAGGCCTTGTACGGACTAAAGTAGTCACCTCGGTGGTAGAACCTAGAGATCACTGGCACACATATAAGTGTACGGTACGTGCAGAGTGATGCCGATTTGTCTCTCTTTCTAAGATGTATCGCTGAGAGCTTCACTGCCATCCTGGTCTATGTGGATGACCTCCTGATTGCGTCCCTTTCGATGGAGGACGTGAAGGAGGCCAAGGTAGTCCTTCAGAATGCCTAATGTTGAAAGACCTTGGTCCTATAGCTGTATTTCTTGAGATGGAGATCGTACGTGATCATCACTGGCGGACACTCTTGTTACATGAGGCACGCTATACTCCCGTTGTGGAGGAGCAATTTGCTAACCTCTTTGGTGCAATTCCCACAGCCTCCATCCTCATCACACCTGACGGGCAGGATGCTTGAAAGGTGGATGATCCAGTAGAGCTGGGGGAGGCAATAGACATGATCCTATACTTTTGCCTCATTGGCTCTCTGATGTACTTGGCCACTACCACACGACCCGACATCGCCTTCGCTGTCAACCTCCTTGCACAGTTATTATAGTGTCCTTGGGCGAGAGCCCTTCATGTGACTATGCAAGTGGTACGGTATGTGGTTTCCACGTCGTACCTTGGACTCTGCTTTTGACGGAAGTGTTTAGTGGTAGTTGACGGCTACACAGACAATGACTGAGCATGAAGCCTTGATGGGCGCAATTGGACAGGCTACGTATTCATGTTGGACGAAACGACTGTGTCATGGGGTAGCGGCAAGCAGAGTTGTATTTCACATAACTCGTCGGAGGCTAAGTATGTTACACTAGGGGTTGAGGTTGCTGAGGCGGTGTGGCTGCACCATCTATTTTTGAAGTTGCAACAGTCTGTGCCTTGCATTTTTCTATGTTGTGACAACCAGAGTGCTCTTGCCATTGTAGATAACTCTAGCGTGTTTCATGCACACACGAAGCACATTGTTGTTGAGCATCACTTTGTGCGTGATCTTGTGGAGCAACAGGTGATCTCCGTCATTTGGGTCGGTACCGACATGCAGCGCACTTCCTGACCAAGGTACTGTCGCGCGAAAAGTTCATGATGGCCATTCGTTCTGTCAGGCTTCGCCCCTTGCCTGAGAGTGGCTAAGAGTGGGATGTGTGAGCATGCACTGTTGAGCATCTCGTTGTGCACTTGGGTCAGTTTTGCATGTGTACGGACATGCGTACCATCAGGTCATTGGGGAGTGTTGTGATGTGAGTCGTCCCGTCCATTTGTATAGCTTATTGTGACCACTCGGTCGTGTCCATGATGCGGACCCAGCTGGCGCTAGAGCACCGACGCGTGGTAGCTCCAGAACGAACAGCTACCAGACACTTGCCATGACGTCACGGGTACTTGCTGGGGTGCTTGACAGTTTTTCTACAGTTGCTAGAGTTTTCTTGGTGGACAGGCTCTCGAGCACGATTTCCATGTTTTGTATTATCTGTCCATTAATCGATGCCGGACTTGAGGGTGTGACTAGTCGTAGCGTCCGGCTCAAGATTCTACGTCTCTAGGTATAGACGGTGTTGCCTTTGGATGCTTGTGCATGGAGTCACGGCCAAAACAATGGTTTTGGCTCGGTTTTTGGACAAACAGACAATGTTGTGTCCGTCACCTGCAGTGGGTCGCGGCGGGTATTTATGTTGTGTGCTTGTCTGTTGTCACTCCTCTCTGCATTACTAAGCTATTCAACCTTATGAAACTTTGTGCGTCTCCCTAGCTTCACCCTTGTTATTTCTTGCACCCGCATGCTTGCTAGTGCGTCAAGTGACTGGACAGGGCTGCCATGTCAGCACCAACAAGGCTAAGTAGCTTCCAAGAAGTTTCTCACGTGCGTGAATGTGTGTGTGCATGCATGCGTGCGTACGTGTGTGTGTGTGTGCGTGTGGATGTGCATGTGTGCATGCGTGTGTGCGTGTGTGCGTGCGTGCGTGCGTGCTTGCATGCGTGCGTACGTACGTACGTACGTACGTACGTACGTACGTACGTACGTACGTACGTACGTGCATGCGTGTGTGCGTGCATGCGTGCATGTGTGCCTGTGTGCCTGCGTGCCTGCGTGCCTGCGTGCGTGCGTGCGTGTGTGTGTGTGTGCGTGTGTGCGTGCGTGCGTGTGTGCATGCACGCGTACGTGTGTGCATCTGTGTGTGCGTGCGTGCGTGCTTGCATGCGTGTGTGCATGCGTGCATGCATGCATGCGTGCGTGCGTGCGTGTGTGCGTGCGTGCATGCATGCATGCATGCGTGCGTCGTGCATGCGTGCGTGCGTGTGTGCGTGCATGCATGCATGCATGCATGCGTGTGTGCGTGCATGCATGCGTGCGTGCATGCATGCGTGCGTGCGTGCTTGCGTGGGTGCGTGTGTGCGTGAATGTGTGGGTGTGTGAGTGCGTGTGTGCGTGTGTACGTGCGTGCATGCGTGCATGCATGTGTGTGTGTGTGTGTGTGTGTGTGTGTGTGTGTG
>SZWC01000349.1:266693-282110 GCA_023375785.1 Penium margaritaceum | reverse complement strand
TGTCATGTAGCCTTGTTTAGGGAGAGTCTCCTAGTTTGAGCTGATGGTTCTCCAATGGCTACTTTACTCTTTCTGTGACATGAATGGTGCATTCTAGCAGCCCAGTTTCCACATATGAGTCTCGTAGAGTTTTCTCGGTGGTCGAGACCCGGGCACTTGGTGGTTTCTACCAGTGCTCCGGGAGACCCACAAAGATTGACTGCATATTGCCTTTGACAGGTTGTACACTCTCTCTGTGGTCGAGACCCGGGTACACGGTGGTTTGTGCCGGTACCTCGGGAGACCCTGCACTGATTGGTCTAGTCTTAGGGACCTTTTGACAGACATGTGTAGTCTGCGTGTGGCTGAGACCCGGACGTCCGGTTACGTGTTCCGGCGTCTCGGGAGGCCTGAATTGGCGTAGCTTGGCTAGACCGTGATGCTGTGTGTCACCGTATATTCTGGTTGTGTTTGGGGTATATTTGATATTTTCCTGTCGGTCGAGACCCAGGCACACGGTTGCCTGTTCCGGTGCCTCAGGAGACCTCCAGTTTGTGATTTCATGTTCTGGGACATGTGTACTCCCCGTCCGTGCCTTTTGGTGCGGCGGGGATGACGGGGCCTGGTGGGCTAGCCGCCAGTCCCCAGTACAAAAGCTCAGTGTAGGGCTCATTGTACCCTCTCCTTGATTCATAATTTACTCGTTCTAGACTTAGCCAAATCTTGGCACTGCATTTCTCCCGCTCACCACCAGAGCTCATGTCTCTTCCAACATGGGCCTGCATGCCCTAGACGCATTTTAGCTTGGTATCAGAGCGCAGGGGGGCCGTGTGAGCAGCAGAGCATCAGAATAGACTCGAAACGCAGCTGAGGTGCGCCACGTGGCGCCACATAGGCATGAGAGCGTGAAAGCAACGAACGTGCCTACAACATCAGCAAGGACCTACAACCACATCAAGGACATCCTCTTATCAGTTTTTAGGTTTTTACAGAGTTGATTTCAAGACCATTGGATGCTAGTGCGCCTCCTGTTTAGGCGGCAGAAGCAAACCGCACCCACAGGCGGCAGAGGCCCCACTCATTGCCTTTGGTTGGGCCATGTGTCTTGTGAGTGAACGTGGTAATTTGTGTGCAAGCAAAGCAAGCAAGCAGCCGGCACAAGCAGCGCCCAAGCAGCCGGCACAAGCAGCCTGCGTGCAGTGTGTGTAGACCCGCTTGCACCCGCAAGTGTGATTGCAGCGGGCCCAAGCAGCCGGCAGCAGCAGTAGCGGCGCCACCGCGCAGAAGTGCGGCAAAAGTGTCAGCCGCGTGCCAGCAGCGCTGCAGCCACGTGCACGTGGCGTAGCTGCACGTGCAAGCAGCGCGCAGCATCAGCAGCAGCCACATTGTGCAGCAGCAGCAGCTTTAGCATTTGCAGCGGCATTGAGCAGTGCGCAGTGTGTGACGGCGGTGGCAGCAGCCGCAACCAGCAGCAAGCAGCCGCGCGCAAGCAGCGTGGCAGCCACAACCAGCAGCAGCAACACCACTGCGCAGCAGCCACTGCAATCGCGCAGTGCAGACACTCGCCGCCACTTGCTGCGGCAACAACAGTCTGCACCCTCTGCAGCACGCAGCAGCAGCAGGCAGCAGCGCGAGCAGCGAGCAGCAGCAGCCGCATTGCACAGCTTGCGCACTTGCGAACAGCGACTCTGATACGTCGCGACTGCTGCATCCGCCGAAGCTACGCTGAGCTGCTCCCTCTCTCGCTCCCCTCTTCCTCTCTCGCTGCCTATTCTCTCGCTCGCCCCACTCTCTCTCTCTCTCTCCCTCGCCTGCTGGCTCTCCTTCGCCTGCTGGCGCTCTTTCTCTCTCGCCTGCTGTCTCTCTCTCACTCTCACGAACCCGGCCGCTCCCTCTGTCGCTCTCGCTCCTCTCTCCGTGCGTTCGCTCGCTCCCACGGACTCGCTCTCGCGAAGCCCTGTTGACGTCACCGTCGGCACCTCGACGTAGCGAAACCCACCCACGATTTTCGCGTGGGTGCGAAATCACCCACGCGATCGTGGGTGGTTGCCTATAGACTTTTTTTTCCTTTTTCTTTTTCTCACACCGAATTTGACCCGGCCGCTTTATCTCCAAAACAAATAGTCACTTCTATGTCAGGCAGAGGCAAGCAAAAAAACCACAACAAAAAAACAAACACTCATTAACCCCGAGGGATATTTCTGTAGAGTTGTCCATTCCGACAACGCATTCTTTCACATTTTTATTTGTCTCCTGTCCTTTCTCCTTACAAAGGGGAATTTTTTCCCATACCATTCTTTTTCTTTCCTCCCTTTTTCAGCACACGTGCGTCTACCGTGCACTACACCCTTTTATTTTTCAGTTCCTTCAAGACTCATCCCCTCTTCTTTGCATCACCTAGGGACAGTGCCAGAACCTCTCACATTATCACATCTCATCATCCCTCTCGGCACGATGTTGCCGTGGCCGGGGCCACCTCCTGGTCCCTACCTGACACAGAGATTTTCTCCCTCGCCCACTGACAGAGCTCTGCACTCTTACCCTCTTCATCCGCGACCCTCAGACTCCCTGAGGCCGCCGTCGGGACCACTTCCACGTGGTCATCCCGGCCATGTGCAGCCGTGGTCAGTTTCTCCACCGCCGGGACACAGTCACTCCCACCACGGGTTGCCTTATGGCACAGTGCCTCCGCCACCGGCACCACCACCTCATGGTGATCAGTCCCTCCTGTGGTCGGTCTCTTCCCCACCACGAGAGAGAATTTTACTCGCTCCGTCGTTTCACCAGCCTCCTGGTGCATTGACGTGGACATCACCCTCTCATGGGTCCACGGGACAGCCTCCTCTGTGGTCAGCTTCCGCTCTGACCGGAGCCAGCGCTCTACACGCCTCCGCGTGCCACCAGCCTGACGGCTTGGTGTCCGGACCACCTCCACCCTCTGGTCAGCCTTCTCCATGGTACTTCTCGGCACCACCGCGACAGGGAGTTCTTCACGCTCATCCGCATCCTCCCTTGCCATCAGGGGTTGATGTGTGGCCGCCAGCACCACCTCTCAGTGATGTTGCTCTCCAGTTGCTCCCATGGTCCGTCGTTACGCCGCCGGGACGCGGCATTCTCCATTCTCACCACCATGACTCTCATAGGAGTGGCCCTCTTGTTCCACGGCAGGATCCAACTCTTCATGGGTTTGCCTGCCACTTCTGTGGCGATGGACGCCAGGGCTGGCGCCAGTGTCACCTGCGTCCCAGTGGGTGGCATCCACCCTGGCTCCCGCCTCGTGAGTTCCCTCACACACCACAGCAGACAGACCTACCTCATTCGTCCGACCATCCCACCGGCGATATTGCTATCCTGTACACCGAGCTCCAGAGTCTGCGACAGCTGATGCAGCAGATCAGGGACCATCTCCTCACCCATCCGGTTGACTCTTCCTGTACACCATCGTCCTCCTCTTCCTCCTCTTCTTCCGAGGGAGCTTCCCCAGCTGCACTGGACCTTCTGTCTCCGTCTGCAGCTATTCTCTCCATCCTCCGCTCCACTGGTGTCATGACCCCATCCCAGTCAGCCTCCAGCTCGTCGACGTCGTCGTCGTCCACCGCGTCCTGTTAGTCTCGTCTCTGGCACGTCTTCCTCTCCACCGGCTTCTGTCGTTGCACCGGTTGAGTGGGGGTGTGTGCATCCGTCCACTTCGACATCGACTGTGTCGGTGAGCACCGAGGATGGAGCAGGAGCACCTAGCACTGCACCTGTTGGAGCAGGTCCATCTACAGCACCAGCTGCATCAGCTGGTACAGCTCCACTCGCTGCACCGGCTGCCCCACCTGTTGCATCGCCTGCAGTAGTGTCCTCTGCAGCTCCTCCAGCTTTAGGAGCAATAGCAGCATCAGACACGTCCACGCAGTCTACATCCATGCTTTCCGCACCCTCTACAGTACCAGCTTCATACGCTGGTATAGCTGCACTTGCTCCACCAGCTGCCCCACCTACTACACCGCCAACAGGTGCGTCCCCTGTAGCGTCTACATCTTTACCAGGATCAGCAGCATCAGTCCTCTCTACACCAGCACCATCGCCAGCTCCGTCTACTTCTTCACCAGCAGCCGCAGCCTCGGCATCCTCTGCTGCATCCACAGATTCATCAGCCTCTCCTACAGCACCTGCTTCACTTCAGTTGCATCGGCTGTGACAATTGCACCTCCTGTATCAGCTGCCCCATCTGCTGCATCCGCTCCATTGCGAGCAGCGACATCATCTGCAGCATCCGCAGTTTTTACAGCATCAGCGTCCTCACTAGCTGCATCGACGCCCTTGGCAGCAGTAGGTACTACGGCGACGCCTGTGATAGGTGCATCTACTACATCCTCAGTACCGACGGCACCAGCTGTATCTGGTGCCTCTCTAGCGCTTCCATCTTCCACACCAGCCCTTCTAGCCACGTTAGTTGCACTGACCACGTCGTCTCCACCAGGATCCCCAGCTTCATCACTGGGGTCGACGTCTTCATCAGGATCCTCTGCATGGGCGGGGTCGGCACCTGTTGAGGCATCAGCTACATCTACTGTATCGACATCCTCTACAGCACCTCCATCATCCGTTCCGTCCGCTACATCGACAGCACCAGCTTCATCAGCAGCACCGGCAGCATCAGCAGCATCGGCAGCATCTGCATCATCAGCTGCATCGGCAGCATCATCTCCACTGGCAGCATCAGCTACATCGTTAGTAGTAGCCACATCGGCAGCCTCAGCTGCATCGACAACATCAGCCGTGTTGGTTTGTCCCTCATTGGTCAGTGATTATGCAGCAGCTGATAGAGACATCTTGGGGAGGGCGTCGGAGTCTTGCCCACCTATGGTGGTGACTGCAGAGTTAGTGCCCTTCACCAGGTCGGCAGCACCTAGTCATTCCTGTCTGAGATGCCGGGCTGAGGAGGATGACATTCGTTCCCAGATCAGTGCGCAGAAGACGTACGTCGCTTCCGTTTGAGCGATGTTGGCCGGCGACATCCCTCCACCGGAGGATGCTCCAGGTTACACCTTCATTGGAGACATGGGGAGGAGCGATTACATCCAGATGTCTAGAGAGTGTGAGCTGGGGGATGCAGAGGGGTGGTTGCGTGCACTACAGGATACGTTAGCCGAGATACTTGCTGAGGGTTGTAGCGGACACAGCCCAGATGGTTCAGAGTCCAGTTCCGTAGCACCCTCAGACAGCACCTTACAGGATGGGGATCCTGATGTAGTGAGCAGCGACGACACATCAGACAACCTTGTGACATCCTTCAGCTCACCCACATCCTTCTCCTTTACACCTGGACCATCTCTCTCCACCTCTGAGTCTTGCACGCCTCCTACCTCACAGGTTGTCCAGCATCCACGTCCTTCAGCTGACCCTTTGTCTCAGTCCTTGGACACCTTGAGACATTTTGCTTCAGGAGGCACACCACCTGCAGCCACTCAGCTTCGAGCGGCAGAGATGGAGGTGATGGTACTCCGGAGAGTGGTTGACTCCTTGTCCACCACGTACAGTGAGATGATNAGTTCCGTAGCACCCTCAGACAGCACCTTACAGGATGGGGATCCTGATGTAGTGAGCAGCGACGACACATCAGACAGCCTTGCGACATCCTTCAGCTCACCCACATCCTTCTCCTTTACACCTGGACCATCTCTCTCCACCTCTGAGTCTTGCACGCCTCCTACCTCACAGGTTGTCCAGCATCCACGTCCTTCAGCTGACCCTTTGTCTCAGTCCTTGGACACCTTGAGACATTTTGCTTCAGGAGGCACACCATCTGCAGCAACTTAGCTTCGAGCGGCAGAGATGGAGGTGATGGTACTCCGGAGAGTAGTTGACTTCTTGTCCACCACGTATAGTGAGATGATGGCAGTGCTCGAGGACGTTGAGTTTGAGCTTCGCATAGTGACTCAGGAGGATCATGCCGATGTGTGAGCGCGCCTCTCTTCTCCAGGGTGAGTTGGTTGTAGCACAGGAGCACCTACGCACATTGGAGTGTACAGTTGTTGTACCGACAGCAGGAGTGAGTTTCACACACACAGCTCCAGCTCCGTCTCCACTCTCCACTCCAGGATCTTTCGACACCATCCTCTCCACCTGTACTACTTTGGAGTCTGCTAGTTGGGACCTCTGGCACCTCCCAGATGTGGGGGGATCAGCCTCTGTCTCCTCGCTCTGCCATGGAGCATTCGGTAGCGTCTTCTCCACTCCTGCACCCTCTGAGTCTGATGAGAGTGACACCCAGGATCCTGCTAGTTGAAATCTCTGGCAGCTTCCATGTGGTGAGTGACAGGCGTTAGAGAGTGCTTGAGAGAGTTGTGCACATGTTCGTCATTGTAGCCTCATCCTCATCTCTCTGATGACATACTCACATCTCCAGCTACTGTCAGGTGTATCCATCGTTGGATTGTTCTTCCCAGGATCGTTTGAGCCAGAAGGAGATGCAGCGTTATCTTCAGGCGATAGGTTCACAGCCTTCTGTATGCAGGGGGAGCAGATGCATCCTAGCACACTGGTACTGGCGTTCATGTTCTAAGGAATCTCTCATCACGGGGGAGCGTCTGTATCTTCTCAGCTGGTACCTTGTCGACAGCTCTTGCAGCCCATGGGGAGTGTTGGTGTATGGGCTTTGAGCTGTCATGTAGCCTTGTTTAGGGAGAGTCTCCTAGTTTGAGCTGATGGTTCTCCAATGGCTACTTTACTCTTTCTGTGACATGAATGGTGCATTCTAGCAGCCCAGTTTCCACATATGAGTCTAGTAGAGTTTTCTCGGTGGTCGAGACCCGGGCACTTGGTGGTTTCTACCAGTGCTCCGGGAGACCCACAAAGATTGACTGCATATTGCCTTTGACAGGTTGTACAATCTCTCTGTGGTCGAGACCCGGGTACACGGTGGTTTGTGCCGGTACCTCGGGAGACCCTGCACTGATTGGTCTAGTCTTAGGGACCTTTTGACAGACATGTGTAGTCTGCGTGTGGCTGACACCCGGACGTCCGGTTACGTGTTCTGGCGTCTCGGGAGGCCTAAACTTGCCTAGCTTGGCTAGACCGTGATGCTAGTGTGTCACGGTATATTCTGGTTGTGTTTGGGGTATATTTGATGTATTCCTGTCGGTCGAGACCCAGGCACACGGTTGCCTGTTCCGGTGCCTCGGGAGACCTCCAGTTTGTGATTTCATGTTCTGGGACATGTGTACTCCCCGTCCGTGCCTTTTGGTGCGGCGGGGATGACGGGGCCTGGTGGGCTAGCCGCCAGTCCCCAGTACAAAAGCTCAGTGTAGGGCTCATTGTACCCTCTCCTTGATTCATAATTTACTCGTTCCAGACTTAGCCAAATCTTAGCACTGCATTTCTCCCGCTCACCACCAGAGCTCACGTTTCTTCCAACATGGGCCTGCATGCCCTAGACGCATTTTAGCTCGTGCGTGCGTGCGTGCATGCGTGCGTGCGTGCGTGCGTGCGTGCGTGCGTGCATGCGTGCGTGCGTGCGTGCGTGCGTGCGTGCATGCGTGCGTGCGTGCGTGCATGCGTACGTGCGTGCGTGAAGTTGCTAGTAACCTTCCTAGGTCACGCGTGTGAGAGCAAACAGGAACGTGCAAGAGACATGCCACGCCATGGATGCGGAAAGCTTGCTTCACTTAGTTCGGTACAACCAAGACAGAGTGAGTGGGGAGCGAGCGTGACTAAGTCAACCGGTGAGCGTGCCTCACTCCGGGCATCACGCCCGAGCGAGTGCACACCGCCACCCAGGGGTCGAGCCCGACCGTTTGGTTATCAACCGCACGGCGGCCACTCACCAATGCACGGGTGAACCCGGCATGGTGGCCCCCTAAGGATCAGCACCCGGGAAATGCAGCTCCCCCAAAAATACTCAAGGCAAGCAACATGATGCAGGGCACGGCAGTTAGACTGTATGGGCCCTAGCATCTACCGCATCACAGAGTCATAAGAGGCATAGGAAGTCAGACAATGGCAACATGTGTCTCAGAAGGAGCCCCGGGGTGAAGCTGTAGCAGTTGCAAGAGAGCACCAAAGACTTCTGCCAGAGCTGTCACGTCTTTTGCTTCCCCAGGTTGAGCCATGTCATTTAATCTGTACAATGAGATGCACAGTGTGTGATGGGCAAGAGGGCACAGAGTTGTGAGTGGCCAACGAACTTCAACACTCCCCCATGCACCACAGCCAACCAATCCATGCATATGAGAACCACACAAGGGGGGTCACGAGAGGTGATAACAGCACGTTGAAAGTCAAGCAGCCAACCAATCAACCTGGATCATGTGGACACATGAGACCAACGGAATGGACAGCACACTTGAACACATTACGACTGAGGGCTTTTGTGAGAAAGTCAGCTCTCTGAGACCGTGTGTCCACCCAAGTCACCTGGACAATGCCTGCAGCAATGCACTCGCGAACAAAATGGTGCTCAACATTGATGTGCTTGGTGCGTGAATGATGCATGCCGCTATTCTCAGCAATGGCCTTCGTGCTTTGGTTATCGCAGCGCAGAGTGATGCAGCGAATGGGCACACGTAGTTGCTGCAGCAAGCGACAAAGCCAGACAGCTTCACATGTGCCTACTCCAAGTGCGACATACTCAGCCTCAGCGGTGCTACGTGCAACACACCCTTGCTTGCCACTTTTCCAGGAGACTGCAGTACCACCAACAAGGAAGATATAGCCAGTTCGGCTGCGGGCATCAGTGTCGTGTGCCCAGTCACTGTCTGTGAAGCCGTCCACCACCACCGAGGGTTGTGCACGAAAGTACAGTCCGATGCGGGGTGTGGAGAGGGCATAGCGCACGACCCGCAATGCAGCCTCAAGATGGCGCTCACGGGGGCACTGAGAGAACTGAGAAAGGAAGTTTACAGCAAACGCCACATCAGCACGGGTGGTAGTGGCAAGGTATATCAATGAGCCAATGACTCAGAGGTAGTCGGTCACGTCAATTGTCTCCCCTAGCGTGGACACCTCCCGAGACTTCAGTAAGGACTGACCGGCGGGTGTCATGGGAGTGGATGCGGTGGGGATGGCTGTGAGGAGCGGTGAGAAGCGCTCCCCCAGACTACATACATACGCAGCCTGATGGACGTGCAAAGTACGTCGTTGGCGATCACGTTCCAACTCCATACCAAGGAAGACCCGAGCTGGGCCAAGGTCTTTCATCTTGTATGTCGACTGCAGAAGGGCTTTGACCGCCCTGACTGAGGCTGGATTAGGAGAGGCGATGAGGAGGTCATCCACGTAAACGAGGATGGCGACAAGTGGCTTGGTGGGATCACTGAGGAACAGGGCAGGGTCCACAGGGCTTCGTTTGTAGCCACCCTTTTCAAGTGTCGCCGTGATCTCTTGGTTCCAACATCGTGGTGACTGTTTCAGACCGTAGAGGGCCTTGCGCAGGCGCCATACCCTTTTCGTTCCATCTGAGAAGCCGGGTGGCTGTACCATGTAGATCTCCTCATCCAAACTGCCATGGAGGACATTGTTGACATCCATCTGCTCGAGTTCCCAGTCGTGCTGAGCGACTAGGCCCAGGAGGGCTCTGGCCGTGGTGTACCTGCCAACTGGGGCGAACGTCTCGTCAAAGTCGACAACCGGGATCTGGGAGAATCCCTTTGCGGTGAGGCGAGCTTTGTATCGTTCGATTGTGTTGTCAGGGTTAAGTTTGCGGCGGTACACCCACTTGGCTGCGACTGCCTTGCGACCAGGTGGTAGATCCACGAGCTCATACACGCCGTGTTCAGCGAGTGCATCAAGCTCAGCCTTCATGGCCTTCTCCCACAACGATGAGTCGGGGGCCGTGCGAGCTGCCTGTACAGTCAGGGGCTCAGGCGCTAGAGGTGAAAGACCAGCGGTAGCAAAGCAAGTTGCAACATACCCAGCCACAGAGGATGACAGGGCAGAATGAAACTCCTCCTCAAGAAAGGAGTACCCAAGGCTCGTGCTGGGGTGGATGACAGAGGCCGCAGTGGACAGAGCAGAGGAGACAAGACCGAGGGCCCGAAGGCCAGGGTCACCAGAAACCACTGGATGAAACTGTGAAGGAAGCGCCCGGAGGCGTCCGCCACGAGTGTAGGGTGACACCGGTGGGATGGACGGTGCACGTGACGAGGGAGGAGGAGAGGAGGAATGCGGCTGGACAGACGGGGGCGGAGAGGGTATGGTCTCAGGAGCATGAGGCTTAGATGGTGACGAGAGTACGAGTGGAGGAGTGACCGCGACAGGAGGAGAAACAGATGATGCAGGGGAGACCGTAGCAGGAGACAGTGGAGGAGAATGAGCGGTCATGCGAGGAGCAGAGGACTCAGTGGGAGAGCAAGGCTCAGTGGGAGGCGACGGCAGGGCAGAACTGGACTCGGGAGAGGAGGGTGACGAAGGACGCCCCGACGGGAGAACAGAGGGCCCAGAGGGCAGAGAACCACCCCCACCCGGAGAGGGCGGAGAGAGGGAGCCACCGAAGCGTGGATAGTCGCGTTCAAAGAGGTACTCGAAGAAGAGGGCGTCACGAGATTCCATGACACGGCATCTAGAGGGATCCCAAAAGCGCCACGCTTTGGAGAAGGGAGAGATGCCCAGAAAGAGACAGAGGTGACCACGAGGAGCGAGCTTGCCGTCCCGTTGGTCCGAGGGGATCCACACAGAGGCAAGACACCCCCAGACACGTGCAAGCCGGAGGTCAGCACGATGCCCAGTCCAGCGCTCAAAGGGAGTGACTGTGTGAGGGAGAGGGTCGTGAGGGACACGGTTCCAGACCCAGGTCATGTAGCACATGGCCTCGAAGGCAAAAAGGGGTGACTGCCAAGAGGGCAGAGAGAAGAGAGCGGACTCCGTCGGCAAGGGTGCAGTTCCAACGCTCAGAGACACCATTCTGTTGGGGTGTGTAGGGAGCAGAGGACTCAAGACGGACACCACGATACGCAAGGAAGCGAGAGGTGGGACCAAAGAATTCACCCCCACGATCGCTGCGAAAGACACGCAAGAGGCGCCCACAAGCACGTTCAGCCTGCGGGAGCCACGACTCCAGGACCTCAGTGACGTCGCTCTTGTGGCAAAGGGCAAAGACCCAACGGTAGCGAGAGAAGTCATCCGTCAAGCACAGGACGTAGCGGCCAAGGCCACCAAGAAAGTCGTGGGACAGGGGACCCATGACATCCGCATGGACCAGGTCAAGAGGGTGAGTGGTTGTTGACTCAGACGTGGAAAAGGGAGAGCGGTGCATCTTTCCACTGGCACAGTCGAGACAAGTGGACGTGCAAGGGGGCACGAACGTGGTAGTATCAAGCCCAAGAGCAGGCTGCAGGCGCAGGAGACGCTGGATGGCAGTAGTGTGAATGTGACAGAGGCGGCGGTGCAAGAGATCGGCATGATCAGGTGACAAGGAGGGGGTGACGTGAACAAGAGCTAAGGCAGCGGAAGACGAGGGCAGAGTGAGCGGGACTCGAAACAAGCGATCACACGGCATGCCACGAAGAACAACATGGCCAGACGAGCGCAGAGAGATAGAGGCAAGGCCGCGGCTGGAAGAGAAATCCATGCCCTGGTCATCAAGGGTGGTCACGGAGAGGAGACTGACTTCCAGGTCAGGCATATACAACACGTCAGACAAGTAGACAGTGCCACCAGGACCGACAAAACGAACGACCCCAACACCTTGCACAGGAAGCAACTGGCCGGAGCCAGTGCGAACGGAGCGGACGGACTGAACGGGACCGAGTGAGACAAAGGAAGAGCGAGAGGAAGTCATGTGATGAGTGGCGCCTGAATCAATGATCCAGAGGCCAGGGGAGGCACGAGTGGAGGGAAGAACAAGACAGACAGTGACAGTGCCACGGGTAGAGGAGGAGGACGAAGAGCCAAAACGTGTGGGAAATGTGCACGACTGCCATTCCTCAATCCACTCGCAATCTTCAGGCAAGTCCCCTTGAACGCGACCAGAGGTGGCACCACGAAGGGTGGCCTCAAACTCACAAGCAGAAGAACAACACTGGCCACTCATACTCTCACCTCCCTGAGAGCGAAGGTGGAGAAGTTCGGCAAGTCGACGCTCAAGGTTGCGCTCCTCATCACGGCGATCGGAAGAGCGTTCCGAGGAACGGTCGGAGGAGCGGTCAGAGAAGTTCCCATCGTCACGACTCCAGTGAGGGACATGGTAGTGTGAAGATGGGGGACCGTAGTATGGAGGGCCAGAGGGAGGAGGTATCCAGCCCCAGGGGCTGGGTGCAGTAGGTGCCGGATGTAGTGGGGCGGATGTGGTGGAGAGAGCGGTGGAGGACGAGGAGGATGAGGCGACGGTCACTGCAGCGGCCGCCGACGAGGCAGTGGCCCCCGTGCGGGCCCAATGGGTGCGCATGGAGGAGGCCAAACTCGCATCGTCACGAGGGGCAGGACACTTTGGTGCAGAATGACCAGATGCACCACAGTTCCAGCAAGTGACGTCCGTAGTGGGAGCTGAGTTTTTGCCACCGCGACCGCTCCCACGGCCTTTGCCTCCGCGACCGCCGCCACGAGTACATCCACCACCCCCACTGCGGGAGGCACCCTGCGTGGAGTGTGCTGTTGCTTGTGTCGCGGAGGAGGAAGAGGAGGCTGTGGCAGGCGAGGAAGAGGAGGAAGTGGTGATAGCTGCGAGGGCGGCGCGATGCATGCGCTTGTTTTGCAAAGTATTCCACCAGTCGGTGAGGCGCGAAGCAGTGAAGTCAAAGAGGGGCCCAATCCCAGGCGGAGAATCAGCTGGGACAGGCTCAGATGCAAGACGCTCAAGCTCTGACTGAGCGACATGCAGGTACAGGTCCGAGAGTTCGGGAATGAGCCCTGCGACGATGGAGAGGCAGGCAGAGAGAGGGCCAGGTGCGGCTTTGCCAAGGTCACGCAGCAAGCGCAAGCTACGTGTCCAATATTCATCCGCTGTTTCGTCCGCGCGCATCTGCAAGGTGTTGAATTGCACCGTGAGGGCGCTTTGGGCCGCGTGGCCAGTTACCATTTTGCGGCGGCGGATGAGGGCATAGGCACCGATGGGATCTGCCGGTGTACCGCGGGAAGGGTCAGCATTGTACGTACCAATGTCGTCAAGGAGACTCTCTGGGCCTGCGTTGATGAGTGCTCTCACTGCGCGAGCGGCCTCAGTGGGCTGCGGCACAAACGGTGGTTTTGCCGGCGAGTAGTATTGCCAGAGGAGCTCGCCTTGGGCCCACGCGCTGAAACGTGTCTCCCAGGAGGTGAATGTGAGCTTGGGGGTGAATTGTGGAGGAGGAGTTTCAAAGTCCTTCTGGCGGGCTGGGAGCACAGGACGAGCAAAGGCTGATGCGGAAAGAGCTGGAGAGGAAGAGTTGGTAACAGCACCACCAGAAGGAGCTGATGAATCTGCTGAGCCAGATTCTGTAGCGGGAAGCACTGCAGCGAATGTGGGTATAGACCGCAGTCGCTCTAACACTAGAGCAGCAATGGTGGCAGCGAACTCCTCTTTTGATTCCTGCCCCCGTACAAGCTCATCCTCTGCCCTACGTCGCTCTGCCTGTGCCTCACTGAGGGCGGCCTGGAGGGCCTCTATGGTCTCCTCTGGTGCAGGCATGATGGGAAAGACAAAATCAAGCCTGGGAGTGGAGTGATTGAAAAGAATGGAAAGTGGAAGCGGGGCAAGGGGTGAATGTGAATGCACCGCTCACCGCGCTAGTGCCGAGGAAGAAGAGTGAAGAGCGGCGGCACCACAGCAGCGGCTGAAGAGGACAGAACAGCCACCCACCCTGCCACCGCCACAGTGAGGCAGAGGAGCCCTGTGGCGGTGGCACCAGCAACTGCAGCGGAGGCGGATGCAATCAGAACGCCGGTGGTGACATGTGATGACGCGTCACGAGGAGCACCAGTGGGAGTCAGCACCGCTGTTGCGGTAGATGCTCTGATGGAGCCGACAGAGCTGGAGGTGGTGTCTGCTGCTGTGGAGGCTGCGGTGGCAATGGACGCTGCAGCTGCTGTGATCTGTGTGGCAATATTGGCAGCTGCTGCTGCTAGTAGGTTGAGAGAGGCAGCTGTCTGTGTGTATGCTTCAGTTGCTCGGCCGACGGCTGTCTGTGCAGGGGCACGGCAGGCCCTAGCTGTTGCTGCAAAGGTCGCTGCGGCGCCGGCCGCAGCGTCAAGAATAGCACCAGCCAAGCCTATCGAGTCAGTATGCAATGGGAGAATGGGGATGACGCCAGGAACCTCGGGTGCAGTGGAAGCCTCAGCTGATCTTGCAGCGGTAGGGAGAGGTGTAGATGAGGGAGCAGCGTCAGGGTCGGCAGGCTGGGAACTGCTGGTGGGTTGCGTCCTTGGTGAGAGAGGTGGTGACAGTGGGAGGTCATCCGGCGTGTAAACCTGGCGATCAATTTCTGCTTCCTCCCGTTCAAGTTCGGCGTCAATGTCGTCCTGCCAGTAACTGTGGTTGAGCATACGCACCCACAATGGCACATCGTCTGCCAGTGTGAGAGACTGGGAGATCCACCGCCGTACCCGACAGGCACGCAGCAGCCACACGGCACTGCAGAAGATTCAGTGCTGCGCGGTGATGATGCTGCTAAGAGAGAGCAGTTGCGAGGGGCGGCTGAGAAAGGCCGGCTGCGCAAGAGATGCCAAGAGAGATGGCGGCCGAGAGAGGTGCTGCTGGGAGGCGGCAGCTGAGGCAGCGATGTTGAAAGAGATCAGCTGAAGATGGACAGCTGGAGTTGACGACTGGCACAGGGCAGTCGCAAAATGGCCGAGAGTGGCCGAGAATGGCTGCGAGCAGCCGAGAGTGGCTGTGGGTGACCAAGAGTGGCGATGAGTGGCCGAGAGCGGCCGAGGATGCCCAAGAATGGTCCCGAGTGCTCCGAAGAGCGAGAAAGATGTGGATCCGCAAGACGGCGGTGAAGTTGCAACGAGCGGGTGAGTGACTGGGAACGAAGGCTGAGATAACCTGCGGTCTGAGAGGGCAGCACGTTCCGCGGTAAGTAGTAATGCAGCGAAGACTCGCTGCTGCGGTTAGGTCGGACGGGTGTTGCTTGACCTAAATTGCTTGGATGTACACCGAAGCTAGCGACCAGGATCGTGTGAGCAGTGGTGAGGTGTCTCGCCTGCTCTGATACCAGAAGTTGCTAGTAACCTTCCTAGGTCACGCGTGTGAGAGCAAACAGGAACGTGCAAGAGACATGCCACGCCATGGATGCGGAAAGCTTGCTTCACTTAGTTCGGTACAACCAAGACAGAGTGAGGGGGGAGTGAGCGTGACTAAGTCAACCGGTGAGCGTGCCTCACTCCGGGCATCACGCCCGAGCGAGTGCACACCGCCACCCGGGGGTCGAGCCCGACCGTTTGGTTATCAACCGCACGGCGGCCACTCACCAATGCACGGGTGAACCCGGCATGGTGGCCCCCTAAGGATCAGCACCCGGGAAATGCAGCTCCCCCAGA
>SZWC01000349.1:250186-262355 GCA_023375785.1 Penium margaritaceum | reverse complement strand
GGTGGGGCGGGGGGAAGGGGGGTAAGGCCTCAGACTCCGTTCGTATGCAGAAAGACGATCATATATTGAAACGGTGTAATTGTTTCGGACAATAGACGTCCCCCAGGAATCAGCTCGAACGACTGGATCTCTAAGGCTAAATGACTAAATGACTTTCCGTTCAAGGCGACAGCAGCCGTCGGACACCGATGTAGGTTTGCTTGTGAACAAACTGACGGCTTCGATAGGAATGAGCATTCACTGCACATGTTTCGATTGTGACTGACGGGATGGACGACCAACCGGCCAACCTGGCCGACGAGTTATTGGAACCGGTGGCCGACATCTTTCAGTCGACAAGGCCTTCGCCCACTCAAGACTTCCCCGGACAGGTCTTCCTCGAAATGGCGGATATCAACTGTTTGCCAGCCTGAATGAGAGTAGTCCACAGCTGTGAACAGTCAGAGTTGAATGGAATGGCCATGCTGCGCGCACTCGCAGTCTTGTTTTAAAGGAAAGCGACAAACAACAACCGCTCAAGCGGCCCCCGCCCCCTACGCTTTTTTTAGACAGCTGTCGACGTCTCCAACGGAAGCGATTCGTGACAAAAACGTTCAGAGACTTCCCGCGATGCAAACCATCGCCCAGGTAACCTCGGGGGTCTGTAAAGCATCCCAGATACTTCGTAAAAATGGTCAATAATGCTTCTGTCGCAAAGAGCCAACGATCTGGATCGTGCGCTTCTGTTCAGAACGCGACGAGAATAAGGGTGCGGCTGGTACACGCTGGAATTCGTTGTTGGGCCGAGTCAACGATGGATTCCAGCGATGGACAGTCGGTCCTGTCCGCGGTGTTTGAGCGTTCCAATCGTCCACATCGGTTGGCTCGGCTTTTAACGTCGATCCGTCCGGAAGGAGCTATTGCTTCGTTTTTTCAGCGATCCTCGCGGGCTCCACATGGCACACCAATGGCTGAACATAAGAAGCCCAACAATCCCCGTTTCCACTGATCACTGCGGTGTTCCGGAGCTTTTGTTATGGTATCTTGTAGTGAGCGCCAATGACGTGGCAGGTATGGGTCTGACAGATTTTTGGTTCGGCAGACTAAAATTGTATCGTGCGTGTTTCAAGGATGTATATTGTCGTGGAGGGTGTCCCGCCGACCTCCTCCACGACATTTTGTCGACACAAAATGTCAGGATCGGTAGCGAAACCAGAATTGTATCGATACATTTATCGACCAGAGGGCGTCGCGGAGAGTCGCGTGGCGACCCTCCGCAAGGCCCTCCGATAATTCGACGGCCTCGCGAACTCGCGTCGCTGTCGACTTACTGTTCCGCATGCCGAGGGATCCGGGCTCAATTCCCGGTGGAACATCGGCGCTTGACAATTATTTTGTCAAGTTGTCGTGGGCTTCAGGTTCCGGCGGTGCCGCTTGACTTATTACCGCGTAGGTACATTTTTTCTAGGCAATGCCTACAACAATAATTTTTTTGTTCTGGGAGAGGTTCGATGCCTCTTATTACAAAAACAAAAGCTGAAAAAAACGCACACGTGTGAGCATCCATAGTTGGAAGCTCGATGTTCGTCCGCCATTCGGAGAAGTTACTATGGACATGACCGCTTGCACAACACTTATGACCGACGATGAAAACGATTGATAGATGGGGCGATGTGTGTGGACGAGGAAAGTACTGCAACAAAAAGTGCGATGCAATGTCCGATAGCGTTCAACAGTGCATTCCAGCGTTTACCAGCCTCACCCTTAGCTGGAATGCTTGAGGTAAAAATATAATCCATGCACGCTAACAAAAAAATGTGTACATACATGTGCAGAAACATATTCAAAATCATTCAAGTACAATTAAACTTTCACATTAGTGGCCCATGGAACAAAGTGTCTTTCAATTGTGGTTGCGAAAAAAAACAAAACAATTCACATTTTTGCACTGCTGATGGGGCTGATGGACAAACAACATGGCGGGAGGGAGGGGGGGCTCTATCTCAAGCACTCAAGTTTTGTGCAACCCACCGCCAATGGATTTTGATGAGCAAAGCATATGTACGAGAGAATTTTTCTTTCGTCATAGACTTTTTTGTTCACACATACCCCAATATTTTTATTCATTTTTGCTTCATATTTAAACTAGTGTAGAATAGGTATATATTAGCCCTCGGAGGACTTGTCCGAGTCGACATATTAGTTCTCACCATTTCCACCCGTCCATCAGTCCGATCAGTGGTGCAAAATTGTGAATTTTTTCAATTCCCTTTTATTTCAACAACAAGTGAAAAACACTCTGTTCCATGGTGCCTTTGCATTGCAATCCATGAACGGGGAGTGGACGCTACCATAGGGGCGCAGATACTCAAGAAACACGTTTGAAAGTACGAGCGTCAGGATGATAGGGCTACAAAAGTACGTTTTTAGTCTTCATAGGTCGACAATGATGAAGTTGATGTAAGTGAAGGTTACTACACAAAAACAAAGGCAAGCTAACCTTGAAATTTGACTAATTCCATACATTCATGCATGTCGCAAGATAAGCTTGGTTCCAAAATCCTTTCTGAGTCATTCTATGGCCCGAAGTTCTTTAAAACATTGATGATAGCGTCTTTCGTGTGACCATAATAAAAATAAATCAAAACACTTGATCCCAACAATAAAACCTTATAATTTCCACATGCTTCTAAAATTCCATCACTCATGGTGCGATCCCAGCCCTTCATACTTCTAGAGGAAACAAGCATAAAAAGGTATGAAATTACAATCTCTAAAATTAGGGGATCTATTCATTCGTGAAATCAAAGAACTATTGATGTTTGTAGGGTGCACGAAGGGCTAGGCTCCATGTTGCTTCGACCCTGATGCTTATGCTGAAATTATAGATAGAGTAAAAATCTAGGACTAGGAGAAAACTGGTACTGAATGACTTTAGACGATAAAAAATATAGTAAAAGAGTCACTATACCAGACACATCTTAGTTAGAAACGAACTCTAGAATCTTAAGCCTAGAAATAGCTCCTAGCCCAACAAGGTAGCTTCTGTCTTTGACATAGTCTGGCCACCAAAGCGAGGTCATTAGGCCTTCACATATTCAGGGGCAACCTCTTGCCTAGGATAGTAGACTATTGTCAAGCTTTTCGGGGACTAAGGAATAAGTTTTTAAGATTCTTAGTCTCATGTGATGTTTTGAATAGCGGGAGGTGGTTTTGGATCATTACAATTGAGATGCCAGTATAATAAATAAGTTGTTGGATGAAGACTACAAGGCATGCAATCGATTATATCAGGGTGCTCCGATTTGACAAGTATTCAACATGGGAGAAGCCATTGACTACATGTGGGAAGTTTCCTAGTCTAGGTTCCATCATTTAAACATAGTCCCCTCTAGTAACTCTTCTTGTTGAGTCATGCATGTGATTCTCAACGTAGAGCAGACCCCACCCTTGGCCCTGCATGTGGCTAGTGACTCATGCATGCATGTAGTGATGTATTGTTATGTCGTTCATGCATGGAAAGATGTAGAGAAAACCTTACTCCAAGCCTTCCATGCAGCTACTGAGTCGTGCTCATGCAGTTGCATCTTAGACCGGTCCCTTGTACTCAGTTAGATGTAAGCCCACCCTAACTATATGAAGCCCAGTAGCAAGTAGTACATAATCCCACTACATAGGTGCTAGTTGGTCCAAGTGAGCAGCCATGCAACATCTTGTTGTGCATCCAAACACATGGTACTTTAACTCAGGGATCTATTATTACCATGGACCTTGGTACCACAATAAAATTTGGCCCGTACAAGTATAGAAAAACTAGACCATTGAACCCAGGAACTTACAAGAGGAAATCCTCAACTATTTTCATGCTCCTCTTATTACAGAACCTACCACACCAGCTCCACAAGAAAATTGGCACAATATTTCTCAACCCTCACACTCCCCCTTGATTGGTACATAGATGAGGTACGTTCTTCTAAGTTAAACATAGATGACACAAGGTAGGTTGTCACGAGTAAATTCTACTACGGTTTCCATGACCAAGTGATTGAGATAAGAATTCTCATTGCTTTGAGGCTTGAAAACAATGAGCTCCTCCTTGACTTCCATGAGTGCGGCCTTTCTTGGGTATTTTCTGGGTTAAGTAGGTCGTTCTTAGGCTTTTCTTGACTTTAAAAATGTTATATAGTATTTCATCCCTCCTTGATTGATTTGGAGTGGTTTTTCCAACAATAAAATGCTTTGGACAATTTTGAGCTCATGTAGTGTTGTTTTGATTGACTTGCCCTTTGCTTTGAAGGTTTTGTGTTTCTTTCTTGGTGGAAGAGAAGTCAGTATAAGAGAAGAAAATATCCTTTCCCTTGTCCCCTTAAATTCAGAAAATTTTAAGGTGAATAAAATTACATTTTTGCTTTGTGCACGTTATGTTTCATCTCACGCTTACGAAGTTTGGATGTATCCCCCACCACATCGTACCTATGAACAGAGAACGTGCCAGGCTATTATTTATCTGTTTTCCAGTGGTGCTTGTTGGTATGCTACTGCTGTCACCGTCATTTTTCAGACTCACACCATACTAATGTGCCTTGTGTTGTATAGTGGGAGGGATATCAAGTCGGAAAACAAGACTTGCGAGCTTGCTCTCCATCCCTTTGGTAGGCGATCTCGTGAGTTAGAACGTCTTCTACTTGGTAAGCTTGCTCCTTAGCTCAATATCCTTTCCGGCCGTCACAGCAGACGGCCTCACTACCAAGCACGCTATCGCAACTAGCATATGGCTTGCTGCCCTAAATGTCCCTCTTGAAGTTTGTTCCCTTTTATTTGCACTTCCCCAATCTGTTATGCCACATAGCCATGTTTTGCCCGAGTGGTGCGGTAGCTGCCTCACTCGATCCCCTTTCTTGTGCAAAATGTGCTTGCCATCCCTTTAAGTCTCCATTTTCTTGGTCCATGCTCCCGTATTTTTTATTCTCTTTCAGGAATGGATTGGGTACTCCAAAGAATGGTTATCTTAAAATTTTGGAGACTGAAGTAACTCTCCTAAGCAGGCAGATGACTGAACTGGGTTATTGAAGCCGGTGGTTTCCTAGAAACATAAATGAATTTTGCATCATAATGGAAGTGATCTTTATAATTAGGTCGTTGAAGGAGGATAGGCTTGAGTATTAAGACGTCACTTCAATAGTTGAGTGTTATTGAGTCAGTGAGTGTTTCAAGGACTCGATCTGCTACTGAGGAATTGTTCGGCGTAGATGAATTATCTTGACGTCTCAAGGTCTTTTGTACATGCTCCACAAAAAATATCCCGTGTAGCATGAGGTACAAATTCTTGTTTTCTGGTGGAAAGAGATCTTCAATGGTATTAGCGTGTTCAACCACCATCCCGTGCCTTGAAGATTGCCCTTCTTTTGTTGATACTACAAGTGAACGCTACGTAAGTCCTCATTACTCCATGCACTTGCCGAAAAACATTTGGGGACTCTTTTGGTTAAGAAATCGGTTATTTATGCTGAACCTTAGATGTTCTTGAGGATGATCGTGTAATTTATCACCTTCAAGAAAATTCAAGGACCAAAGATGTGAATGTGTTTTTCTACCCCTAGAACTTTGTAAAGATAGTAAGGTCAAAGGATGATTTCTTGTCAAGGTAAACTACTGTTGGACCACGTTGCACAAAACCAATGTCCTCAATGACGTTCATTACGTTAAGATAGTAAGGTCAAAGGATGATTTGTTGTCAAGGTAAACTACTATTGGACCACGTTGTACAAAACCAATGTCCTCAAGGACGTTCATTAGGTTATTCACCTCCTAAGTTGCTGATATTGTCACGACATGCTCCACTTTTGCGAAGCTGATTGTGAAAACATTAGGCCTCCTCCTCAACCACGCAAAATTTGGTCTTGCAATAGGACAAACAAATCATATGGTGCTACGAAAGTCCTCTGTATCGCCAAAAGATACATCAATGTAGCAGCTCATCTCTAAGTCGCAAAAAAAGCCAAAGACCAACCTAGTGTGAGATATGGCCAGACCTACTCGAGTGTATGGTTCAGCTCCTTTCAAGCCCTTCCTTTACAAGTCTCATTCCCAAACTCAGATCTTGTCACGTGTTACTTGTAGTGTGCATGAGGGAACCGATTCTGATCGAATAGTCCGTCTCACTTCTTGCCCTTGCTTTTTGATGGATCAACTCCTACTACAATAGAAGAGTTGGAATGGAACGGTTAGGGACATAAATTCCTTGAAAGACTTAGGCTATGTAGGAATACTTAGACAGCTTGATTATGCATTGTGAGTGATTGTGTTTGATATCATACCAAGGTAATATTGAATGCTTGGCATCAGGGTCACATTGACCTCTTGTGTAATTGCAAATTATTTTCATTGATGAAGTCTTGCGATGGGTTGATGAACACGATATCATCAACTTAGACAAGGATGTAACAATCTAGTCGCTTGTCCTCATCTTGACAATGTAGGAAAAAGTAGTCGTCGTAGACTTATGGATGGAAGTTCCATTACCCAAGGAGACTTTGTAGCTTGTGGAACTACTTAAAAGGGCACTACATCAACCCATAAAAATTATTTTGAGATTATACACTCTTTTGATGTCGTTGTCACACCCTTCCAATTGCTTCATGTACATGGTCGTGCCCATTTCTCCTTAAAGAAAGGCATTCTTGAAGTCGAGATTCTCCACCTTGTAGTCTTTGATAGTTGTAATGGTAAACATTCATGTATTCTATAATAATACGGCTAACAAGGGCATGGGTCTGAAAGAATTCCTTAACTTCAACTTGTGAGAACCCCTTCGCAACCAAGCGTGCTTCACATTTGTGGATGTTGCCTTCTGCTTTTGTCTTCACCTTGAATACCTACTTCAAACCAATAGTAATTGAGCTAGATACTAACCCTTTTGGCTCTTATATTCCCTACTCCATGATTTTGTTCTAGCACTACTTTCCATTTTGTTGCAAACTCATCTACTAGTGCTTTATTAACAGTCTTTGGCTTGGCTACTAGTACTGATGATGTCGTGGAAAGGAGATCTATGAGATGTGTTGTATTGGAGTCTTCATTCACCTCATTGTTTTTAGCATAAACAATGCATATTGTTATTTCCATGTCTCTCTAATTCATCCTCCTTCAGACCTTCTTTTATCTGCTACTACAAGTTGCATGTTAAGTGCCTATGTTTGACTATGGCGTTGTGCTTCTTCATCCTTGTTGCCTCCGTACCACCTAGCGTGGCCATGGTGTGGCATTGGCCTTGACATACTACGACGAACCCCTTATTAGTGGTGATGTTTTGTCAGGGTCAGTTACGAGGGGCACACTCACAGGCACCACCTCTCTGTTATCTCATTCCAACTCCCTTGTGGTAAGTGGATCACATTTTTGTGCCTCATCTGTAATTGAATCCATAAACAAATCATAGAGTGGCTTAGCAAGGCAAGGCATAATCGAGTGCTTGGCTTCCACCCTTGACGTGTCAGGTATTCCAAGAAACCAGCATGAAGATTGGTGATGAAGTATTTGGTCTTGATTTCATAGAACTCTTATCCTTTCATATTAAGGCATTGTTTGATAAGTATGTTCGAAGATGCTTTGTGTGAAAACCTCGTACGACCTTCCTTCGGTATGTGAAGAAGTCTAGGTAGCTAAACGTCTGAAACATGCTGTTGTTGTGAACCAACTTTAGCTTTTGGTTGATGACGCAATTTCTAGTAGGAGGATACATTGTTCGAGGTAACTTGGCACGAACGTAGTCTTGACACGTGCCAGTTCTAGATTGGCCAGTTTTCTTGATGTTGAGGCTATTGAAATGGCCCTTTCTCATTGTGGATTCTTCTAGCTCTTTTTTATGTCGCGTGACCTCTTCTGTCAAGATATAGCATCTCCACCTATTGGTTGGTGTAAAATTGCTACTACAAATGGGTAATTTGTCTCATCTAGAGCTAATGCACTAAATTCCAACTCAATAACGCCATGAAGAAAGAGAAGACATTCCACAAAGGTTTTTCTTCCATGGTTTTTTAGCGTGACATGCTTGCTACTACTGATAACATTAGCTCCTCTCTTTATGAGTCTGCCAAGAGAAAAGGTTGTTAATGGGACTATTAGGTATGTAGAGGAAGTTGTTGAATTTGACATGTCATCCATCAAATCTTATCACGTTCATCATTCCCTTGCTAAGTACGA
Organism: Penium margaritaceum; assembly: GCA_023375785.1. Classification (NCBI taxonomy): domain Eukaryota; kingdom Viridiplantae; phylum Streptophyta; class Zygnematophyceae; order Desmidiales; family Peniaceae; genus Penium; species Penium margaritaceum. Next base: position 254,174 of record SZWC01000349.1, on the reverse strand, counting down.
GCATTTGCTTATTGTTTTTGACTGTCACAACTCTGATGAGAAAGCTTGTTGTTGTGGAGGCTATTTCTATGGTTCATGATGTGTGAAGTACACCCATTTTCTTGGTACCAAACATATAGCAAGTGAACCATCTTGTTGCTTTGACTATCCAAAAAATAATTTCGTGTTGTCAAAATAATTTTGTTTACCTTTATATTTTGCCTTCTTGTTGGACTCCTTTATTCCTTTTTTACTCTTTTTTCTTCAACATTTCCTTCTCACCTCATTTATTTCCCTCCAATCTACTAGCATTCTCACTTTCTCCCCATCATGCAACCTCTTCACACAGTCGTTTCCATGTGCCCTTAATTTTCTTCATAATGGCACATGATATAAGGACATGATCCAATCACTCGGCCTTTGCCATTCTTTGACATTGTTTTAGGAGGACGCATGCTGAATCATGGGAGTATGCTGACTTCATCACTACATGGCTGATCAACAATGAGTGAGACACGCTCTTAACCATTTCATCCTGATCATGCTTCATCCTAATAAATTACCAGGATGAAGCATGATTGTATTTTCATTTATAAGTTGGCGATATTACTACTTTTTCAATAAAATATTATAGACGTATGCCTCTCTCAAGTCCAATTGAGGCTTGAAATTTAATAAATTTCTTGATATCATCCTAGTCCGTAGTAGGACCATTCAATAGGAAGGTCACAAATATTGGGTCAAAGATGGGTGGATTGATCATGGCAAGTTAGTCTTAAATTGATTTTGTCCTGTTGATGTCGCTTTCTCTGTCACAAAACCTTTTGAGGTTAATGTTGGAGATGTCGCTTAAGAGATACGAACTGAAAGTGGAGTCATCAGACATTTAGGTCCATAGTAGATAGGACCATGCATGTTTTGCTGGCTCAACTATTGCTTCATATTCAAAAATAACCTGCAAAATGTGAGGTTTTAGCTGATTTTAAAGTGCCCTGTATTCAGCTTGTGTGAAGTAGTTAAACTTCAACACAATATGTGGCGGACGTTCTGGAGAAGGAGGAACATAGTAGCAATAGTGCAACTTCGAGATGTTCTGAATGTAAACCAATTGCTTGAACTTGTGAGCTTACTACAAGACGTTTTCATTGTTGAATCGGTTAATCTTGATCTTGCGTAGATGTAAAAAGGCTTTTGGTGCGTTCACAATGTAATGTAGCCCTTGGTACCAATATCCTTGTGTTGGAAACGTTAGATTAAATGTGTGACATTGCTACATGTTTAATAGTGCTGGTTACCCCTAATATGTTTTCTATACTTTTTTATCTGGTTTCCCCATGTACGTCTATGGTTTTGGTGCTTGTATAGATGGCTATAATGGAGCCATCGTGGGCATACCCAATTGAAAATGTGGCTATTGGCATAGAAATGACTACACCATTCTTACTTTTGCTGATAGTGCGTGTGGCACCTGTGGAGGAATGACAGGTTGTTTTACGATTGGTAGAAGGCTTGACAAAGGCATTTGTGTAGATGATTCTTGAAAATCTTGTTAGGCATGATTAAACAATTTTTGCTACTATTGTTGCTATTGCATTTTTAGTTTTTGTAACGATGTCATCTAGTCTTCAAGAAGATTCATTTAAGCATCACGTGTGAGCTGATCTTGCTCGGGGAGTACCACATGTGCACCAAGTTGTTTCCTCAATGCCATAGTCTCTTCCTCTACAACTTGGTGTGTCGCTCCTTCTTACTATGTCATGCACTTACATTCATTTTCCAACCGTTGTGCTTCTTCTGCCATGTGTTTTTCTCGCTCTGCCACAAGGTGACCTTACTCTTGCCTATGCGTAATCCATGCTGGACAACGTCTCATCAAGAGGTGGAGAGTTGCCACCTCTTCATCTTCACAATTCTCAAGTCATCCACATTATCTTGTGGTAGCAAAAAAAATCATTTAATTCACACGTGGACCTTTGTATTAGTTTACTTATGTTCTCACGGTACTTTCATGGGGGTTTCCTAGTGTGGGGAAGGGGGAGGGAGAGGGGAGGATAGAATAATGTATGGGGCAAATGAATTGGGTTATGTATCACTCTCCAAATAGTAATTGTATCACATTCATACAAAACCATTGTGGATTTTGATGTCTTCCTTGGTGTGAGTGATCACTAATAGGGAGGGGAGGAAGGAGGAAGTATGGGACAAGTGTATGGGGTAGTATATCACTGTCCTCAAAATAAGTGCATCATATAAAAACACATGTGTATCTTCTTTGTGTGAGTGCTACTTGTCAAAACAAAATACACTAGAGTACAAATATAACAAGATTTTAGAAGAATGTGTGTTCACTACCAAATACATTCACCTCATACACTTTATTCCTTCCACCTCTTCCTCTCTCTCAACTCGCATGTCCCTTTCCCTCTGTTTCAGTGGGTTCATATTCAGTAGCTAGTTAATGTTATAATTTTCTCTCTCTCTCCCTATCAGTTTATACCTCTATTTCTCCCTCTCTCTCTCTCTCTCTCTCTCTCTCTCTCTCTCTCTCTCTCTCTCTCTCTCTCTCTCTCTCTCTCTCTCTCTCTCTCTCTCTCTCTCTCTCTCTCTCTCTCTCTCTCTCTCTCTCTCTCTCTCTCTCTCTCTCTCTCTAGTTCCATACATCCATCGAATACACATTTTTCTTTAGATTCCCCCTCCTGCCTTCTCCCCTTACCCTTTCCTAAACACGGGGGGCGTTTTCCATTCAGCCAGGTGGTGTAGGAAATTGATACAAAAGTTTACAAATATTTCAATGCATTGATTGAATATGTGTTCACTACCCAAGAAAATCACTTCGTACACTTTTCTCCCCCACCTTTATTCCAAATCGCATGTCCCTTGCCTTCTCATCTAATGGGTTCATATTCAATAGCTAGTTAATATAACACTGCTCTTTTCCTCTTCCTCTCCCTCTCTCTCTCTCCCTCTCTCTCTCTCCTCTCCCTCTCTCTCTCTCTCTCTCTCTCTCTCTCTCTCTCTTTCATAACTTTAAGTGATCCATGATAGGGGAGTTATAGTTAATCATCCTAAATTCATACACTAAACAATTGGTGTATCAAAAAGTATGTTCCTAAACATAAAACGTTTCCAAAAGTCATGAGCATCAATTCAAGTAACTAGAGCTCAGGAATACATTCATTGTCGAAGGTGTTACCTATTATGGATTTTATATACTAAGTACTAGTGTTTTTTACACATCCATGTTCTGTGATATGTTCACTTCTAAATACCCTTGGCGATTCACAGTTTTACAAGAGAGGTGAGTTGCCATTTATTTGATAAGGAGGGGAGGGGAGGGGAAGAGGGAATATTACATTGGACACATGTATGGGATAGTGGATCAATGTCTAGGTGATAATTATATCATACTCATACACATGTGTATTACATAGTTGGATGTCTTCCTTGTGGCAGTGATTACTTATAGGGAAGGGAGGGTATTAGAGGAGAGGGGAAAGTGTATGTGACAAGTGTATGAGTTATTGTATCACTGTCTATATGGTAAGTGTATTATATCCAAATACACGTGTATTATGTAGTTGGGTGTCTTCATTGGTGTTAGTGATCAATGATAGGGAAGGGAGGGGGCAGGAGGGATGAGGGAAAAATGTATGGGGCCTATGTATGGAGAAGTGTCTCTCTGTCTAGGAGGTAATTCTATCATATTCATACACATATATTTTGTTTTTTAATGTCTTACACGCACGTTGACTTGTCTCTTAAGCCACTTGGTGTCAAAAAATAATACACAAGTTTATCAATATTTCAAAACTTCACTATCGTATGTCTTGACAACCCAATACACTCACTTCATACAATTTTCTCCTCCCCCTTCCCCTCTCCCAACTTGCATGTCCCTTTCTCTTTGTTTTACCAGGATCATAGTTAATAGCTGTTCAATGTAAGAATGATTTTTCTCTCTCGTTCTCGGTCTCTCTCTCTCTCTCTCTCTCTCTCTCTCCCCCCCCCC
>SZWC01000349.1:204407-235289 GCA_023375785.1 Penium margaritaceum | reverse complement strand
CGTGCCGTGTCGTGTCGTGTCGTGTCGTGTCGTGTCGTGTCGTGTCGTGTCGTGTCGTGTCGTGTCGTGTCGTGTCGTGTCGTGTCGTGTCGTGCCAATCGTGTTATTTCGTGTCGTGTCACGTCGGGTGGTGTCATGTTTATTCGGGTCGTGTCGTACCGTGTCATGTCGTGTCGTAACTTGTCGTACTGTGACGTGTCATGTCATACCGTGTCGTGTTGTGCCGTGTCGTGTCGTGATGCGTCGTGTCATGACGTGTCGTACGGTGTCATGTCATGATGTGTCGTGTCATGTTGTGTTGTCTGATGTTGTATCATGTGCTGTGTCATGTTATCTCATGTAACATCGTGTGTCATCTTGTCATGTTGTGTAATGTCAAAATCCCGCAGCGAAAAAACCTAACATAGTAATGACATCAATGTACAGATCTTTTTGAAGCGAAATAAATGTATGGGCATTAAATTGTGTAAGATAAAAGTATTTTTTTTATAAATTATCAATAAAAGACCTCTTGGTGTCCTTCCTCATGTCTTTTACATACACTATGTAACTTGTGGTACACTGGTGACATTAGCAACAATAATGTTTGACATGAACGGCTTAAATCATTTTAACATAATATTAATGTTTAGAAAATTGAAGTCCAATGTAATCCAAATCAATAATGTTCATACAATGTCAGCTCACAAAAATCATTACATGTAAAATAGCCCCACAACTTCACATTGCCAAATAAGGATTACAATGTAGCATTAGAATTACACAAAAACTTTATTTGTACATTATAAACACAACTATTGTGCCTTTTGATACAGATTCATCCCCTCTCCTTTGTCACCTTAGCCGGGAACGTTAGCATCCCTGTCTTGACCGCGAAGTTGATTTTCCTGACGTCTCCCCGTCGCACAACTTCGCTAAAAAAAATTCCACTACACGACAAAAACGCGGGCAGCCAAGCGACCACAATAGGGTTACTATGTAACCCAAAAANTAAACACAACTATTGTGCCTTTTGATACAGATTCATCCCCTCTCCTTTGTCACCTTAGCCGGGAACGTTAGCATCCCTGTCTTGACCGCGAAGTTGATTTTCCTGACGTCTCCCCGTCGCACAACTTCGCTAAAAAAAATTCCACTACACGACAAAAACGCGGGCAGCCAAGCGACCACAATAGGGTTACTATGTAACCCAAAAATCGTGATTTGTTTCCTCTGACTATGTATTTCACATATTTTAAAAAAACCGGCCGCAACTGTGCATGGTCTTCAATATTGGCCAGAAAGTGTCGCTCAATTTCAGATTTGGCCGTAAAACACTCCCGCTCGCAGCCTACCTTACCGTCCTATCCATAAGCGCGTGATGGCTCCTCCTTTCAAATGTGGCCATGAAAGGGGCCGACGAGAATAGGATCGGTCAAGACAACGACATTTACAAAAGGGGCACCTTAAACATTTAGTGACCTCGAAAAGCCGTTCTCCAAGTTGAAAGGTACCGAGATGAACATAAAAGGAAAAAAAGACCTTCAAGCATGCTCCAAAATATTTAATAATAAAAAATGCTGAGAAAGGGTTTTTGGTGATAAAAAACATGTAAGACGGGGCGACATACACTCAAATTTTCAACAACAGGGGTGTTGGCACGTTTGGGTTATGAACTTGAACTATCTAGATATTTTATTTTTTTAAGTACAAAGAAATTGAGCCCTAAAGAACAAAGGTGCATCCCACTTGGCAACTATGCAAAAACAAAACTAACGTGAAGCTGGCGTACTTGTACTGTTCGCGCATCCTCAGAAGTTCATACTCACGGCTTGATAATGGTCAAACTTGCCCAAAATATTTGGTCATGGTTTTAACGGAGGTGTGACCATATACTCATCGATTTCCCGATAGATCCCCCATATCCATGTATTACTCTTTAACAACCCCATACCGAGCTAATTTGAACTTTAACACTGAAACATCCCTCGGTCAAAGAAAAACAACGACATATAAAAAAAGCGCGCGAACACCATGTCGTTGCTACATGAAATGCAGCTTCCGATTGATGATGTCATCATGCCCCTTAAACAATCACAAACCCCATGTTTGAGGTGTTTGTTATTGTTTGAGGCAGGGGGTTGCGATGTAGGGTTTTATGTTTTGCGCGGGCTCTGCCCGCGCAAAACATAGAAAACCCTAAATCGTAATAGGGGGTTGCGCGTCGAAAAAGAAAATCAGAAGAGAGGGGCATGGCTCGTTCGCGATCTTGCGAGGGAGCGAGGGTCGCGATAGAGCGACGGTCACATGACCCTCCTTGCCATGCTCGATCAGCGTTGCATGTCGCTGATCGAGCATGGAGAGGGAGCCGGATACATCGGTCTTATTTTTTTAAGTGTTGGATATGGGGGACATATATTTACGCTCGTGGATATGGGAGGGTCCTTCCTTCGGGAATATGGATATGCGGGCTATTTACCCTGGTTTTAAACAGGCCATCTGTGCCATCAAATCACATCTAACTCCTTCCTTTATGCAACTTGATGCTGGATGTCATGGTAGAAGTATTCAGCATGATGCTACATGCTATATTGTGGCATGTCATCCAAATGCATCTTTATCCTTTGTAGCTAGTCCGTAAAATCTTTCTTTGCCCATGGGAAAAATATCAACAATGAGTAGACTCAAGATGGGACATACTTGTCTAAAAAAACGTCCTATACTTGCCAAGACAGACGACGACGGAATGCACAAATAGGAAATACAAGCTCTCGCTCCAAAAAAGGAAAACTTATCTGAGGAGCTTTGTTACAACCGTGCATGCACCATTCATGCCATATTCGCAAGCGGCCCAGCATCAATGTCGTCTAAAAATCATGTGCCAGGATTATGACGAGTCTATTACTGGTATCTGGCGTATGCTTCCTCCATCTACGGATTGTGCATGGTTAGCGCGCAAGCCACCAAGTTGATTGGCAGTTATGAGAGAAACCATCACATTACGGTATACAGGACAGAATGAAAGGACACTAATGCAGGTCCATCAATAGAGGACTTGACTGAAGATACACATTTTACCCATTCCGACTCGCAAATTCACCCAAATCAAGTCGTTGGAACAAATAACTATTCTTCATGACCAAAAAAATGCTCAAAGAACATGAAGTTAGCTGATTTCAATGTTCCATTTGTATGTACAGGAATAGGTACATTACTTACGTGTTTAATAATTTCATTGTTATAGCTTCATTATGATCTTTGAGCTCATTTTGACGCTAGAGTATGGGATTGAAAGGAACCATAAACTCGAGATATAAAAAAGGAAGATTACTCAGCGTCACTTTTGCAAATTGTAACAAAGCCTCAACAAGAAACAAAAAAAAAACATCTCATTGTGGGACATTTTGAAGGGTGCTAGACAGTCAGAGGTATTAAGCTCACATGAATTTTTTGATATCATATAAGGGCTGGTTTGGATTCGAATGGGTTAGAAGTCGGATCTAACTTTCAATGTCGAAAGGTACTCGACGCCTCCGATGTGGCACTTGGCGACTGGTGCGTTCGATGGGTATCTCGTTGGAAGAGACCAATTCTGTGACACTCCACATCATCATTTATCCAATGCCAGTGCGGTTTTCCAACTGTAGACTCGGAATCCGAGTGCCGAAGTCGGATCCAACACCCGCGCTGCCCAATCCAAATGGACCTTAAGTCTGATGCATGGCAAAAGACAAGCCGTAGGCCCTACTCCAGATATCACTTTTTCGTCTTAACAGAAAATATAAAGAAAGAAATGCTATGCATTGTTCAGTTGACATTTTAACTTCCTAATGCAAGTGAAGGCATTGATATCCAGATAAGGTATAGTTTCTCTATCGTTGTGCATCAGTACTGGTGGCAAGACCATGGTACGGCTCGGCATTGCCTTTTCTCGGACAAGAATGTTAAAATCACGGCATTCAATAGAGAGCACCGCCAAGATAGGCTCTCCACATGAATTGGATGGAAAATGCATGGCTTCGCGTGGAGACCAATGACAAAATAGGCAAACCACACTGTTCTTTAATTTCAATTCTAAATATTTTTGATCCATTTAATTCAACAAAAATATTCTTTTGTCGAATTGATTAGGTGCCAACTGAATAATTCCTTTGAAACAAAAACATTTTGAGATTGACTTGTGTCCAGGGTTTTTTCTCAGGGTCTTTCCATAAATGCTTGTTTCTGGTTCAAGTCCTACAGATTTGGAACTTCAAGTCGAGCAGGCATCGTGCGACCCTCTGACAAGGCAACATACTGAGGGTTTGGTTGGTGTGGCACGATTTACGGGCCATGTCCTCCAAGATACACGACCTGGACTTCGTTGGCGTATCTCGCAAACAACTCGACCTCGGCCGATCATCCGCTGGACACCGTTCGGATGTTTGACCGAGGTCGTGCAGATTACCAGACACGCGACCGATGTAGAGGTCGTGTTGGTTAGAGGACAGTTTTGTAAATTGTGCCGCGCCAAACACATCCTGAAACTTGCAGAGTTTTGCATCGTCAGAGTAGCACTGTTCGAAACCGATACCGTTGTCTGCGGTGTCGAACGGCCTCGACAACAAAGTTAAGGAACATATATTTTCGTTGATCAAAAATAGGTACCACCTAAATAACTCTGGCAGCAAAAACCATGGACGAAATTAAGGAACATATAATTAGCATTTTAAAAATGATCATAATTCAAGAACAATAGGGTACCACAGACATTTAACTCTAAAAAAATTCCTTGCAAAATAATTTCGAGATCCCTTGTTGTTTCTTTCAGCTTTTAGCAAAATGCCCAAAAAAGTGCTTGGATGAATTGAAACAAATGCATTTTTACTTCCACCCACATGTAGATCTTATTTTAATTTGAGAATGTATGGTCATTTCCTGCAAGAAACTAGTTTTAGCTTAATATCATTGATCATCATTGTTTGCATGAGGTGTCAGTCCATGCCTCTAACCTTGTGTGTATGGGACCACCTCATTATAGTTGCCATTTCACACTAATTTAAAAAGCAGTCACCCGTGAAGATTTACTAGAATATCTACAAGCCATCCGTTTACCTATAACTTTGTTTCAAAAACGTTTTGGTAATCGTTTGCTTTCATCAAAGGATTACAGCATCCAGCCTCAGAATGTTTGATGAAATGAGCAAAGTCAATGAAAGAGAGTTGTGCGCTCTAGCATGAATGAAACATGAAGGTTTCATTCACCACTTAAACAATGCAAAAATTTGTAAAATTATTTGCCCGTTACGCAAACGTTCGCGAGGAATCGCAAACGTCCATGTCAGCTCGCCAACAAGCGAGAGACCTCACTAAAAACAAAATAACCAGCAAGGTCTTGGTATAGCTGACAATCACCCTTGACTATGGGTATGACCCGTTGGGTCTATGTTGTCGATACTAAATACCCACCAGAGGTGAAAGGAATTACGTCGAGCGGAGCATAGGTGGTTCACAGAGATGAGGCAAGGAATAAAAGACGATGCAAGGTTCTGGGACAAATGGATAATTTGTACTAAGCAATAAATTTAATTCAATGAAAACTATTGAGTGAGTCGAACACATATATACAGTGCCGATAATGAGAAAGACACATAAGTCGTGTCATCTGCATTCAAGCCGAGTGACGCGTGCCAGGTTGCGCTATGAGTGGTTGATTCGAGAAGCTCCATCGAGAAGTTTGGTGGCTTCAAGAATGTCTCAAAGATACTTTGTGAAATTCGAGCATCCTTGAGAAGTCGATCGAACGATATCAAAACATCAATACGTTTCACGAAAAGATTGTCATGAGTTCTGGAAAGTAGTCAAAGTTGTCATCAATTCCTAGAGTGGGACATCGGAGGTCGGGATAGTTGGCCAAAGGGCCCTTGGAAAAACGACAGAAAAGTCATGAAGTCGCCACGTCGTGGACCATGAACACAAGAACAAAAATTCCCACTCGCAAGGTTTAGGGTCATGTATACGCGAAGGAAATAACGAACCCCCCCTTTTCTCCACGACGTACGGGCGCGCTAGCAGACGTAGGCCGGTGACAACGGAAGTAGTCATTGATAAGATGATCAACATCCCAAAGGTTGTTGTAGGGCTCCAAGAAGTTTTGCGTGGCCTGATAGCCGTGCTACTTGACCAAATAATCGATTTTATTTCCATGGCATCAATGTCCAAGGATATCTTCAATCACATACTCCGTATCCCCGTCCACTGTATAGGAGGTGTGGGTGCGACATCTCGGCTGCAAAAGTTGGTACAGGGCTCCCAGTAATGCTTGAGCTTGCTGATGTGGAAGACTAGGTGGATCACCATGTTGTGAGGGAGTCAAAATTGAGCAACGACTGGGGTTTGCATTCGCTCATTCATAAAGTTTGAGATCAATTAAGCCTCAGACAATCCCAACCAACGGGGTTAGAGTTTTACAAAGTCTTGTCCTCGAAGTTTGATATTCTTCAAATTGAGGATGAGACGATTTCAAGCGCTCAACATGCGCTGAACAAGCACTAAACTATGACGTCGGTCACCAGTCTGCTTCATAGCTACTTTTGTCTTTGCGAGGGTTTGCTATGTTTCCTACCAGATGCTTTTGAAGTCCCGACGGTAGATGTCAGTCACGGAAATGTTATTCTATCTATGGAATTCTGTCGGTGTGGTAGGATGTTTGCTGTACCCCACCTCAACTAAGATTCTACCGGTTGCATAGGAAGTGGCAGAGCCTGCCAGATCTAGGCTATGATACCTAATGCCATAGTCAAAGTTGGACTTGAGGGACTCCATCCATCGAGTTTTGTCAGCCGGTCAGATTTGGCTCTGTCTTAAGATATTTCAGAGCGTGATGGTCGGTGCGGATGATGCATCGCTGAAAGTAGCACCGCCAATGCTTTGAATGTGTACACGAATGTAATAATTTCCTTTTTGTACACTACATAGGTGAGTTTTGGCCTGCGTAGTTTTCTTGACATGCATGCAACTAGCTATTTCCCATCGTCGTTGTTTTGGAGGAGAACAGCTCCAATTACTTAATCGGACGCATCGATGGCCATGACATAATCCACACTTAAATCTGCCAATCATTAGGTTGGCGTTGAGTGTTGGTTGTGACTGCCAAACACGCAAGTGACCTCTTGACTCTATCCACGCACACACACCGTCACTACAATTGACTAAGCTTGAAGATCAAGGCGCACACGTTGTGGACCACACATTATTGGCATCTCACCCGGGTGCAAGATTGGCACGAGCTCAGTCATGCTCATTTTTATCTGGGAGCACTTTTAGTATTTTTAGTGTGTGGTGATTAGCTTTCACACGAGAGAAGTGCTTTGGATTTGCATGCACCTACATACGCTCGTGTTCGATGTGCTTCTCTATGTGGTTGGTGTGCATGCTTGGCTGGTTTTGTAGTTGACAGAACTGGGTTGCTGATCCTACGGAACCACACTCTTGGCCGCTCTGAAGTGTGAGAAACCACGTTGATTTCATGCCGACCGGTTGGGTTGAACCCCATGGTGGCGGCCGGGCCCCGCTTCGAGGCACTCGAGTGGGTGGCCCGTTCAACCAGTTGCTGAGAACTTGCTAGCTCGTCACTCAAGTTACACTTGTTGTCTCTAAGCTCTAACTTCAAGGTTGCTCTAAATCCTTACCGCTCCCGTCGCCATGGCTCGGGTATGAGTGATCCTTGCATGTTAGAGTGCTTATGGCGGCAATCTGCCACTACCTACTGGGATCAGAGCAAGGAGGGGCATCCCCTCCTCTCCGTCTATCCATTGCCTGTGGACGAACCCACGTGCTGGCACTCTTTCCACCACAAGGGGCGTTTCCTCGTGGTTCAGCTGGCTTGTATTGCTTGGCTGCCCGGCACCTCTTCTGCCACGCAACTTGTAGGTCGTAGCCGTCGACAGCCCGCTCTTGGCTACTCTGCGACCTCGATTGTCTTGCACGTCTTGGCTGCCCGGCGCTTCTTCCGCCACTCAGTCCCACAACTTGTAGCTCACAACTTGTAGCCATTGGGAGCTCACTCTCGGCAGCTCCTTAGCCCCGACTTCCGTACATCTCTTGACTTCCCGGTGCCTCTCTTGCCATGGAGCCCCATAACTTGTAGCTCACAGCTTGTAGCACGTAACTCGCAGTCCTCACCAGCTCTTTCCTGGCTGCTACGCAACCTTGGCTGCTCCACATCTCTTGTCTGTACCGTGCTTCTTTACCACTTTGTGTCATATCTCGTAGCTTATACTTCGCAGCTGGAAACATGTAGTTCTTGGCAGTTGTCTCTTGACTGCCTCGCATCCTTAGCTGCCCTTCCATCCCTTGGCTGACCTGCCCCTCCTTTGTTGCATAGCACCACAGTTCACAAATCACAGCCCTGCTGTTGCCTTGCTAACCGGGTCCTCAACCTCATAGCCCTAGCACATCTGTGCTATGCACACCACAGCCGACTTGGCCCACCATCTCCTTGTCTAGCAGAAGTAGTAACAACCGCGTCAGTGGCCTGGATCGACACCTCGGCTTCATCGCTGGCACTGAGCCAGTCCCTACCCCTACAAGGAGTTGGCGTGAGCGTGCACGCATTGACGAGGTGATCGCACGCTACAAGGAGCTGGCAGACCAGGTGGGGTAGGAACTATGGTCGTGCTGCCGTTGTGAGAACCCAGGATACCACCATGGTGAGGACTACAATCCAACAAACAACGAGGCTCACGCCAATGCTATAGAATACGCCGCCTATTGTCAGTCTGCCTCTGACAACTCACCAACCGTGTAGAACACACTAGCAACGGGGCCAATACGTGACCAACGTCATCCTCAATCACTTGTAATCTCTCCCATTGGCCATAGGACGCATCAACAAAGTCTGCATGGTGTTACTAGTGGGACGGCTACGGCGGCACCAACAGATAGTAGCACCACTAGAGGCAATTTGCACACACGCTGCTTCACGTTTTGCCACATCTCTTGCTGCCTCCTAGGTAGCCGCTGCATCTTCTGGGCCCCCTAGAATTTTTGCTATTCTGGAAGTGGCACTTGCCTCTAGCGCTACTATATCTTCCACATTATCTGCTATAGCACGTGCTATGCATGCACCAACAAGCACTACTACTGGCAAGGCTGTTGAAACCTATACTACTGCCATCGTGGACCAAGGATCTCTCGTAGTCGCAACAATCAACATCGTCACACAGGTTGCGCCGCTGCAGACTCTCTAACAACAGCAACAACTTCAGTTGCCACTTCTCTCTCCAGTGCCTTTGTATCCATCCAGACCTCCATGATTCAGGCATCCTCTACAACTGAACCGTCATCTCTAAGTCATCAAATCCGCATCCTCGTTACAAGTGCAACGACCGTCTCCACCCTCATAGATGCTGCCCCTGTTGGAGTTGAATACCTCATCGTTTCCACCTCTTCCTCTGTGGCAGTCATCACTGCTTTGACAGCAGCTACAGTCCCATCCCTGTTTGGCTTTTGCTGGTAGCCCTAGTGAGCTCTTGTTCACCTGTCTCTTGGTAGTCTTGCTCTTTCTCTCCTCCCCTCTCCCCTATGGCCGTGTGCGTGCTTCTAGCTTTGTTGCCTTGCAATAGTGACCTGATAAGCCATACCAATCTTACACTCCCATGCCCACTGAGGCAGGGAAAAATCTACCAAAAGAAATGGGTTGGGTTCCTACCTCTCATCATGCATGTTGATGACGACCAATATGCCGCACTGCAGGAAGAGCTGCAACGAGAGCGAGATGCTCTCCAGGCAGCTCTCACTGCCGAGCGCACTGTGAAAGAAAAGTTGCGAATTGAACAGGGTGACCAAGAAACCTTCACCGGCCACGTTGTTGATTTGGTCCTCAATAGCCTACAGCCTGCACTGTGCTCCACGCCCTTTGCCTCCGCTGTTTCTAGCATTGCTGCTGCATTCTCCACCTCACCTGCTTCTGCATCAAATGATGCTAGCTCTCTCACTTCCGACCCTCTTGATGTTGCAACTATCGTAGGTGCTCCTACTACCAAAGCCCTCGCACATCCCATGCAGCACAAGCCTGATTTTGATTTCGCACAACCGCAATTTGACTCTACACTCACCTTCAGTTCCTGGGAGGTTTGTTTCAATACTTGGGTACAGGACAAACATCTTTTGAAGTATTATCACAAGCCAAATCCCGCTGCAAACCCTCCTTTTGTGCCCACGGATGCTGATATCACACGTGTCATACATGCCCCTTTCCGTGCTAAGCCCGATGATCCTATTTATGAGATCGGGTCCTACGATACTGACACAACCCACCATACACCTGCTGACCCTATTGGCGTTTATGCACTCATCAAGCGTCACACCACTGTCACTAGACCTGTAGCACAAAGTTTACTCGTTGTTCAGTTAAACATGCTTTCTATGCATGCTGATGAGACTACAGACACCTACTAGGTTTGAATTCTCTATCTTTTATGCAATCTAGGCAAAGCGGCGCATGGCCAGCTTTCTGCCATTCTCTCCATCGTCAACGGCCTCATCTCCGAATTCTCCGACATCTTCAGGGAGGTGGAGGCATCTGAGCTCAAGTATCTTGCCTCCGAGCCTATTCCTGGTGCTGTTGTCCACGTGCACATTGCTCGCTCTCTCTCCCGTACGCACACATAGCTGCTGCACCTCCGCCTGTGCCACATCCACACTACTGACATTGACAACTTGCTTTCTGTGCTTCCCGTGGATGGTCTTGGTACTGCTACGTTCCCTACCCCTTGCCCTCCTCGTTTCCTTGACTGTGCTCAGGGCAAGATGCACCGCTCCCCGTTTTCCAACTCTGAATCTTGCGCATGTCATCCCCTCGATCTCCTGCATGCTCATGTCATAGGGCCTCTTCCTCATGAAGTTCTTAGAAGGGCTGTTTTTTATGTTCTCTGTCTCACTGATGACTTCTTTTGTATGCCCTGAGTCTTTTCTCTCAAGCAAAAGAGTGACGTCTACTCCACACTTGATTCCTGGCTTCCTCAGGCTGAAGTCGCCTGTGGATGTCGCCTCCGTGTCTTTTGTTGTGACCGTGGTGGTGAGTTCATGGGACCTACAACCCACTTCCTCACATCTCAAAGGATTTTCATCGAGGCTATGACTTCCTACACACCCTAGCAAAACATCATCTCTGAACGCTGGAACAGGACCCTTGTTGATGGTGTCCACACCCTCCTGAGTGCCTTTGACCTCCCTCCTCTCTTCTTGTTTGAGGCCATGTCCTACACGATGTGGGTTTGAGACCGCGTTCCCTACAGTCCCCTCCCCCGTCATGTCATCCCATTTGAACGCTGGTTTTGGGTATCGAGCCGACCTTTGCCTTGCTCGTATCCGGGGGATGTGTCGCTGCTATCTGGATTCCCGAGGACGTTCGCGACGACAAGCTCAGTCCTCGTGCACTCTTTGTCCTTTCCAACACCTGGCACTTTTAGGACCCTGATTGAGCCTGTGTTGTCGAGTCTCATGACACTCTCTTCTTTGAGGACGTCTTTTCTCGTGATCTATCCCGTGTCGCTCCGTCCTCTTCCCTGTCCTCGCTCCATCGTCTTGGGAGGGTAGGTCTGTCTCATCCTCTGGTCTTGCAGGAGCTCCGCCAACTCTACCTAGTGTAGCTCCGTCCTCCTCTGCAATCCCCTCTTCCTTTGAGGTCCCTTCTTCCTTTGCGGTCCCATCTTCCCTTGGTCTCTCTCCCACTTTGTCATCTGACATGCTTCCTAGCACTCCACCTTCTCCCTTTGTTTCCTTCGAGTCCGCGTTAGCACCTCTCAGTGCTCCGCCAGCGTCCACTGACATCCCGGCACAGTCTCCCCCACGTGTCGTTCTTGACTCCCCTCCGACGTGTGCTTTGCATTCCCCTATGACCGTTGGTGAGACAGCATCCCCTCTTGTCGTTGATGTCCCTCCAGTCGGGCCACAGTAGTACACCCACAGAGGAAGAATTTTCTTCCTTCCACCGCATTCTACCTTACAGTCTGCTCAACCTTCCCAACGTTGCGCTCATTCCAGTGCATCCTCAACTGCAAGTGACTCCTCTGCCAGACCTACTAGACTGGATGCACTCGAATTTGCTATAAGTGTGGTCCACCCGAACTCAGTAGTGGGCTATGCACTCGTGGCTCACAAGTTTCACAGTGCCCTTGAGGTACTCGTCGCCTTCTACGTCGCTCCTTGTTTGTAGTGAATAGACTTCCCCCACTTCCACCAGAGGCTACTATTGTACGCCAGGCAAAAGAGGCAGCTAACGCTGACCTCTGGGAAAAGCCCATGCGCGAGGAGCTCACTTCCCTCAAGTAGCATGAGGTCTTTGAGCTTGTCGATCTCCCACTAAGTCGCAAGGCCGTTTTGGCTCGCTAGGTTCTTTGGCGCAAGCTAAAACGTGACTGTACGATTCATGGGTATAAGGCCCGACTCACCGCCAAGGGATTCTCTCAGGTTCCAGGCATCGACGTTGATGAGACATTTGCCCTAGTCGGATGCTACACTACGACCAGATCTTGTGAGTGGTGTCGTCCAGCACGACTGGAAACTAGAGCAAATGGAAGTAAACAATGTGTTCTTACACGGACAACTGGACGAGGAGATCTACATGGTACAACCTCCAGGTTTCACTGATGGCACGAGCAAGGTCTGGCGGCTGCGTGAGGCCCTTTATGGGCTGAAGCAGTCGCCACGCTGTTGGAACCAGGAGATCTCCTCCACACTCGAGAGAGGAGGATACAATCGTATCATTGTTGACCCAACACTCTTCTTGAGTGTGCCCTTGCAGCACTTAGTGGCCATCCTGGTCTACGTGGATGATCTTCTCATTGCGTCACCCAGCCGTGCTGCCATGTAGTCAATGAAGAATATTCTGCAGTCCACCTATGAGATGAAAGACCTGGGCCCGGCTCGAGTGTTCCTTGGCATGGAGCTTGAGCGTGACCGTCAGCGCCGCAACCTGCACGTACACCAGGGTGCCTACATTCGTAGCCTAGGGGAGCGCTTTACCTCCCTACTAGCTGACACTCTGGCCGCATCCACACCGATGAATCCAACTGGTCAGCATCTGCTCCAGTCACTTGACATGAATCAGCTGGGAGAGCCTGTCAACGTCGCTAACTACCTCTGTGTGATCGCATCCCTGATGTATCTCGCCACCACCACCTAGACGGACGTGGCCTTCTCAGTCAACTTTCATGCTCGGTTCTCTCAGCAGCCTCATAAGAGGCATCTCAAGGAAGCACTGTGTGTCATCTGCTTTGCACTGTCCATTACACGTATAGGGACGTGCTACAGGTTGCAACCTTCTGTGGCTGTTGACAGGTACACTGACAATGATTGGGCTCCTGATACAGACACGTAGTTACACCGGCTACATCTTTCTTGTGGGTGAAATTGCTATCTCATGGAAGAGTGGGAAGCAGGGATGTGTTTCTTGCAGCACCAATGAGGCTGAGTACCTTGCACTTGGAGCAAGTACGTGTGAGAGTGTGTAGCTGTCTTGCCTGCTACAACATCTTCGTGTGTCTATTGGCTACATCACACTGTGCGACAACAATCAAAGCACCAGGGCAATTATTGAGCATGATGGCATGCATCATTCATGTACAAAGTACATCAACATTAAGCATCACTTCGTTCGCGAGCACATTGCCACAAGAGAAGTTCAGGTTGTTTGGGTCGACACTCATCAATATTGTGTAGACTTTCTCACCAAAGCTCTTAGCAGTGAAATGCTCAAGGCTGCTGTGCATGCAACTGGCCTATTGCGTGCACATGATGCCCCTAGTTGATGTGACCAGTCTTTGCCCATTGCCTATACTGTTGCTCTCTATGTGGTGTGTGGATTGTTCGTCCGTGGGTCTGTGGGTCTATGCCTCTTGACTCACACACACTGTCACTGCAGGTGACTAAGCTGACATGAAGCTCAAGGCGAACAAGTTGCTGGCCACGCATCATTGGCGTCTCTGCCGGGTGCAATATTGGCATGAGCTCAGCCATGCTCAGTTTTATTTGAGAGCATTTTTAGTGTTTTCATTATGTGGTGATCAGCTTTCACATGAGAGAAGTACTTGGGAGATGCATGCACCCACATACGCTCGTGGTCGATGTGGTTCTCTATGTGGTTGGTGTGCATGCTTTGCTGCTTTTGTAGTTTAGAGCACTGGGTTGCTGATCTTACGGGGCCGCACTCTCGGCCACACTGAAGTGTGAGAAACCACGACGGTTTTATGCCGACCGGTTCGGTTCGACCCGGGGGTGGCGGCCGGGCCCCACTTTGAGCCACTTGAGTGGGTGGCCCAGTCAACAGGTTGCTAAGAACTCGCCAGCTCGTGTCTCAAGTTACACTTGTTGTCTCTAAGATCTAACTTCAAGGTTGCTCTAACTCCTTACTGCTCTCGTGGCCATGGCTCTAGCATGAGTGACCCTTGTATGTTTGAGTGCTTATGCTGGCAGTCTGCCACTACCTACACTAAGGTCATAGCATTTCTCAAAGAGTTAAACGCTTCTTGCTTGATGTCCCTGCAATTCTATGCAGTGGTTCTCTGGGTGAGACTTGTGAAAGGCGTTGATTCCCAAGTGCAATCCTTTACGAATCAACGTTAGTAGTTGAAAAAGTGCAAAAATACTATGACGTTCCAAATATTTGTGGGCTTTGGCCAATCAGCAATTACCTCCACCTTTTTGGGTCCATGGTTATTCGCCCGCCGCCGATAATCAGGTGCAAAAACGTGAGCAAAGGGCGACCAAAGTCGCAATTTGAGAGTCTTCCTAAAACCTTCTCTTAAAAAAACATTAAGAACTTTTTGGAGATGTCCATTGTGCTCCTCCGGGGTGCGGCTGTACACGAGGATATCGTCAAGATGCACGACCAAAAAATAGTCCAGGTACAGGCAAAAAAATGAATTGAATGTCACGGGAGCATTTATGAGTCCAAACGGCATAACCTTGAACTCAAGATGCCCAATCCGGTGTAAAACATTGTCTTCTCGACGTCCTTATAAGATATGCATATCTGATGATAGCTACTGCGTAAATCGATTTAGTTGAAAATTTGGGCCTCATGGAGTTCGTTGAGAAGTTCATCTGCTCATGGGAGGGGGTAGCGGCTCTTCATGGTGATGTCGTTCAAAGCTCGGTAGTCCACGTATATTTGCATCTTTCTTGTTTTCTTTAAAAAAAAAACACCAGTTCCGCATAGGGTTTTTGGTACTAGAGGGTGTAGAGACACCTTCAAGGATGCCTAGCTCTCACTGGTACATGCTACCAGTGTTTGGGGTAGCCAATGGACACCTTTGGTGAAGAGTGTGGAGCACAAGGATCACGGATGTGAGTGGGTAGAACACGTCGCATTCAGTATAACTGAATTGAAACACGTATTGTAACTTAGCATAGTTATAACCTGTCATCAGACAGGCTATAACTATGCTAAGATGAGCTCCATGCATCTCGCGTCTGTGTTATAGCCTGTCATCTCACGTCTGCGTTATAGCCTGTCATCTCAGCTTTCTAATGCATCTAAGCACGCCCAAATCGGAGCAGAAGAGCCCTTGATACGTCCGTCAAAGTAACCCGTGGTGGAGCCGTCCACCTTGCCTTGCACACTAGGCAACGGGAGGCGCTTCGACGATGATCCGTCGGAGCGCCTTTCCTCGTCCAGAAGTCAAGGAGAGTTTCATCTCGGTCATGGATATCCTTCTAGTTACTTATTTTATACCCCCGGTGCATTTGGAGCTTGTTGAAGACGAACTTGGATCACTGGGGGTGGATTATCCCGCCACCCATGGCGGGTACCAGATTCCACCCGCCCAATACCCGAACTTCGGGCTAGGCTAACTTTCTGAATACTCACTGAAATCGAGCGATTCAAAGCTCGATCCTGCATGGAAAAATCCAAGAAATCCAAATCTAAAGTCAGATCATGTGTTCGACCACTCCCCATTGGTCAAAACAGGGAGTACGATAAATGGCACTTATGGCAAGGAATACATCATGTCAACAATTTCCCCTTGCACCGCAACCTTGATGCCTTGGCCTTGGAACCTGTAGCATTTTAAACCTCATAGCGCAGACTGAGCTCCATGCATCTCGCGTCGTGCCTATCCTTGGGCTGTGTCTTGGTCATGGCATCGGCGAGCATGCGCTTAGTGCCACAATGCACAATAGCCGCATCTCCCTTCGCCACCAAGTCCTGCGCGTAGTGATGCCGGATCTCAATGTGCTTCGTCCTCCTGTGCAGCACCGGGTTTTGGGTAAGGCTAATGGCACTCATGTTGTCGATATTGAGTACCGTCGGTTTCCTTTACGGCATGTCGATCTCCTTTAGCAGCCACTGCAGTCACACCATCTCCTTTGCCGTTTCCGTGAGTGTGATATACTCCGCTTTGGTGCTGGACAGTGCCACACAATCGTGCTTCTTGCTTGGAATTGCTCCACCACTAAGCACAAACATGTACCCCGATGTTGATTTTCTGTCATCCACATCACCAGCCCAGTCGACATCAGAGTAGCCGACCAACTGAAGGGAGTTGTCACGCTCCCCCTCCAAACATGAGCCGCGACTGTTTTGTCGCCTTGAGATAGCGGAGGATCCGTTTCACCGCTTGCCAATGCAGCGGCCCGGGATCAGCAACATAGCAGCTCACTTGGCCCTCCGCAAAGGCCAAGTCGGACCGTGTCGTCACCATGGCGTACATGATGCTCCCCACAGCGGACTGGTATGGCACACCTACCATCTTCTCCTTCTCCTCGTCTGTACTCGGCCCCATGCTCGAGCTCAACTCACATGTGGTGGTCATGGGTGTGCCGATGGGGTTGCACTCCTCCATGTTGTAGCAGTGGAGTACCTATTGCACGTACTTTTCCTGCTCCATCTCCAGCGTGTATGCCTTGCGGTCCCTCTTGATGGCGACGCCGAGGTAGTACTTGAGCTCGCCCATGTCGGTCAGTTTGAACCAACAGCCCAGCTCCCGCTTCAGGTTCACCAACTCCTCCATGTCTAACGACACGAGGATGAGGTCATCCATGTAAAGGACCACGATCTTGTGCAACCCCAACTGCTTTCCACGTAGATGCTCTGATCCGCCTTGCACCGCTTGAAGCCAAGCTTGGCCATAAAGCCATCCATTTTCAGGTAGCACATAAGTGGCGCTTTCTTCAGCCGGTATAACGCATTGCGAAGCCGGCACACCTTCTCCGACGGCGCATCCACCCCCTCCGGCACCTCCATGAGGACCTCCTTGTCCAGGTTGTCCTTGAGGAATGCGGTTTCACATCCATTTGGTGGACTTTGCTGTCGCGCACCATCGCCACCGAGAGGATGGAGCGGATGGAGGCGAACTTCGCCACCGGTGCGAAGGTTTCTTCGTAGTGTTCACCCTTTCGCTGGATGTACCCCTTTGCCACTAGCCGCGCCTCGTACCACTCTACCTACTCCTCCTTGCTGAGCTTCTTCTTGAAGATCCACTTAGAGCCGATGATCTTTGCTCCCTCCGGCCTGTCGATCAGCTCCTAAGAGCCGTTCTCTTCATGGGATGCGAGATTCGATTTTATGGCTCCCTCCCACTCAGCCCCATCCTTCTATTGCAACACCTCCTTGACAGTGGCGGGCTCCTCTTGCACAAAGAATGCTCAAGCGGACCCAGTCCAAATGCCCTCCGCGGCATCGTATCATTTTGCCATCCATCTTGCGTGTCCGCTTCTTCGGGACTGTTGCTGTTGAGGCTGCTACTACTGCTGTTGCCCTGTCACGGCACCACTCGTACTGCTGGCCTGCTCCCCCTCTCTCAGGGACCGTGGAGATGCGTTTTCAATCCCCTCCTCCTCACTCAGATCCACTGCTGCCGGCGCTTTGGACTCATTGTCCGACTCGGCTGAATGCAAATCAGTCGCTCCCCCATCATCCGGATGGTTCCCGCCGGTTGGAGCCGCTCGGACGTCACCCTCTTTTGCGTCCTCTGACATCTCCCCCTCGTGGTAGCCACTTCCCCCACTTGGAGAGACCCGCATCCTTGTCTGTCCAATGGCTATCCTCATTGAACGTGACGTCGTGACTCTTCACAATCTACTTCTTCTGCGGGTCAAAGAGCCGGTACGCCTTGCTCCCGCTCTTGTACCCGACGAAGATGCACCGACGAGTCCGCGGGTCCAGTTTGCCCTGCTCCTCCCGTGCCTGCACAAAAGTATGTGCAACACAGCCAAACGTGCAGATGTGAGCCACCGTTGGCTTCCTCTCGCTCCACACTTCTTGTGGCGTCTTCCACACCTTGGACTCCGCGTCCTTCAGCTACTTCATCGGCGTCAGGTTCATGATGTACGCCGCTGTCCGTGCCGCCTCACCCAAGTACCACTGCGCGAGGCCGACATTGCTCAACATGGACCGGACCATCTTGAGGATGGTGCAGTTTTCCCTCTCGGTGATGCCATTTTGCTGTGGAGAATGTGGCGTAGTTTTCTGCCACATGATCCCCTTGCTCTTCATCCATGCCGAGCAGCCCTCGTACTCACCGCCATTATCGCTCCGGAATGCCTTCACCTTCAACCCTGTTTGCCGCTCCACTGCCGCCTCAAACTCCTGCATACACAACAGGACATCAGTCTTCCTCTTAATGATGTAGAGGTAGAGCGTGTGGCTGTGATCGTCGATGAAGGTCACAAATTAGGGAGCGCCCCCAATGGAGCTTTCAAATGGCCTACACACGTCAGTGTGAACCACCTCCAACTCCGTCGATGCACGCGTCCCTTTTCCATCAAATGACTGCCGTGTCGCCTTGCCGACTACGCACGGCTCGCACACGGAATTCTTGGCTGCTTCGATACCTTTGACATCGAGGCCCCGAACCACCTCTTTTTTAGCCATCTCCTTCACTGTTACAGGTACAACGTGGCAGAGGCGGTTGTGCTATAGGTCCAGGTTTCCTTCATCCTTTGTCACGAGGTGGACGGCATCAGTCCTTGCCACATCGGCAAGAACCTTGGTACGAGGAAGGTAGAGGTTGTCCTCCCTCTTGCCACGTACAATCACCTCATCATCCCCCTTCTTTCGGACGAAGGCCTCTTTTATGTTGAAGAGTACCTCGAGCCCCTTGTCGGTAAGGCGGCTCACTGGCAGCAGGTTTTCCCCAAAGTTGGGCATGTGGAGCATGTCGAAGATGGTACACGGGATGAATTTCCCATTCACCACTGACTCGATGCGAACATTGCCTTTGCCTGCAGCCAACTCTATTTTGCCGTTGGCCACTGTCATGTGCCGCTCAGTGGTGCGGTAGGTGACGAACGCCGCGCAGTTGCACTGTGTGTGGCGGCTTGATCTGGAGTCGATCACCGTGATGGCCGGATCTGTCAAGTCGGTAAACTCCCTGGCCATCATGGCTTGGGTATCCTTCTTCTCGCCCTTCCCGGGCTGGTCCGAATTCTTGTTGGGGCAGTCGCGTACGTAGTGGCCCTATTTTCCACAGTTGTAGCACTCCCCCTTGTCACATTTCTTGGTGCCCTGCTTGGAACCCTTCCCCTTCTTGCCTCTCCCTCCACCTTGAGGGTGGACGGCATAGGCGGTACTTGACGTTGCCCCGCTCTCTCTCCCACTACGCCGCATCCATTCATTGCGGACGTACTCGGCCACCTTCGGGTACTTCAGCTCATCGGTGGACCAGCCGCCTACGACGGTGATCATGGGACTCCAACTATCTGGTAAGGCCAGAAGGAGGATCATGGCTTATAGCTGAGGGTCGACCTTCCATCCGGTGGCTACGCACTCGACAGTAAGGGACTCAATCTGCTGCAGGATCTCCATGATATCGTCGCCTTCGTTGGCTCGGAGGGTGACGAGCCTCTTGAAGACAAAGAGCTGGTTGGCAAGGTTGGTGGACTGGTAGATGGTGCAGAGCTTCTTCCAGGCCTCCACGGCCTCCATGCATCCTTGAATCAGTGTGCATTGTGGAGGGGCTAGCGATACCACCAACAAAGCCAGCGCCTTCTTGTACTTGTCCACTTTCTCTGACGTTGCGGTGTCCGGAGGGGGAGCCTCCTTACCGTTGACCAGCTCAAGCAAGCTTTTGTCATCGAGGTAGACCTGAAACTGCCACCTCCACAAAGGGAAGCCGTTCCCGTCAAACTTCAAGAAGGCGCCGATGCTCTCTTGCTTGGTCGTTGCCATGACGCGCGGCGGTAGCATGAAAGTTGTAGAGCTAGGGTCCTTCTAGGCACGTGGGCCCATAACCATTTGTTGGCACTAGTGGGTGTAGAGGCACCCTCAAGGATGTCTATCTCTCACTGGTACACGCTACCAATGTTTGGGGCAGCCAATGGACACCTTTGGTGAAGAGTGTGGAGCACAATGATCACGGATGTGTATGGAAAGAACACGTTGCATTCAGTAGAACTGAATCGAAACATGTTTTTGTTTGTTAGCATAGTGAGATTACATCTAATCCTTATAGTTTGTGATCTCAGATTTCCAACGCATCCAAGCACGCCCAAATCGGAGCAGTAGAGTCCCTGCTATGGCTGTCGAAGTAACCGTCGGTGGAGCCTTCCACATTGCCTTGTACGCTAGGCAACGAGAGGCGTTTCGACGATGATCCATCGGAGCACCTTTCCTCGCCCAGAAGTCAAGGAGAGTTTCATCTTGGTCAAGGAGATCCTTTTAGTTACTTCTTTTATGCACCTGGTACATTTGGAGCTTGTTGAAGACGAACTCGGATCACTGGGGGTGGATTATCCCGCCACCCATGGCGGGTACCAGATTTCACCCGCCCAACACCCAAACATCGGGCTAGGCTAACTTTCTGAATACTCACTAACATCGAGTGATTCAAAGCTTGATCCTGCATGGGAAAATCCAAGGAATCCAAATATAAAGTCAGATCAGTATTCGACCACTCCTCAGTGGTTGAACCAGGGAGTACGATCAACGGCACTCATAGCAAGGGACACACCATATCAACAAGGGTGACGTGGAGGGTCACATGAACCCCTACCCGAGCATCTCATTCAGCTGCTTGAGTTCGGCAAGCTTGTGATCACCCATCGGATGGGTCACTTTCACTGTTAGTCTGCTACCCGGATTCAGGTCTATCTGATGGTTGATGTTGTGTTGCGGTGGTAAATCTCACGGTATTTTTGTGGGGAAAACTCTTTACGAACTCCTAGATGAGCTCCAAAAAATCTTGTGGTACGGTTAAAAAATTATCGGGTGTCGATGTCATCCGTGTTGCTTCGACAGCTGTGATTTCTTCCACTTCCCCTACTTCCACATGAACTAGTCATGCTTGAGCTCTGCATTTCAGGTACCGCTTGACCACATCTAGAGATATATGTTGGTGTTTTGTGGCTGCCACATCTTCATCTACTGCTTCCACCTTTGCTACTTCCTGTAACCGCCATTGTGCCGTGGACCGCTCGACCAGAGGCAGGTAGCGCTTTCTGCCATCAATGTTAAAGTAGACTGCTCCACTGCTCCAGTCAACCAGCGGATTGTGCCGGTCCAGGAAATCTTGTCCAAGGATGCCTTTGCACTCAGAGTGGTTCACAAAGCTGACGGATATACAGTCATCCGTTAACAGTTATTCCCTCGTAAACTCCCGGCTTTGTTTGCAAATCCATCTTTCAAACCATGAGGTTGTTGAAGAAAATATAAGAAGCTCCACCATCCAGTAGTGCCGGGACCGCTATGTGACTTTTACAATCCCTCGGTTGCACTTGTAGCATATCGCCAGTTGGTAGTCCTTGCACCCTTCGTTGAATTTTGCAATCTTAGGAACCCTCGTCTGTAGCAATATGAGCCACTTAGATGGGCGATTGGTCGGTGCGGATTTTTTGACTGGACAAGAGCCTCACTGTTTACTCATATCCTCTACCGTTTCCCGACTCCTAAATCTTTTTCTACGAGTTCCCCCCCTTTTTGGCATGCTGTTGCCGCTTTCAACAATCGTGTGAAAGATGACCCGGCTTTTCCGCAAGCCCAACAAAGCCGTTGATCGCGTCGATCTACGGCGTAAAACTCCATCGGGGACGAGGGTTCCACCAACTACAACTTTTCTCCTCCATGATAAGGATTATGGCTTTGGGATTGCCAACTGTTGGAATCCTCCATCCGAGCATTATAGTCGGTGGTGTCGATGAGGTCGGCTATTGCGATCATTTGCAGAAGGTTGTCTTGGATGCAAAATTGATTATTACTTACAAAACTTCCTGCTTCAAGTCGTAGTAGAAACACAGTACTTTGGAAGCGGGGTCTCTACCGGTGATGATTTTGCATAAACACCGAGTGTATTTTGCCTCGCTAGCTTGCTGATGCAGATGTTGGAGTCGGTACCTTGCGTTAGAATTCTCGTTCAACTTTTTAAAGCGAGTGAGTATAGCGTGTCACGTTTCCGGTGGTGTGAGGACAACGATCCGCTTGAGAGACAGTACGCCTACAATCAAAGATGCGAGAGCGGTTGCGCGAGCCGTTGATACAACTCTGTCAGTGTACTGCAGCCTTTGAATAGCCTTTAGATCAGACCACCAACTCAAAGCCGTGCCACGCAAAAGCGAGGCCGCGAGGTGAATTTTTTTGTCAATGCCAACAGCGGTGAAGTACACCTCCAAAATCGTCAGCCACATATTGACCGTCGGTCCCTTGGAGTTCGCGGGATCGAACGGCTCTAGGAGTGCCCGTCGAATTTGGGGTTCACTCAAGATTTTCAAGTTTTTCTTCGTAAGCTCTGCTTAATGCGCACGAGAAACTCTAAGCTTCTCCAACGTCATGTTGAGTTGTTGGAGCACATGGATGTTCAGGCTCTCGAGTCCCGATAACTTCTGGTATGGGTCGTTGTTGATTCGTGCCTGTTGGCCGGTGCCTCCCATCGTGCTTGGTGTCAACCCAACAGGCTACGGTGGGGACGAAGGGTTTGCCGAGCCCGAAGGGTCCATCAACGGATTTGCCATCGGGTTCATCAGCACTGCACCATTTGCTGCGAAAGTTGTCGCTGCCACGTGGTTTTCCTGGAGAGCGTTGTTGTTCGCGTGCTAGTGACCTGCTATCGCTAGAGTACTTGCTGGGGACTGTTAATCGTTGCACGGTGCGCTCGCTCCATTGACCATTTTCATTTTGAGGTCTGCAATTATTTTAATGGTGGAGATGCACTGAGAACTCGTACGAGGTTGTCGCTAGGTAGTTAAAGCATTGGTTGCCCCTCCAACACCGCTGCGTTCTAATAGCAAGTGTTACGCCTAGCGGAACGTAGATGGTTCACATGGATGAGGTGCAGAACAAAAGACAATGTGGGGTTTTGGGATCAATGGATAATTTGTATTAAGCAGAAAATATACTTCAATGACAAGTGTCGAGTGAGTCAAGCACATATATACAATACCAAGAATGAGAATGAGGTATAATTCGGGTCATCGGCGTTCAAGCCAAGCGACGCGTGCAAGGTTGCGCCATGAGTGGTGGGTTTGAGAAGCTCTACTGAGAAGTTGAGGGGCTTCCATAATACCTCAACGCTTCTTTATAAAATTTGAGCGACATCAAGAACTATTGCAGAATGAATGTGAGATCTGACAGTTTCTAGGGATTATCTTGGCATTTATGACCAATTTCCCATAAACAATTTACTTTCGTTACTGTGCACATTACAAGTGCATGGGTATAGGAAGGTTTTGAGAAACGTCTAATGATTTTGGACAAAGCCTTTCACAATCCCTGTTAGGAATACACTTGAAACATCATGTGATTTTAATACATTAAAAAGTTTCAAGAAAGTTGCATTGAAACATGAAAACTACAGAAGTAATTTCTACACAACTTATCAGATTGGAAGAAAAGTTCGTCATAATTTTTGTTCTCAGACGGAAAATTCACGCTTGTCGTTTGTCTACGATACCCAAAAGAGCAAGATGTAATAATCGAGTGCAAATGTTCAACTGTAGCCAGCTACATGTCCATGTTAGGTGAAGAGGGGCCTGTTCACTAGTATATTTGTTACAGACTTTTACATTAAACCACCACACGCATCAATAGACAATCTTCGATCATCGACATTCATGCATTATGAGATCGAGTCGTCAACCGATGAAACGTTTGAACAACATATGTCAACTATTAAGAATGTACAATTCGGCGTTGAACATTTACGTTTAGTCACAACATTCATATCGGAATGGAGAGGACGCCGCAGACAAAGTCTAACAAATACTGGAAACTACTCCTAGACCACCAATTGCGACAAGAGATTCTTACAAAATGCAAATGCGGTCAATGTTTCGAACAGTTCATGTGGCGTTAGTTTGGGAAGATGGAAAATTACTTGCGGAGAATATATCTCTTATGCAATCCCTTCCTGATTAGTTGGTCATGGTTTCTGATACTTAAATACTTCGCTAATTTCATCGACCAATACATTGTTCCAATACATTCTTCGTTTGGGGGGGGGGGGGTTGTCGGGGACAGAATGTAGGTGCCCGGAAATATCGGAGCCCCCCTCCTCCCAGCAAATGTTAATATGGTGAATGCATTTGGCCGTGTATCGGACCTTTTGCTTCCACCAAAAGTTCACAAGTGGATCTCATAGACATAACCTACTTGGAAAAAAACTCTAATGTAAACTTGAGTGTGTGCTTTCAAATCACCAAGATAAATGCGACGATACACTACCCGTATTTTGTAATGATGGTGAGAGGGGGGAGGGGGGCGCGGAGGAGGTGGACTTTGCTCATATTTACAATCGTGCCACACGGTCATATCGGTTTTCGTACGGGTGTCGTTTGCCTCATAAAGATGACTATGAACAGGATCGTAAGCATCATAAACGTGTTTGCGTCAAGATCACGATATCAACTTGAAAAATCTTCCTCCATACATATTGACTCATCGATGGACGAAGCAAGCACAAACGTTCCATTTGTAGTGTTCACCATTGTACAAGTTTCTCTCGTTTCTCATACTTCGCGATGTTCACATCCTGATACTGCCGCCTAATACACTCTTACTATTTGGGGGGGGGGGGATCGGACATGAGGTCCGACTAATGCCTGTCAAGCCATCTCCTCCCCCTAAAAGGCAAACTTGTATGAGGCAAATGTATGTGGATGTGAAAACAAAGGGGGTGAACAACGAATGTATTTGACTGAGAGAGGTTGTGAAGAGACTACACATCATTGTTTTTGCACATGTACATGTGAACATTTTCAAAAATCCGCTGGATATACTCTACGATACACTCACCCAATAAAATATGTATATATATCTGGTTGGAGCTTGGACGGTATCCGGTGATGTTGACCAAGGCAAGGCTGGATTGGTAGAGTGCGGTAGACCTCTCGTCAAGGAAAAGTTCAATCTGGGTGAGTTTGTGAGTAACATGGAGTTCCACACTTACCCTATGGACGATTACGACTGCTTGATTGGCCAGGATTGGTTGCACGCATGGAATCCGGAAATGGATTGTAGGTGCAACCGGGTAGTCGTGAAGGTGTGTAGGAAAAATCTCACTTTGCCTTTGTGGCGAGGTGAGAGGAAGGAGACAGATGTGGTGGAAGTTGGAAGCAAGTACGTGTCATCAACTTGCAATAGTTGAAGCAGTGTGAGTGCAAGGGTGGCTTGTTTCTCTTGGCTTGGGCGTGTTAAAAAAATAAGCAGTAAAGAAACATATTGAAGCGGTTGAAGCAAAAGAGAAGCAACTGGTGGAGGACATGGGGGCTCCAGAGTTACCTCCCGCTGTTGGAGAGGTGCTCAAGGAGTCCGAGGATGTTTTTCTAGAGAAATTGCCAAAGGGGCAGCCGTTGCAGCATGAAATTAACCACACGATTGAGGTGGTGCCAGGATAGTCACCAACAGTGCAGTCTTACAACCGCATGAGCAACATCAAGC
This sequence comes from Penium margaritaceum, assembly GCA_023375785.1. NCBI lineage: Eukaryota > Viridiplantae > Streptophyta > Zygnematophyceae > Desmidiales > Peniaceae > Penium > Penium margaritaceum. The sequence continues at coordinate 209,458 of SZWC01000349.1, read as the reverse complement.
TTGAGGAGCTCAAGAAACAGTTGGGGGATTTGGCGGACCAGGGCTTCATCCGACCAGTGTCTCTATACGCTGCGCCGGTGCTGTTTGTCAAGAAGTAGGGAGAGCAGTGGGTGTGCGTGGACTACTGGGTGCTAAAAAAAATCACAGTGAAGAACCGTTATCCATTGTCACAGGTCAAGGAGTTTTTCTACCAGGTACGAGGAGTAAGTGTCTTAAAAAAACTGGAACTCATGTGGGGGTATTACCAAATCCGCATTGCTGAGGAAGATGCGGAAAAGACAACATTTTAGATGCACTATGGACACTTTGAGTATATCGTGATATATGTTGGGCTAACGAATGCTTCTGCTATATTCAAGGCGCTAATGAATAAGTTTTTCTATCCCTACTTGGATCAGTCTGTGGTCATCTTCCTCGATGACATTCTTGTGTGATTGTGGACAATGGAGGAGCACCAAGAGCACCTGCAGACAGTGATGGAAGTGCTAAGAAAGGAGTGTCTATTAATCAAACTCAACAAGTGTGATTTCGCCAAGCATTAGGTTGAGTTCCTTGGGCACATTGTTAGCGGGAGGGGGATCCGCATGGATCTGAAGAAGGTGGAAGTAGTAAGGGAGTGGCCAGAGCCGATGTGCGTGCGTGAAATCTAGGTTTATCGGTTTTCACGAACTACTACTGGAGGCTTATCCGAGAGTACGTGACAATGGGAACACCCTTGACAGACTTGCTCAAGCACGGATGCCAATGGGAGTGGGGTACAAAGGAGGGACAAGCCTTCGGTGTATTGAAGGCTGTGCAATCCATCGCGTCCTACTCCAAGAAGGTGAAAGGCGCCAAGCTCAACTGCCCAGTGCAAGAGAAGGAGATGTTTTTGGTGTTCAAGGCATTCAAGCAGTGGAGGTGTTTGTCAGAAGAATGTGCACTTCCCACAAGATATCAGTCAAATGCCCCATCTTGGAGATTCATTGTCCACCCAACCCCGCCGATATTAAATCAGCCAGCGGGCTGGCTCATGTCTGCTCTCCGACATTACAAAGGTTGCACAACGGAACCGGCGGCAAGCGTCAGCCTCGCCAGCCGAACCTTCAGCCTGGGACAACCGACCAACGGCCCAACGGCAGCAACCGCGTAACCCAAACGACCGGCGAAGAGACGACCAAACGACGAGTCCCGCCAAGGGGCCTTGGTCCACACAAAAAGACAAACGGTGAACGGGAGTTCTTCCCGCCACCACAGAGGGGAAGCACAGCCAACCCCAAAAGGCAACACTGGTAGCACCACCAAGACCAAGACTCGGCAATAGCAGCCACAGCCGCGAAGCCGCTACTGTGTCACAGGTCAAATCGCCCTCCCTAGCACTGCTTCTAGGTTAGCTGCTTCCATTCTAGGACTAGTCCTATATATGTGCTGTCACTTGCTTGTATGAGTTAACCAACTTCATTGGTTCATCGTGTCTCTCTTGGCCCGAGCTCTGCCCTGCCACCAGTGCTTCTCTGCCATTCCTTTTATGCCTTCATTTCCTCAGCTATTTCATCCTTGATCAACGCTCGTGCTGACCAGCACCGCATCCATACTTATCCGCAACGCCCGCAAGGAGTGACAGTTCCCTGCACCCTTGTTGCGTCCAGTTTCATCCTGTCCTCTTCGCCTGCACTTCGGTGCTGTGGCTTTCCAGCCCGCACCTCAGTGCTGCGTCCACGCTGCGATCAGACCTTCCTCAACGTCCGTCCCTTGGAGCTGCTACCTTTCCTCAAGACCTCGGGACTACGTCTAGACTTCATCTCTTAACGCTGTTGTTCCTAGCGCCCGTGCCTTCTAGCACTGCGCCCATGACCATGCCACCTCCTTCCATGATCGTATCTCAATGCTGAAATCTACTGTCCGCATTTGGCAATATACTGACAGTGTTACCTCAAGGCGCGGCGATGTGTGGTGTACACGGACCACTACGTACTCAAGCAGCCAGCCATGATTTATTGTCAAGCATGGTGGATGGGGCTGCTAGAGGGCAGCTTCGACTACGAGACCCAGTAGAAACTAGGGAGGATTAACCCAAGGGATCCGCTTTTGCGTCGCTCGGACTTGGACGTGCATGTGATCATGGTGCTCGCAAGATCCCTGACTATTCGCAGCTTGTTTACTCACAGGTATGCAAAGGACCAGGTTTTTTCCAGGAGTACGGTGGAGAGGTGCAAGTGGGATGACCAGTATTGGCGGCGCGAGAAGGGGAACAAGATTGTGGTGCCAATTGGTGTGTCCTTGCGGCAGGTACTTATGGAAGAGGTCCACGACTCACACTATAGTCGCCATTTTGGCCATGACAAGACCTTGAAGATGCTTGCATTCCAACATTGGTGGACGACAATGGGAGCTGATTGCAAGGAGTGTGTGAGCAGCTGTGATATGTGCCAAAGAATCAAGTTGCAGAGGGAATGAGCGCCAGGAGAGCTACAGCCTCTATCGGTGCCGGAGTGACCGTGGAAGGACATCTCACTAGAATTTGTGGAGGGTCTTCTATGGGGCACACTAGACAACGCCATGGTGCTGGTGGTGGTGGACAGGTTAAAAAAGATGGCGCACTTCATTCCATGCACAGAGAAGGTCACTCCTGCAAAGATGGCTCAACTCCTCTTGCAACATGTCATCAAAATTCACCAGGTGCCAAAATGCATGGTCTCGGATCGCGACCCGCGCTTTACCTCCCGGTTTTCAGAGGAACTCTTCAAGAAGCTGGGCACATGTGTGGATTTTTCATCGGTCTACCATCCCCGAACATATGGCTAAACTGAGCGCACCAATCAGACCATGGAGCACCTGTTGCAAGGGATCTTGGAGCCGGATGGTGAGGGATGGGAATGCAAGCTCCCAACAGCTGATTTTGTCTATAACTCAGCAGTGCATGCCTCGACAGTGAGGTCTCCCTTTGAGGTGGTGTATTGAATACACACTACATGTCCTTCGGACATGGCAACTGGATTGGACCTACCTACATTGAAGAATTATGCAAATGAATTCACGGTGGTGTTACACAGGGTACGCGATGCACTTCACAAGGCGTAGCAGCAGATGAATTGGAAGCAGACAAGCAGTGGACGGTTGAGGAGTTCTCGGTGGGACAAAGGGAGCTGCTAAGCTTACCAAACCTGCTGCTGGTGGGGATGGGCAGTTTCTTGCTCAAGCCTCGGCGGATGGGTGCTTTTATGGTCAAGGAGAAGTGCTCCGCGGTGAGCTACGAGTTGGAGCTACCGGACCACTACAGGATTCATCCCGTGTTCCATGCTTCTCTCATCAACGCCTACAGGGAGACGGATGTGCAATTGGCAGCTCGAGGACAAGCTCCTCCACCAATCTTGGTGGAGGGTGAAGAGGAATACGTGGTGGACAAGATTCTCAAGCACTGTTGGCGTGGCAACGGGTGGCCGTACCTGGTGCAATGGCTTAGATATGGGCCTAAACACAACTTATGGATCCCTGAATCCGATTTCCACTGGAGTGGTGTGGTTAACACGGTCCTCCGAGCTTACCAGGGGCGCACCAGGACGGTGCGTCCTCGGGGAGAGGGGTGGATGTTATGGATGCCACTGGTCGAAGTGGTGATAAGGTCATCATGATTTCTTTGAATGAATGCTTTGATATTCCCATTTTATTTCACGTAAAAAATGTATGCATTTGACCCATGAACCGGGTCATTTGGTGCAGGGAAGAGAAAGATATGACCGTGCAAAGGTAGGAGGCACAGCTGCAAAAAACAGGGGACGAACCGGTTCGACCCCAAGCACGACGGAGTGAATTTCCTGCCCTCTGCAGCCAAATAGTCCCTAAATGGACGCTTATCTAATGAAAAAAGGTTCATTGGGATCCATGGGCACTTCGGGATGGCATCTGGAGGTGTATTTGTAGGTAAGGGCACATCGGACGGCCGTGACCCCCGCTGGCGGTGCTACCAACGGCAGTCATGCATGGAGGATTCAAATGGCCATAACTCAGTCAATTCTCCACAGATTGAGATCTTCTTTCTTGTGCTAGAAATCTCACANGGACGCTTATCTAATGAAAAAAGGTTCATTGGGATCCATGGGCACTTCGGGATGGCATCTGGAGGTGTATTTGTAGGTAAGGGCACATCGGACGGCCGTGACCCCCGCTGGCGGTGCTACCAACGGCAGTCATGCATGGAGGATTCAAATGGCCATAACTCAGTCAATTCTCCACAGATTGAGATCTTCTTTCTTGTGCTAGAAATCTCACAACGCGTACTATATGATGCATGTATAACCTTTCTGCTTGCATTTCAGTAGAAAAATTTGGAATGCCGAGTGGCTCTTGGCCGGCTAGGCAGTGGACAAGGTGCATAAGGAAGCATAAGGGTTGTTCTAGGCATGCCAATCTGACCCAAAGTCTTTGTACTTTACCTTGCACTGATCTATCAAGTATAAGGATTCATTCATTGTCCAAATCTCCTCGAATTCCAAGCATTGCCTCGCACACGTCCATTGGACCCTACAAGTCTTCCGCAGCACACCTTGGTGTAAACGTTGTCAGGGGAGTTGTATGGTTAGAACCTCCGTCACTAGCAGCGATTTTGCTGTTAAGAGAGGGTCGTACAACATCTCAAGGGTTTTTCCACACACCAAGAATTTGAGGGTTGGGAGATTTACCCCAAGAACTTTACATTTGATCGTTACATCAGGTGCCCCTCGGTTCACAATGAAGATGGATCCATGAGTGTAGTTCTCACCCATGTTGTGTCAATGCGCCGGATAGCAACGGTCTAGAAAACGGGTCCCGACATGGGAGGCCGCCAACCGCTCTTGGTATTGCAACCAAGATAACATATCACCCTCGAACGAGGGATCCACACTTTAGGTTCGTTTGGTTTGCAACCTCACGAAGTCCGCATGTTGGTCTTTAGTGTCTACCTTTGGTTGGACACTCTGTGAGGAGTCTCAAAGGCAAGAACTGTAAATGGATGCATGCAAGGTACAGGCTTTTATACTTGCAGAGCTTTGCTAAAGCTTCTGCTTGTAGTGGCTCCACTGGAGCCAACCTCA
>SZWC01000349.1:197592-199764 GCA_023375785.1 Penium margaritaceum | reverse complement strand
GCCTCCTTCCAACCGCCAAATACGGTGATCAAGGACCCCCAGCTTTCCGGCAGCGCCATTAGAAGGATCATGGCACGCATGTTGGAGTCGAGCTTCCATTCCATTTGCTGGACCTCTTGCAGCACGTTGTCGAACGACTGCAAAAATGCGGGTATCGATTCTCCTTCGCTCACCCTCATCGACATCAACCGTTGGAAGATGAAGAGGCGGTTTGCTAGAGCGCTCGATTGATGCACGCGTGACAGCTTTGCGTAGGCCTCGGCAGCCAACGTGCATCCTGTGATGTGNGTCTAGAAAACGGGTCCCGACATGGGAGGCCGCCAACCGCTCTTGGTATTGCAACCAAGATAACATATCACCCTCGAACGAGGGATCCACACTTTAGGTTCGTTTGGTTTGCAACCTCACGAAGTCCGCATGTTGGTCTTTAGTGTCTACCTTTGGTTGGACACTCTGTGAGGAGTCTCAAAGGCAAGAACTGTAAATGGATGCATGCAAGGTACAGGCTTTTATACTTGCAGAGCTTTGCTAAAGCTTCTGCTTGTAGTGGCTCCACTGGAGCCAACCTCAACCTACAATCCTACTTGGCGCGTCCTTAGACCGCCAAGTGTCATCCTCAAGCCAGGCTTTTAGTAAGCTTCATAGAAGCTTCCTGTCCAAGATTTGGCCACAACAAAATGTGGCCGTCGCGGGGTTTGAACCCGCGATCTCTCGTTTGAGACTCCGGTGCCTATTCAACCATGCCAAAAAGGTATGGTTCCTATGATGAGCCACAGGGGACATACCCATTATGGGCAGTGCATTCCTGGCCCATCTCAGAACAGACCAAGGGGACGTACTCCACAGAGCAGTGCATGCCTTGTCTGTATGTGTAGCTAGCCAGCTAGGCAGTGGACAAGGTGCATACTATTTCAACATGTTGTTGATAAACCAACTTTAAAGTCCAATGTTAGCAGGTACTCCTATGCTACTTTCAATTGATCCTAGACAAGAAAAGGCATGCTCATGTATTTCAGCATGGTCTCCCTGCGTGACTACGCAATGCTCAAACTCAACATCATTGAGCACCACAAACAACTAGCTATAGGCTATAGACAAGGCATCTACCACTCAATAAATTACCTCAGCCTCCATCTTTGCTACCCGAAGATGAGTGACTTGAGGTGTCGGATGTCCTAAAGGATCACCTCTAAGCCAGACATTCAACTGGAGAAAATGGAGGTATGTTAAGCTCTGAGGTAGGAGGCATGTGGAGCTAAAAAGAAAAGATGAATGGCCAGGGTGCAAAGGAGAATAATGGGGATGAGCTGAAGGAAGTCGTACTACTGTCTCAGATGTCATCAATAATCACTACCTCACGATCCCCATCCTGTGAGGCGCTATCTAAGGCTGCAATAGAACTGGATTTAGAACCATCTGGCTAGTTTCCACTACAACGCTCAATAAGCAGCTCAGCCAATGTACCCTATAGTGCGCACAATCACTCCTCTGTATCCCACACCTCACACCGTTTAGACATGCATATTTAGTCACTCCTCTACATGTCCCTTGTCAAGAGGTGATCAGGTACATCTTGTGGTGGGGGAGTGTCGCTGGACAATGCCTCTCGGATAGTAGCAAGGTAGATCTCCTGCTTACTAATAATTAAATAAATCTCATCCTCCTCAGCTCATCTTGCACACCTATGACTGGGTGCTATCGATGTGGGTGGTTCTGCCAATGCAGCTGATAGTGTTGATGCTGTTATAGAAGACGTGGATAATTTCATTGATGCAAAAGATGTAGCAGATGTAGCTGATACTTCCGGTGATGTTGACATCATGGGTGCAGCTCGTGTAGCCAATGCCGCCGATGGCGTTTAGAAAGCTGACAAAGTTGATGCTAGAGATGATGTTGAGGCTGCATGTGATACTAGGCGCGGAAGATGCTATAACAATAGTGACAGAGATAAATGCACCGGAGGCGGCAAGCCTGACCAATGCCTCTGTTGCTGCTGCTGTTGCTGCTGCTTCTGCTTGGTGCTGCTAATACCACTGCTTCTGCTGCTGTTACGACAAGTACTGTTGCTGAAAGTATGGTGGTGGCGGTATCTTGCATGTGCATGCGGATGCACGTGCCGCTTGGCTGTCGCTTCGACATTTTCCAACAGCACAAATGTGAGGCAGCAGGTGG
>SZWC01000349.1:182592-192592 GCA_023375785.1 Penium margaritaceum | reverse complement strand
AGAGATCCCATAAACTCACCACCTTGGTCTGTGTGCAGTTTTAATATTTTGCACTCTGTCTGACGTTTAGCAAGCGGAATCCACTTGATGATCGCCTGTTGAGCATCAGCTTTAGTCTTACGCAGGAATTCCCAACCAAAATGAATGTATTGGTCCGTCAGTGTCAGCACATACTGTGAGCCGTATTGGACAGAAGGAACGTGCATGGGTCTGGTTAGATCCGCGTGAACCAAATCAAGTGGAGCCTTGCTTTCTGTGAGTGACTTGGGAAAGACTGGTCTGTGTGCTTTGTCCTCATGAAACTCAAGGAAGGTTTCTACCTTTAGGCCATGAGGGCAGTACTCTGGATGCAAGCCCCATGCAGTTGCGTGCTTAAGCATATCTTCTATCAACTCAGTGTGGACGTGTGCCAGGCGGCGGCGCAGCAATTAGAATGCTTTGCACCCGTGACTGTCACAACATGTGCTTGTGGTCGATCTGACTGTGTTGGAACAAGGGGAAACAGTGCTAGACGATAGAGCATGTCAGCATGTAACGGCCCATCAACCAACAGCAGTGTTGACCTCCCTTACCGATGTGGTCAGACCACATCGACCGCGGCACCGCGGTCCACATCGATGCGGCATCAATGTGGACCGCGGAAGGATTTTCCCTTCGGCCCATACTTGGACGACTGACGTGTGCTTTTGACACACGTATCGATGCCCGCTGGCCAAAGGAAAAAAAATATGTAGGTATCGGTTCGACCCCACATCGACGTTCCGCTTGAGTTTGGCTAGGTGCAGTGAACACTCACGGTAATGCACGCCACCTTCCTCATGCACCCCATTGGTGGCATTGTTGCTAGCAGTTTGCATTGGCCGATAATGTGCTTCATCATCCTCATCTATCTTGCTTTGCTGGCCGCAGTTTGATGGATATGCATCACTGGCTGCATGTTTCTGACTGCAAAACAACCAATTGGATTGCCAATGGTTTTGAGGCCCATGCATCCGTTGATTTTTCCACGACAGAAGTTGCTAGTCTAACAGTGCAAAGAAGTTTTAAATGTTTTTGTTTCCCCAGTTTCAAATCATAAAAAACGGGAAATTGTCCATATACCACGAGTTTGGACAGCGGTAATCTCCCACGCCACTAGTTTGAAAATTAGATCACTATATGCCATGCTTTACGACTTTCGAGCACAGAATGCCATGCTTTCCGATTTTTATCACGATGAACCACGGATTTGTTTTTGTGATCACGATATGCCACGAGGGGCATATAAAACGTCACTATATACCCCTCAAACTAAGGGCTTTTCATGACATCTTATTGTTGTATTTATTCGTCCATCGAAGTCAAGGTTTCCTTTTGTTTTTGGAATAGGGGTGATCATGTTAGTGGATATTCGCAAACATTTTTTGCAGGTTTGACGCTATCCGACTGTCGAACCTGGAAAACTTCCACATGCATAATGAGACGAAACTTCGATTCTGCGTGGGACATTACAAGGGGGTGTTTGTTTAAACTTCTAGGGCAATTTTTATGAAGAACAATGTAGAGAAAAGTCTAGATATACAAAGAGAGAATTCGACAGCTTAAGCGACTAGACAGAGCAGATGTGTTGACGCGTACTTGAAGGGGCATATGGGGATCTACATCGTGCACCCATGGCTTCTGGTGAAAGCCACGGTACTTTCGGAAACCGTGGCGTCTTGTGATCTAACTTCGGATTCCGTGGCAGATAGTTTTCTCGAAACGGATCACGTGGCGGATAGCTTACGTAAGTGAGAGAACTGTGGCAGATATTTACTGCTGGACAATCCATCGGCGACATCTTGCCAAAGTTGGATGAGAAGCTTGCAGCCTTGGATGCCTCCTTGAAGTAGAGCTGGACAATCCACCGGGTGACGTTGGCAGACGATGAGCTGTCGGACAAGTAGCAGTGTCCGATCTACAACACTATGGCGGTTAACGCCAAAAGAAGCTGCCACATATTCAGCCGGGATGCAAGCAGGCTCGTCCGTAATGCTGAAAAACACATGCCGTGATAATTGAGCTCACCATCGAGCACGTTGGGGTGAAGAACGTCATCTCGGTGGTCTGCGATAACACCGCCGTCAACAAGAAGACTTTTGATGACTTGAAAGGGAAGTACCCCGTCCTCTTTTGGCAAGGATGCTGTGCACACAATGTCAACCTGGTCATGAAGGACGTGTGCAAGACCGAGTGGGGGGTTTGTGTCCTGTCAAGAGCTGAGAAGGTGGTAGCTTTCTTCAGAAACAATGACATGCCGAGAACCTGGCTGAAACAGGCTTCAGGGGGGCGGGTGCTATTGCCGAAGTGTGATACGCGCTTTGCAAGTGCCCACACCATGCTCCAGTGCCTCCTGGACATGCGTCCTTTCTTGCTGAGGCTTGTGAATGCCAAATCTTGGAAGGAGATGGGTGGGCAGCGTGATGGTGCATTCAAGTAGAGGAAGAAGATGGTGCGTAAAATCATTCGTAGGCGCGTGTTCTGGTTGCAGCTCCGCCAGCTGCGTGACCACTTTAACCCCCTTGTCACAGTGTTGTGCCTTGCGGAATCTCCAGGTGGTGCGTCAGGAGAGATCTACGAGGGTCTCCTTGATGCCACGACAGATCTCAAGGCCCTCGGCCAGCCTAAGGGACGCAAACCTCCGCGGGTGGCTGCACAGCATGTTAAGGCAGCCATGGCCGGCCTGGCAAGGCGCTGGACCAAGGACGTGAGCTGCCCCCTTTATGCAGCTGCTCGGCGGGTGCACCCCACCCATTTTGGCAATGACCTAGGTGGGGATGTCAGCATGGTGCAGACTTGGGCGCAGGTGGTGGACGCCTTGGTGCTGCAGCGGAAGCATGATGAGCTGCAGAAGGAGTTGGACGCTTTCCAACTTGGTCGTGTGATGGTAACTGTCATCCCGCTGGTTACTAAGCGGCACACTGACAAGGAAAAAGCTGCTGTGGCTCGGGTCATTGGGAAGGTCCTGCCGGAATATGGGTGGGCTTCACTCCACCTTGCCCACCTCTCCAACATTCGTGTCCTGGCATTGAAGTTGCTCACGCAGCCATGTGCTTCTTCTGATTTTGAGCGTGCATTTTTGACGCATCAGCTCATTCACACTGCCTGCAGGAACAGGTTGCATGTGAAGACGCTGGAAACCCCGGTCCACGTCAACGTGCGTCTGAAGAAGAAGTACAAGGGTGAGAAGAGAAGACGGCACCATGACGCCAGCTTCCTTACTGAAAAGAAGTTTGACAGTGAGGATGACGGAGTGATAGTGGAGGAGGTGCAAGAGGACAAAGAGAGTGACGAGGAGAGGGGGGCTGAAAGCTCAGATGAGGAGATGGAAGAGGAAGAGGAGGTGTTTGTGGAGGGGGAGGAGGAAGAGGAGCAGGGGCAATCCTAATTTATTGACTTCTCAGATAGTTATGAAATTTCCCTGGTTATTTCCTTAAGCTTGACTGGCGCCACGTGGCTCAAGCAAAGCTCTTTTACATACGAGCGGTTGCTTTCTTGCGCGCTTGGGCTTCTCGCCCATCTGCCACTGACGTGGCTGCTGCGTAACCCGCAGCATCCGCATCTGTGAAGCTTGCGGGTTTCTCTACTGAAAACTAACAGACGTGAAGGGAAATCTGCTTCTCACACTCTTCTTCTTATCCTCCATTCAGCAACCGCAGCAACTGTAGCTGTGCATCTCCAAGCCTGGGAAGCATTCTATGCTGCTCCCCTGCTGCATTCGTGCATCTCATCTGCCAAACAGCGGTGGTAGCAGTTTCCGTAGTGGCAAGCACCACTGATCTGCTGATCCGACGTAGCAGGAGTGACATTTTTCGCAGCAGCGGCAGCCACAACTGCACTTGACAGAGGCAGCAGCAACATCAACAGCTTTCAGCCGCAGTAGCACCTTCATCAGCAGTTGATCTTGCGCAGTGGCTCTTCAAGCTACCCAGCAGGAGCCGCTGCCGTGCACAAGTGATGGCGTCTACATCCGCAGACTCAGCCGCGCACGTCAACTATTGCAGCAGCAGCTATCGCAATAGAAACAGCAACACAAAGCTGCTTTTGTAGCCATTAGGAAGCGTCCGTGCAGCTTCTGCACGGATACGGCTCTCTTCCTCACAGCCGTACCACTTCACCGTGGCTGACGTGCTCGTCGGTCAACAAGCCCGTCAATTGACGAGCTTGTCAACCGAGAGAGTTCTCGGCAACGACAAGCTCTTAAGTACAAAATAAAAAGAGCCCGGGGAGTATCCGTCCCCACTACTCAGCGGCCCCTCTCAGGGGCCACCTCTATGCACGTTCACCGTCATCTTGACTTGGTAGTTTCCACGTCTCAGAGTGAGGCAGGTGTGTTGGCGAGATGGCAGCCGCGATAGAGGAACCTGCTTGTAAGATTTTGGCAGCGTTCCGCCTCCGGCGCTACCAAATTACTACGTGATGCGAGCCCTCAGCTCAAGGCATCCACGTTGCCAGGATCTGATTGCCCCACCCAGGCCAACTGAAAGAAGCAGCGAAAGAAGAAAAGCATGCTTTGCAGAATTCATATTGACAAAGAGCATATCTGTGTTGGTTTATGTGGCTTCCACTCCTCACGAGCGACGCCGATGGATTACCCATGTACCCCACGTTGGTGGTATAGGATAGAGGAGAGCATGATGACACGATAGGACTCCGGATTGTCTTGAGATTTCTCCAACACCTACGACAGTGCTGGCGAAACGCGACCGATGCGTTCCGGCAGCCTGCATGGTTTGTCGGAGCTAGGAGACTTTTCTCTGTGGGTCGAGACATGTGCACCCGGTGGATTTTACCGGTGCGACGAGGAGACCCGAAGGTACTAGTGTCCCTTCCAAGACTCAGAAAGCCACACTAGTACCACTTGTGCTGACTGTACATTGATTATGTATGTTTTAGACACTGCTCGTTCAGCCTCGATGGTTGAGACACGTGCACTTGGTGATTTGTGCCAGTGCCCTGGGAGACCCAGCACTGATTGATAATCAGGCGTGTATAGCTTGCATGTGGCTGAGACCCGGACGTCCGGTGACATGTTCCGACGTCTCGCGAGGCATAAACTTGCCTAGCCTGGCTAGCCAGGAATGCATGGGTGTCACTGTAGAGTGTGGATATGTATGGGGTATATTGCATATTCTCTCGTCGGTCGAGACCCGGGCACACTGTTGACTGTTCCGATGCCTCAGGAGGCCGCCGTTGTGTGGTTTCATGTTCTGTGACACGTGTATTCCCGTTGCGTGCCTTTTGGCACGGCGGCGACAACGAGGCCTGGTGGGCTAGCCTCCAGTCCTCGGTACATAAGCTCTCAATAGGGCTCTTCGTACTTTCTCCTTGTTCTTTCATAGTCTGCGTTCCAGACTTAGCCAAATTCTTACCTTTTTGCAGTGCACTCACACTCAGAGCTCATGTTCATGTTTGCATGGGCCTGCATGGCCTAATTAGTTGTCACATGGCATCAGAGCACAAGGGGGCATGTGAGCAGCAGAAGCAGTAGAAGCAGCAGTAGTGGGCGGAACGCAGAGAGAATGCACCATGTGGCACCACGCTGGCAACAGCGTGAGGGAGCGCCAAGTGACTGCACGTGAACGCCACAGGGGTGGTGAGAAGTGCACAATAGCGTCATCAGCGGCAGTAGCAGTGGTCACAGAAGTAGCAACGGCTGCGGCAGCGGCTGCGGCTAAAGCAGCAGTAGCAGCAATAGCACCAGCAGTACTAGTATCAGACGTAGTAGTAGTAGCGGTAGCTGGTGCACTGAGCTATAGCAGTAGTGGCACACAATAGTGATTGTAGCACAAAGCAACAACAGCGGCAACAGCACTGATGATAGTAGCAGCAACGCATAGCAACAGAAGTAGCGGTTGTAGCAGCGAAGGCAGCAGCAGCAGCGTATAGCAGGGACGGTAGCAACAGCGGTGGCAGAAGCAACTGTGCAAAGCAGCAGGTGCTGCGATGATGGGAGCAATAGCCATAGTAGCAATAGAGACTGCAATAGCTGCAGCCCCTGTAGCTGCTGCTAAGGGCCCTCACAGCCCCTCTCCCGGTGCTCCCTCTGCACCCCTCGCTCGCTCACTCGCTTACTCACCAAGCGAGCAAGCAAGGAGCAAAGGGTACAACGTGACATCGCTCCCACTCCTTTTCCCTATCCCCCCCCACCCAAATTTTGACCTGCCCCCTTTCCAGAGGGCGATCAAGAAAAGGGCGACGGGCGCACCCAGGGGTGAATGGTGAAACCAATAGAAAACAAAAAAAAGGGGAAAACAAAATTTTCATTGGCAGGAAAATAACCATAAACACATACCACCTGGATAACCTATTGTAAGGGGTTGTAGAGTAGCTCAACCTCTCACCAGCAACCGCAAAAGCAACCCGTATAGCAGCCGCCATAGTAGCACCTGCAGTAGCAATAGATAGAGCAACACCAGTAGCTTTCGTCACAAGAACAACAGTGGCAGTGGAGTGGTGACGACTACATAGTGAGGAGCAGTTGTAGCAACGCTTGCCGACTCGCCCTCCCAGCCGACAGCAGAGTGTGTCATCGATGGCAACTTCCATTTGGAGATGCTTTTTGGACCAGCGTCTCTTTAGGGCCCGTCAACTAGACCCCGCACTTCACTTCTTCGAATCGTCAACGTATTCGAGTCTGTCCATCTCTGAGAGTTGGTTCGTCTACCGCTTGGAGCAGCAGCCGTACCTACAACCACCACACTTTCAATTCTTGGATAAGTTTTCCCCTCCAGTAGTGGCAGCAACAGTAGTAGCCACAGCTGGTCAGACTCCCTTCTCCGGGCGTGCTGTGGCAGTGAAGCTCATCCCGTCGAGTCCCGCTTGCTGACCCCGACATCGTGACCCGTCGGAGTGATGGTGTCTACCATTTTCATCCTCTCCCCAGGGTTTGTGCTTTCCTGTCAGGAGCAGGTGCTCCCCACACCCCCCATTTTCATGCGCCTGAGATGAGTGCGCAGTCATGGAAGAAGGTGACCTGCAAGTTCGCCTGCTATTACAGTGGTGATGGACGTCACGGTTGGCGTCGGAGGTGGACGCGCCCTCGAGGCTAGCATCCACCTTGGCTTTGGCCTCGTGCGAGCATGCATCCTCCATGCGGATCTGCCAGAGTTTGCATATCCCCTCGCTGGACCTCTGGCGACCATATTCACCGAGATCAAGGGCCTGAAGCGGACGGTGCAACAGCTTTGTGACCTCGCCGTCACCAAGTGTGCTTCTGCTACTAGTTCACCGACGGCCTCCTTGATCTCATCTCCATCATCTTCTCCTCCTCCTTTCTCATCCGATGGTGTCCCTCTAGCTCCACCTGCCGGCCAGTCCCAGGCTACCAGCATCCTTTCGATCCTCCACTCTTCTGCTACCACAACACCTCCTCGTGATGACCTGTCTGCACGTAGTCGCTCTAGTCGTGTGTCCGTGCAGCGTCAACGCCAGCGCTCCACACGTCGTGCTCGCGCTAGTCTTGATAGATCCTCCACCTCCTCGGCTCCCGTTGCTGTACCTGTCGAGGGGGAGTGTAGTCATCGCGTATTGCCTGTTGTGACCATAGTGATAGAGTCTGCACCTTTGTCGTACCGTGGTGCCACAACGTCAGCTCAAGCAGATGCTGATGATATGATGACATCACATGACATGGAGTCTGATCCCAACATGGAGTTGATGGTGGAGGCTTGCATGTCATCGAGCACGACTTCCACAACCAGGCTGGATCTTGACCTTCCGCAACAGCAGGTTGCATCAGGAGTAGTACAGGCGTCGTGTCCCTGGGTGTTGTCAGTGGCGCCCCCGCAGTGGCACAGGAGCCCCGTACGATCCGAGATGCCTCTTGCGGACTTCCCGGGGATTTTTTGTAACAGGCTCATGGCAGCCCGGTAGCGGTCGTAGTGCATGAGTAGAGTGGACTGGCTGGTATTTTAGAGGTTGAGGCATTCTTGAGAGCAGGGTTATTGAGGGAGATCATCGGATCTTGTGCTGTAGGAGACAAAGCACGATCGACCCTTTCATCTGGGTTATTCAACAACCAGCTTCAGCATCCGGAGTCACCCATGTTTCCAGAGTCTGTGTGGTCCACTACACACGGCGGAGTAGCGGCACACATGATGCATTCAGATGATGGTCCTCACTCCATCATTGAGCGAGTGACAGTGACCAGTCTTCCTGACGAGGCGGTATGTGAGCGCCAGCTGTGCTTGCTAGTTGCCTTGATGGGCATTGGATCAGTTGTCGAGCCGGAATCCTGCATGGCTGTATCCACTATACCAGACCACACGGATGGAGTCACCTTGTTAGCAGCAGCTGAGTTCTGCCCTTGCATGTTCATCTGTTGATGACCCTTCTGATAAAATCGATGATGAGAGCGGTAGTACCTGCACGGACGACATTTCTGCATGCTCCGTGGACTCACACGACTCTAGCTTCTCCTTCTCTCTCAGCACGCAAGTGATTATCCCCTCTTGTCTTATAGACACGAGGGGATAATGCCGGGATTCGACACCTTCAGTTGCATCCATTTTTCCAGCACATTGTGAGTTTGGTTGACCCCCAGGAGGATGCAACCGCACCGGCTCCATCTTCTTCAGTAGCAGAGACGCAAATGGAGTGGTACTCGCGAGTTCTGCGATCTATGCACGTAGCATTCAGCGAGGCAGAGTTGTTCCTACACGAGGTAGACATGGGCCACCTCCGCATGTCCGAGGCAGGTTACGCTGACTTACACGAGCACGTAGAGATGCTTCGGCGAGAGGTGATGACAGCGCAGGAGCGACTCTCAGCGTGTGGGGGCAACACTCCTACTGACATGAGCTTTTTACCATCAGGACCTCCCACACTCATGACGGGGGAGGATCTTGTACCAGCTCCCAGTGTGATTTGAGATGGAGACAGTACCACCGGAGACGTGATCTTGCCTTCAGTTATCATTTTCCTTGTTCCCGACGACTCCATCATCGCTCCTCTTTCTACTCCTGCTTCCATCACGCACCTTCATCCACCCGCTTCAGCTACTCTATCGTCATCTTTGTCCATGCGTGGTGGTTCGGTTCGTCGTTCCAGCCCTCCTCCCCTTGTGGCGGTGCAGCCTTGTGCTTCAGGGTGCTCTATCCCGGCTCGAAGGCCAACTCCGCCACTTCATCCACGCTTGCGTGCTACTTGCCCATTCCCTTTCCTCCACCGTACAGAGATGCATCACAGTAGAGCGGAGAGAGGAGAGACTGTGAGTTGGGACCCTTGGCAGTCACACGAGGATTAGTACACTCCAAGTGATGTAGGGGCGACGTGAGGAGCCGTAGCCGGAGACACCACTTCGTCTTTCAGGCTGGGCACAGACTCGTACGTGATAGGGGGAGCTGTCTCTGTGTGATGGAGAGATCACATGTTTTATTGCCCAGGATCTATTCCTTTTCAGCTACAGTATCAACATCTCCAACGAGGACATCGACGCCAGGTTCATCTGTCCAAGGGGAGTGTCGTGTGGACCTCGACGTGACGCGACGTCATGGGAGATGCATGGCGATGGATCCATGCTCTGCCATGTGCATACTACAGCAACCAGCGTGTGGCTCATGCTACATTCCTGTACAGTTGTATGTGATTGCATGTGATTGCATGTGGATGGTAGCACCCTAGTGGTCGAGACCCGGACATGTGGTGGGCTGCATCCGTGTCACGAGGAGATACCCCTATGATCTTGTGTGTTGGTTGATGATGCTACTGTGACCGGCATACGGACACCTGTTGGATCGCTCGTAACGTTTAAGAACCGGGCACTGGTGCCGCCATTGTCACGAGGAGACCATCTTGTCATCTGACTTGTGTACGATGTGCATGACTCCTTGAATGGTGGAGACTCGGACACTTGGTAGGATGTACCAGTGTCGTGAGGAGATCTTGTGGCCTTCATTCTACTCTAGAGGGACATCGGGCCTAGCCTCTATGCTTGGATGGACATCAGGTGTGTGTGTGTGTGTGTGTGTGTGTGTGTGTG
>SZWC01000349.1:122273-156061 GCA_023375785.1 Penium margaritaceum | reverse complement strand
CCCCGGTCGGACAGGAGGGAATCCGCTTTGCTGCCACGACGGCAATCTCACCACGTCAGCCTGGCCACTGGGTAAACATGGCCACGAATTTCGTACAAAAAAGAGCAACGCCACGCTGCAGGGGAGACGACAAAAGGTCCCGAACTGAGACATGTTTTCCACCTGAGACCAGAACAACATGAGAGATGAAACTGAACCAGAACAAATTTGATCTACATTGATTAAAAAGAGACATTATTAAATATTGCCTTCAATATGTATCTGATAATCGCAAATATGCTACATGAATGGCTACCTCGGCCAAGATGCGACCTACATAAACGTTTAAGTTGTAAAGCAATGTGGAGAGCATGCAACAAAATTCCAGGCATGAAACTGGAATATCCAGGTGTTAAGAGGGCCCTGATATCATCTAAGGATGGGTGAAATGATACATTCTCCATCATGACACTGTTTTGTTCCAAACATACACAAATCCTGAGACTTAGCGGGTGTGCATTCCTCTCCTTACATTTATGTCCCACCCTAAATCAACCTCATGATTATTTTTAGTTCTAATGAGTGAATTTTAGCTACCTGCCCCGACCTCTAGTACTACGTTCTAAGAGATTCTGATAGGATTAACCACTTTCAAGAAGTGTCGACAAAACTATCGTGAATCATATCAACCTTTTGACACTGTTAATTCAAGTTCTTGGTGGCACTAGATTTTTCTAAAGACACTCCTTTAGAAGACTTCCGAGTGAAGTTTCTTCCAGCATACTCTCACGACGCGGCGTCGCACGCTTCACTTGACTCAGCACCCAAGACCTCAAGTTTACCTCATTATTTTTTCCACTGTTACATACACGCTCTCAACAATTGTCATCAAATTACACTGACCACCAATTTCCCCAACTTCTCTAAAAGTTGTGATTTGAGCCATCCACGTCTGCCTTATGTAGTTCACTATCACCATGCGACCCTGTCCATACTCGTTCAGATACCTGACAAGGGCCTAGCTGGAGTTGGAGCAACATGGTCCACCCATCTGCAGCTACCACATAGCTGCCGCGGCCTGCTAGATGCTTGCGGGGGCCTTTTGCAGTTTTTGTGTTCTCCATAGGATTTTCTTCTTGGATTGGCCACGTACCCTATTTTCATGTTTTTGCTTTGTCTGTCCACTGCTAAATGCCAAACCCATGCGTGTGACCTAACGCAATGACCAGATTGAGATTCTACATCTCTAGGTTCAGATTACACGTCATTTGGACATATGTGCATAGAGTTGAGGCCCGAACAATGGTTCTGGGCCGTTTGTGAGACAAACTGACCCTCCCGCATGCGTCATTAGCCGTGTGCCGGGGTAGGTTTTTGTGCTGAGTTCCTGTTGGTTGTCGAGTCTCTCTGCGTATTGTAGCTATTATGCTTATAAGACTATAAGCGTCTCACCCGGTCCAATCCTTGTTGTTTCTACACCAGCCTTGTGTGATAGTGTGATTTCTAACTAGATAGCGTTGCCTTATTAGCAATGACGGTTCGAGGAAGCTTCCAGGTAGCTTCTCATGGTATCAGAGCAGCGAGGCATCCCTAGCTGAGTTGCGCAACAGCAACGAGAGTGAGACTCACCGCAGCTACCACGGTTTTGAGAGGACCCACCACATTGCAGATATAAGCAGCTGTGCAACAACCGACGTTCTCCACCCCAGGCTGGAAACCTAGGCAGCAGGTTGGGGCATCATGCATTGTCGATGCAGTGTGTGGGCTTCCACGCTCGTTGCTTAAGTCTGCTGGCCCCTCAGTCGGCTGCTCTAGAGTCGAAGTCTGGAAGCTCTGGGTTTGTAACTCAGAAACGCGCGCGCCAGTGTTAGCGCCAGAAAGCAGCTGAAAATTGAAAGTAATTGATTAGGAATGAAGAATGAGCAACAATGGGGGACCCCTACAAGTTCTAGCTCCCCCCCACTAGTGTAGAAGTTGTTACTCAGCTAACCAGCCAATCAGAAATAGTGCTAGACCTATTTTCTGGCAGGCAGGGTTTTCTCGATGAGCCTTGCCAAACGCCCGACAGCCCAAAACCCACGCGTAGTCCGTTTTGCCTGAAAACTGGACCATACCATAATACCGACGCTGCGAACGCAGTCGTGCGGTCAGAATCAGGTAGAAAAATAGCTATAGGAAGTTATGGCTACACGAACCCAGGCAGCGCCTACGACAGTCAACGATGCCAAACAGGGCCATACAATAGGAGATATGGACCCTAGACATCGCATGATGCTGCAGACGCAATGCCACAGCCAGACACAACGTTAGATGCATGCAGACAGCATCTGTAGTGGCAGTGACCGCCGGCGGCCCGACCACCGAGGAGGCCTGCCGATGGAGCTGAGCGCATCGCCAGAGGGAGGAGGCTCCAGCGACGGATGAGTGGGCCTCAGCGTGCGTGGGCTCCACCGAGCGACACTCCAGCGGTGTCAAGTCTCACCGTCAGTCATCTGCACGCCAATGTACACAAGCCGGGAGGACACAACAGAGTACAATGAGAGAAGCACAAAAACCAATATTCCCCCATGACTCACAGGCATAGTGCACATGTGCGGGCAGAGACACAGTCAACGACCAAACCCCCCCAGGCCAAGCAGAGACGGAAGCAGGGACAGAGAGAGTCACTCACGGACACATGCCGACTGAACTCACAGCCTTCTTGAACGAGTCGCGCTTCAATACCTTGGTCAAGAAGTCAGCCAACTGCCGTGCTGTCTCAACCCACACGATGCTGTCGCTGCCGTCATGCAACAACGAACGCACATAGTGATACTCAACATTGATGTGCTTTGTGCGTGTGTGATGCACGCCGTCATTGTCGGCGATGGCCATGGCACTCTCATTGTCACAGTGCAACGTGATGGATGCGACGGACTAACGCAACTCGGACAACAGACAACGCAACCACACACTCTCACATGCGCTTCAGCCAAGAGCAACATACTCAGCCTTAGCATTACAGTGTGCAACACACCCCTGCTTACCACTGCGCCAAGACACAGTTGTGCTGCCAATCAGAAAGATCCAACCTGTGCGACTCTTACCGTCCAGACTGCCGGCCCAGTCATTATCAGTGTAGCCCACCGTGACAACAGACGACAAACGGTGGAACGTGAGACATCGCTGAGGAGTCAAGACAACATAGCGCAGTACTCGGATCGCGGCCTCGTAGTGGAGGTGACGCGGCTCCTGAGAAAACTGGGCCAGAAGGTTGACGGCGAACGCGATGTCTGGGTGCGTCGTCGTCGCCAGGAACATCAGTGACTCAATGACTCGCAGGTACGTGGTCACGTCAACTGGCTCCCCCACAACGACTGGGTCAGGACTCTTCAGCTTTGTCTGGCCATCGGGTGACATGGGTGAGGATGCGCTCGGCACGAGTGGTAGGTCCTTCGCAAAGCGGGTGGACAATGTCTGCACATAGGCGGCCTGGTGGATGTACAGGACGCCCTCGGAGCGATCATGCTCGGGCTCCATGCCTTGGAAGACTCAAGCAGATCCAAGGTCCTTCATCTGGTAGGCGGCGTGCAGCAGATCCTTGACACGCTGGATGGCAGCCGTGTCTGGCGACGCAATGAGCAGATCGTCGCCGTAAGCCAGAACAACGGCGAAAGTCTGGCCTCGCGGACTGACGAACAGTGCGGGGTCAGCGGTGCTGCGCTGGAGCCCGCTACGAAGGATCGTGCTGCTGATTTCTTGGTTCCAGCACCGAGGCGACTGCTTCAGGCCATAGAGGGCCTTGCGCAGTCGCCAGAATCTCCCAGTGCCATCGTCGAAGCCTGGGGGCTGCACCATGTAGAGCTACTCACCCTCCAGTGAACCATGGAGAAAAGCGTTGCTCAAATTCATCTGATGCAGCTCCCACCCATGCTGGGTGACTAGACTGAAGAGTGCCCGGCTGGTGGAGAACCGGCCAACTGGGGAAAAGATCTGGTCGTAATCGACCCCACGAATTTGGGCAAACCCCTTGGCTGTAAGGCGGGCCTTGTACTTGTCCAAGGACCCGTCGGGCTTCCACTTGCGCCGAAAGATCCACTTGGCGCCAATGGCCTTCCGTCCTGGGGGAAGGTTGACGAGGTCATACACGTGGTGCTGTCGGATAACGGCGAGCTCATCGGCGTAGGCAGCGTCCTAGTGTGCGGCCTCAGGAGAGGCTCGTGCCTCGTGTAGGGTGTCTGGGTCCTCCGGGCGTGCTGTGGAGTGGACAGAGAGAGCGTGTGCATCTCGAGCCACCCCTCCCACTCCCCTCCCACCCCCCCCGAAACCCCTCCCCCTCCACACACCGCGCTCCCCCCCCCCCCCGGTCGGATAGGAGGGAATCTGCTTTGTTGCCACGACGGCAATCTCACCACGTCAACCTGGCCACTGGGTAAACATGGCCACGAATTTCGTACAAAAAAGAGCAACGCCACGCTGCAAAGGAGACGACAAAAGGTCCCGAACTGAGACATGTTTTCCACCTGAGACCAGAACAACATGAGAGATGAAACTGAACCAGAACAAATTTGATCTACATTGATTAAAAAGAGACATGATTAAATATTGCCTTCAATATATATCTGATAATCGCAAATATGCTACATGAATGGCTACCTCGGCCAAGATGCGACCTACATAAACGTTTAAGTTGTAAAGCAATGTGGAGAGCATGCAACAAAATTCCAGGCATGAAAATGGAATATCCAGGTGGTAAGAGGGCCCTGATATCATCTAAGGATGGGTGAAACGATACATTCTCCATAATGACACTATGTTTTGTTCCAAACATACACAAATCCTGAGACTTAGCGGGTGTGCATTCCTCTCCTTACATTTATGTCCCACCCTAAATCAACCTCATGATTATTTTTAGTTCTAATGAGTGAATTTTAGCTACCTACCCCGACCTCTCGTACTACGTTCTAAGAGATTCTGATAGGATTAACCACTTTCGAGAAGTGTTGACAAAACTATCGTGAATCATATCAACCTTTTGACACTGTTAATTCAAGTTCTTGGTGGCACTAGATTTTTCTAAAGACACTCCTTTAGAAGACTTCCGAGTGAAGTTTCTTCCAGCACACTCTCACGACGTGGCGTCGCACGCTTCACTTGACTCAGCACCCAAGACCTCAAGTTTACCTCATTTTTTTTTCCACTGTTACATACACGCTCTCAACAATTGTCATCAAATTACACTGACCACCAATTTCCCCAACTTCTCTAAAAGTTGTGATTTGAGCCATCCACGTCTGCCTTATGTAGTTCACTATCACCATGCGACCCTGTCCATACTCGTTCAGATACCTGACAAGGGCCTAGCTGGAGTTGGAGCAACATGGTCCACCCATCTGCAGCTACCACATAGCTGCCGCGGCCTGCTAGATGCTTGCGGGGGCCTTTTGGAGTTTTTGTGTTCTCCGTAGGATTTTCTTCTTGGATTGGCCACGTACCCTATTTTCATGTTTTTGCTTTGTCTGTCCACTGCTAAATGCCAAACCCATGCGTGTGACCTAACGTAATGACCAGATTGAGATTCTGCATCTCTAGGTTCAGATTACGCGTCATTTGGACATATGTGCATAGAGTTGAGGCCCGAACAATGGTTCTGGGCCGTTTGTGAGACAAACTGACCCTCCCGCATGCGTCATTAGCCATGTGCCGGGGTAGGTTTTTGTGCTGTGTTCCTGTTAGTTGTCGAGTCTCTCTGCGTATTGTAGCTATTATGCTTATAAGACTATAAGCGTCTCACCCGGTCCAATCCTTGTTGTTTCTGCACCAGCCTTGTGTGATAGTGTGATTTCTAACTAGAGAGCGTTGCCTTATTAGCAATGATGGTCTTAGGAAGCTGCCAGGTAGCTTCTAATGGTATCAGAGCAACGAGGCATCCCTAGCTGAGTTGCGCAACAGCAACGAGAGTGAGACTCACCGCAGCTACCACGGTCCTGAGTGGACCCGCCACATTGCAGATATAAGCATTTGTGCAACAACCGACGTTCTCCACCCCAGGCTGGAAACCTAGGCAGCAGGTTGGGGCATCATGTGTTGTCGATGCAGCATACGGGCTTCCACACTCGTTGCTTAAGTCTGCTGCCGCCTCAGTCGGCTGCTCTAGAGTCGAAGTCTGGAAGCTCTCGGTTTGTTACTCAGAAACGCGCGCGCCAATGTTAGCGCCAGAAAGCAACTGAAAATTGAAAGTAACTGATTAGGAATGAAGAATGAGCAACAACGGGGGACCCCTCCAAGTTCTAGCTCCCCCCCACTAGTGTAGAAGTTGTTACTCAGCTAACCAGCCAATCAGAAATAGTGCTAGACCTATTTTCTGGCAGGCAGGGTTTTCTCGGTGAGCCCTGCCAGACGCCCGACAGCCCAAAACTCAGGCGCCGTCCGTTTTGCCTGAAAACTGGACCATACCATAATACCGACGCTGCAAACGCAGTCGTGCGGTCAGAATCAGGTAGAAAAATAGCTATAGGAAGTTATGGCTACACGAACCCAGGCAGCGCCTACGACAGTCAACGATGCCAAACAGGGCCATACAATAGGAGATATGGACCCTAGACATCGCATGATGCTGCAGACGCAATGCCACAGCCAGACACAGCACTAGATGCATGCAGACAGCATCTGTAGTGGCAGTGACCGCCGGCGGCCCGACCACCGAGGAGGCCTGCCGATGGAGCTGAGCGCATCGCCAGAGGGAGGAGGCTCCAGCGACGGGTGAGTGGGCCTCAGCGTGCGTGGGCTCCACCGAGCGACACTCCAGCGGTGTCAAGTCTCACCGTCAGTCATCTGCACGCCAATGTACACAAGCCGGGAGGACACACCAGAGTACAATGAGAGAAGCACAAAAACCAATATTCCCCCATGACTCACAGGCATAGTGCACATGTGCGGGCAGAGACACAGTGAACGACCAAACTCCCCCAAGCCAAGCAGAGACGCAAGCAGGGACAGATAGAGTCACTCACGGATGCATGCCGACTGAACTCACAGCCTTCTTGAACGAGTCGCGCTTCAATACCTTGGTCAAGAAGTCAGCCAACTGCCATGCTGTCTCAACCCACATGATACTGACGCTTCCGTCATGCAACAACGAACGCACATAGTGATACTCAACATGATGTGCTTTGTGCGTGTGTGATGCACGCCGTCATTGTCGGCGATGGCCATGGCACTCTCATTGTCACAACGCAACGTGATGGATGCGACAGACTGATGCAACCCGGACAACAGACGACGCAACCACACACTCTCACATGCGCCTGAGCCAAGAGCAACGTACTCAGCTTTAGCGGTGTTGCGTGCAACGCACCCCTGCTTGCCACTACGCCAAGACACAACTGTGCTGCCTATCAAAAAGATCCAACCAGTGCGACTCTTACCGTCCGGACTGCCGGCCCAGTCATTATTGGTGTAGGCCACCGCGACAACAGACGGCCCACGGCAGAACATGAGATCTTGCTGAGGAGTCGAGACAACAAAGCGCAATACTCGGATCGCGACCTCGTAGTGGAGGTGACACGGCTCCTGAGAGAACTAGGCCAGGAGGTTGACGGCGAACGCGATGTCTGGGCGCATCGTCGTCGCCAGGAACATCAGTGACCCAATGACTCGCAGGTGCGTGGTCACGTCAACAGGCTCCTCCACAACGACTGGGTCAGGACTCTTCAGCTTCGCATGGCCATCGAGTGACATGGGTGAGGATGCGCTCGGCACAAGTGGTATGTCCTTTGCAAAGCGGGTAGATAGTGTCTGCACATAGGCGGCCTGGTGGATGTGCAGGACGCCCTGGGAGCGATCATGCTTGAGCTCCATGCCTCGGAAGACTCAAGCAGATCCAAGGTCCTTCATCTGGTAGGTGGCGTGCAACATATCCTTGACACGCTGGATGGCAGCCGTGTCTGGCGACACAATGAGCAGATCGTCAACGTAAGCCAGAACAGCGGTGAAAGTCTGGCCTCGCGGACTGACGAACTGTGCGGGATCAGCGGTGCTGCGTTGGAGCCCGCCACGAAGGAGTGTGCTGCTGATTTCTTGGTTCCAGCACCGAGGCGACTGCTTCAGGCCATGGAGGGCCTTGCGCAGTCGCCAGACTCTCCAAGTGCCATCGTCGAAGCCTGGGGGCTGCACCATGTAGAGCTTCTCACCCTCCAGTGAACCATGGAGAAAAGCGTTGCTCAAATTCATCTGATGCAGCTCCCACCCATGTTGGGCGACCAGACTGAAGAGTGCCCGGCTGGTGGAGAACCGGCCAACTGGGGAAAAGATCTGGTCGTAATCGACCCCACGAATATGGGCAAACCCCTTGGCTGTAAGGCGGGCCTTGTACTTGTCCAAGGACCCGTCGGGCTTCCACTTACGTCGAAAGACCCACTTGGCACGAATGGCCTTCCGTCCTGGGGGAAGGTCGACGAGGTCATACACGTGGTGCTGTCGGATAGCGGCGAGCTCATCGGCGCATGTAACGTCCCAGTTTACGACCTCAGGGGAGGCTCGTGCCTCGCGTAGGGTGTCTGGGTCCTCCGGGCGTGCTGTGGAGCGGATTGAGAGAGCGTGTGCATCTCGAGCCCCAGGTGGGATGCGCACGAGTGCAGCCACGGCAACATATCAATGCTCATGATGAAGCATGGCGTAGCCCAGTGCGGAGCTCGGGTGAAGTTCTGCAATGATGGCCGAAGTGGTCTGGCCGAGGGCCTTGGTGCCAGGATCCCCACTCACGACCGTGGGAGCGGAGGAGACACGTGGAGCCACGGGGGGTCGAGGCGCCACGGAGCGCGGTGCGACAGTCTGCGCGCTCACCGACGGTCTGGGTCGGAGGTTGCCGCCTTGGCCACGCGTGTAGCTTGGCAGGGCAGGTGACGGCACTGAGTCCGCTAGGCTGATGGAGGCGGACGGAGTTGTTGGCCCGGAGGGGCCCACGGATGCAGCCGGGGCTGTCGGCCCGGAGGGACCAGCGGACGTGATTGGGGCTGCTGGCACGGAGGGACCAGTGGAAGCGACTGGGATTGCTGGCCCGGAGGGACCTACGGACGTGACTGGGGCTGATGGCCCGGAGGGACCAACGGATGCGACTGGGGCTGATGGCCCAGAGGGACCAACGGACACGACTGGGACTGCCGGCCCGGAAGGATCAGCGGACGCGACTAGGGCTGCTGGCCCGGAGCGACCAGCGGACGCGACTGGTGCTGCTGGCTCGGAGGGTCCAGCGGACGCAACTGGGGCTGATGGCCCAGAGGGACCAACGGATGCGACTAGGGGTGCTGGCCCAGAGGGACCAGCGGACGCGACTAGGGCTGCTGGCACAGAGGGACCAGCGGACGCGGCTAGGGCTGATGGCCCGGAGGGACCAACGGACGCGACTAGGGGTGCTGGCCTGGAGGGACCTGCGGACGCGATTGGGGCTGCTGGCCCGGAGGGACCTGCGGACGCGACTGGGGCTGCCGGCTCGAAGGGACCAGTGGCCGCGACTGGGGCTGCCGGCTCAGAGGGACCAGCGGCTGCGACTGGGGCTGCCGACTCAGAGGGACTGAGGGATGTGTCACCCGGAAGCGGCAGGACGGAGGACGGACTCACCACTCCCCCACGCGACGGGATAGACATGGACGAGCCGGAGCGAATGAGGTCGCGAGGAAACAAGTCCTCGAAGAAGAGGGCGTCCCGAGACTCAACGATGCAGTGTCGGGAGGGATCCTAGAAGCGCCAAGCCTTTGACTGACGAGAGACACCGAGGAAGGTGCAGGGGCGTCCGCGAGGGGCGAGCTTGCCGTCCTGTTGCAGGACGGGCATCCACACAATGGCCATGCAGCCCTAGACACGAGCAGGACGGAGGTCAGCTCGCTGACCGCACCAATGATGGTACGGTGTGGACTGGCGAGGAAGGGGACCGTGGGGAATCCGGTTCCAGACCCAGGTCATGTAGGCCATGGCTTCAAAATAGAAGCCATCGAAGAGACCAGACTCGACCCGCATGGTGCGGACGGCGTCGCCCATAGTACGGTTCTACCGTTCGGAGACACCGTTCTGGGCGGGTGTGTAAGGCGCGGACGTCTCATGGCGAATTCCGCGGGAGGCGAGAAAGGTCGTGGCTTCACCCAGGTACTCACCACCGTGATCGGAGCGAAAGCGGCGGAGAGAGCGGTCACACTCACGCTCTGCAAGGACAAGCCAATCCTGGATGGCGTGGGCGACATCGCTCTTCTGCCGAAGGCAGAAGACCCAGCGGTAGTGAGAATAGTCATCAGTGAGGGTGAGGACGTAGCGACCACGCTCGCCGACGGACTCGGTGGGGAGAGGACACATGACGTCCGAATGGACAAGGTCGAGGGGGGCGGACGCACGGGATGAAGACAAGGGATACGTGGACTGGTGCATCTTCCCCTGAGCGCAGTCAATGCACTCAGTTGGGCATGGGAGGGGAAAAGTCTCCGGGTCAAGGCCCTTGGCCGGCTGGGTGTGGAGCATGCTGTCTACAGCGACAGAGTGGACGTGGCAGAGGCGGCGGTGTAAGAGGCGAGTGTGCTGAGGAGAAACCGTACTGGTGACAAACACATGGCCTGTGGCGGCCGACAGTGAGGAGACGGAAGGGGAGGAGGCAAGGCGAGGTACATGCCACAGGTTGCCATGGGCGGTGGCGTGTAGTACAACAAGGCCAGACGGACGCAACGACACAGTGCCAATACCACGCGAGTGTACAACCTCCATGCTCATGCGGTCAAGGGCAGTGACGGACAGAAGGCTGAGCTCAAGACCAGGGATGAAGAGGACATCGGTCAGAAAGACATCACTGGAGGGACCACGGAAACGAACGACGCCAACACCACGGATAGGCAACACCTGGCCAGAACCTGTCCGGACACCAGAAACATCACCTACAGGACTGAGCATACTAAAGGCCTCACGATAGGCCGTCATGTGATGCGTGGCCCCGGAGTCGATGATCCAGGTCTCAGCACGGTCCTGGACCGAGGTCGCAAGATCACATGGCAGCAAGCAAGGGACGCGGACGCGGTGGAAGGAGGTGCGAATCGAGACTGCCAATCGTCAAGCCAAGCAACGTCGTCCTGGGAGGGGATAGCGGAGACCATGAGAGACGACGAGACAAACAAGGAAATGGGGCACGACCGTAGCTCAGTCTACGTCATGCAGGGCTGGACAGGGGAGCAGGAAGTGATGCAACTCGCACTTCCCTGGGGAGGAGGGCGAGGTAGGCCGAGTTGGAGTGCGATGAATTGCTCCAGCTGGCGCTCACGGGAGGACGGCCCGGGAGTGTAGACGGAGTGCGGGGTGATGGCGCCGGAGCCCGTGTAGAAGGATGAATGCGTCGGCGCCGACGGCTGCGGCGCTGGTGTCGGCGGGACCGGCGAAGCAACATGAGTGGTGGAGCTGCTGGACGAGCCCGAGGTGTCAAAGTCAGCGACGGCCACGGCGGCAGAGGCGAGACGGCACTCGCGCTAGGGACGCATGGTGGTGATGACGCGTGCCTCATCTGTCGGTAGAGGGCACGTGTACCACATGTGCCCGGGCTGGCCACAGTTGTGGCAGACCGAGCCGCCAGTACTGGACCCGGTCGATGACTGCTGCTACTGCTGGTGCTGACCTTTGCCTTTCTTTTTTCGATGCTTCTTCTTCCCCGATGATGATGTGGTAGCTGCGGCGGGGGAGGCGACGGCCACGGAGGCGATGGCAGGGGAGGCGATTGCCTCCGCGTGCTGGAGTCGGGACTCCAGCCGAGCTTCCTCAATGCGGAGGAAGAGCTCGTATGCCCAGGGCATGAGGGTGCCCTGGGCCGCCATGGTGGAGAGAACGTCATGAGGGTAGTGGACAAAGACGTCTGCGTACGCTTCAGTGGCACCGCACTTGATGGTGAGGAGCGCGGCCAAAGGGGGTGGGGCAGAGGTCCCGAGGCGACGAAGGATGTCCACCGCCTGCTGCCGGTAGGAGGTGACCGTCTCGGTCTCCCCCATGTATAGGGAGTTGAACTCCCGCTACAGGCGGCTAGTCTTAGCGTCGCTGAACAGGCGATGGAGACGAGTGAGGACGTGCCACGCGACTGCAGGGTCTGGGGTGGCGCCAGCGGTGAAGTCGCCTAAGAAGGGCTCGAGGGCGAGGCGGGAAGCCGGAGGGGCGACACGGACTAGAGCCCGGACGGCAAGACCAGCGTCATACAGCTGGTCGGCCAGGGTGGCATCATACGGCAGGGTGTAGTATGCCAACCGGCCCTCACCCTGCGCCCTGATGCGGAAGCTGAGCTCCTAGCTCTGGAACTGCTCGCCGGCCTGAAGCGGCGGCGGCGGCGTCTCAAAGTCCTTTTGCCTGCGGCCGACACCCAGAGTGGGGCCAAGGACAGAGGTCACTGTCTGCCGCTGGCGCTGAGTCTGCTGCTGCACCAGGTATTGCGTGGCAGCAGACACAGCTGGGCTGGCGTGCCCTTGAGGGGGGAAGGATGGAGGCGCATTGGGGGCAGACTGAGAGACTAACGTTTGTAGTGCCGGAAGCTGCTGCGTCAGGGCAGCGAGCTTTTGCTGAAGAGCAGCGAGGGGATCAGGGTTGTCGCCAACAATGTCAGAGGGTTGCTGGTGCCACTGCTCCTCTTGCTGTTGCTGTTGCTACTGCCGCTATTTCTGTTGCTCCTGCTACTGCTGTTGCTCCTACTACTCCTGCTACTCCTGCTGCTGTTGCTGCTACTGCTGGTGCTAGTGCTGCTGCTGCTGCTGCTCTTGCTGCTGCTGCTGCTACTGCCACTGCTGTTGCTGATGCTGCTACTGCTGCTGCTGTAGCCGTTGCAAGAAAGGGGGGGGTGGGGGTCCCCCCAACAGAGGAGGACCCCTTCCCAGTGGGGCTACCAGCCATGGTGTGATGCCCTTTTGATTTTTGTTTTATTTTCTCTTTGTGGGGTGCTGACATTAGCAGTGATGTCTGCTGAGGATGGTGGACGTCCTGCCCACCCTTAGGATTACTTCCCCCTTCCCTTGCCCCCTTTTTTGGGTTTTTTTTTGTGAGTTGATGACATCAGCAGTGACATCAGCAGTGACGTTAGTAGTGACGTTAGCAGTGACATCAGCAGTGACGTCAGTAGCGGGATGCTGACGTCAGCAGTGGCGGTTGTTGGGGTCGCTGCTGTTGCTGCTGCTGCTGCTGTTGGTGCTGCTGCTACTGCTGCTACTGCAATTGGTGCTGCTGCTGCTGCTGCTGTTGTTATTGCAGCTACTGCCGCTACTGCTGCTACGACTGCTGCTGCTGCTGCGGCTGTAGTTGCAGCAGTAGTTGCTACTGCTGCGAGCTGTTGCGGCTGCTATGGCTGCTGCAATAGCAAAGGCAGCTGCTGCAGCAGCGGCAGTGAAGCAGGTGGGGTGGGGGATTTCTTTTTGCTCTTGCGCTTTTTTTTCTTCTTCCTCATCTGACACAACGGGCAGTTGCCCGCTGTCATTTGTGAGTAGCGGGCTGCTACTCGCTGGCAGCGTGCTGCTGCCTGCTGGCAGCGGGTTGCTGCTCGCTGGCAGCAGTGGGCTCTTGCTCACTGCTCGCTCGCTGTGGGCAGCGAGGAGCAGTAGTCGCTGCTGGCAGCTGCTCGCTGTAGCTGCTGCTGCGGCTGGCTGCTGGTGCGGCTTGCTGCTGCGACTGCTGCAGTCTGCTGTTGCTTTTGCACGCTGCTGCAGCTGCTACTTGCCGCTGCTGCTGCTCGCTGCTGTTGCGGGCTGCTGCTGCTACGAGCTGCTGCTGCAAGCTGTTGTTGCTACGAGCTACTGCTGCGGGCTGCTACGAGCTGTTGCTTCTACTTGCTGCTGCTACTGCATGTAGCTGCTGCTGGCTGCTGCTGCCACTGCTCGCTGCCGTTGCCTGCGGCTGCCACTGTTGCAGACAACTGCTGCTACGTGCTGGTGCAAGTCACTGTACCTGGGTGACGTTGCAGCATGCGTCGTCGCCCGCAGGTGTTGGACGCGGCCTGCCGCTCACCTCCTCGCGTCATGTGTGGGGATTAGTGCTGCCAAAAAAAATTCGGCAGCATTTCCTCTGGCCCTGTGGCCGTGGGAAAAAATCTGACGCCGCCACCAGGCGGGTCAATGCTGTCGGAAAAAATCCGGCAGCATTTCCCCTGCACTGGCGCGTATGGGGGTCCGGCGGCGTTGTGTGGCACCTGTACGCCAGTCTTCTGCTGCTGCTGCTACGCTCTGGCTCTGATACCAGGCTGGAAACCTAGGCAGTAGGTTGGGGCAGCATGCGTTGTCGATGCAGCGTGCGGGCTTCCACGCTCTTTGCTTAAGTCTGCTGCCCCCTCAGTCGGCTGCTCTAGAGTCTAAGTCTGGAAGCTCTGGGTTTGTTACTCAGAAACGCGCGCGCAAGTGTTAGCGCCAGAAAGCAGCTGAAAACTGAAAGTAATTGATTAGGAATGAAGAATGAGCAACAATGGGGGACCCCTCCAAGTTGTAGCTGCCCCCCACTAGTGTAGAAGTTGTTACTCAGCTAACCAGCCAATCAGAAAATAGTGCTAGACCTATTTTCTGGCAGGCAGGGTTTTCTCGGTGAGCCCTGCCAGGCGCCCGACAACCCAAAACCCGGGCGTCGTCCGTTTGGCCTGAAAACTGGACCATACCATAATACCGACGCTGCGAACACATTCGTGCGGTCAGAATCAGCTAGAAAAATAGCTACAGGAAGTTATGGCTGCACGAACCCAGGCAGCGCCTACGATAGTCAACGATGCCAAAGAGGGCCATACAACAGGAGACATGGACGCTAGACACCCATGATGCTACAGACGCAATACCACAGCCAGACACAACGCTAGGTGCATGCAGACAGCATCTGTAGTGGCAGTGACCGCCGGCGGCTCGACCACCGAGGAGGCCTGCCGATGGAGCTGAGCGCATCGCCAGAGGGAGGAGGCTCCAGCGACGGGTGAGTGGGCCTCAGCGTGCGTGGGCTCCACCGAGCGACAATCCAGTGGCGTCAAGTCTCGCCGTCAGTCATCTGCACGCCAATGTACACAAGCCGGGAAGACACAACAGAGTACAATGAGAGAAGCACGAAAACCAACAGGTTAGCCTATCCCAGACAGGTCGGTAGAAGTAGCAGAATTGGCTAGCGTAATAGCAGCAACAACAACAATAACCGCCATTGCGACCACGGCCACAACCAAAGTAGTAGCAGTAGCAGCAACCACTATAGTGGACGCAACCGCAGTCTTTGCCGCAGCCATCAGCTGGAGAGTAGCACCATCCGCTACAGCGATGCAGATGCAACCGCTGCAGCCGTGGCCACAGAACACCATAACAGCAGTAGCTGCGTAGTCATCGGCTGCATAGTAGTGGGCTGTGGAACCAGAGCACTCACCAATAGGACAGCTGCTTGATCAGCAACTATGCACTAGCTGTCGGACAAGAGGAGTGTAGCAGAACCTGCTTCCCTGCCCAAGGCACCCAAGGACCTCAGAGCCACGAGCTTTGAGGTGCCCCTCGCACGTGGCTGATGGTGCGCCAAGAAAGCCAGAATAAAAGAGAAAAAAAGGGTAGATGTGAGGATATAAGGGATGCACTTCGACGTCCACCGGCAGTCCAGAGGTTCTTGCCTACCACTGACATGAGCACCTTGCATGCTAACGTAAGCATCGCCTAACTGATATCAGCATCCTATGTGCTGACATCGTAACAGACTTAGCCAAAGTTGTGACCTGGATTTAAAGTTTTCCACGCATCCCGAGCCTTCGAGAAACATTGTCGGATTGTCAATTCAACCACTTTCACTTTTTGCCCTACTAAGCGACTGACATGGTGCTTGGCAATGACAAGCAGAAGGGACCTACTGCTTCTTCCGGCAGTGGCTCCATGCTTAAGACATCCAGTCCTTGCTCCCAGGGCATCGAATCCCTGTTCTAGGCACAGAGGACATTCAACAGCAGTAGGCAGCGAAGGCGGCCACCCTCACTATGTTGCAGAGGATGAAACAGCCTTCGCTAGCCACTGCCGGAGCACAATAATAGCACATGCTGAAACAGGGCGTGGAGCAGCAGATGTGGGCTGGAGACAACAGGAGAAGCGACGACAGCGATGGTCAACAACAGCAATTACAAGGCCCTTGAGTGACAAGTCACCAGGCTTCTGGCCTTCGGTGATGAAAGGTCGTCGAGGGGATGAGCCGTCTCCAGTTGGACCAGCAGGACAATTCTTCCGCATGATTTCGGGTTGCCTGCGCATTCATTCTCGACACGCCACTCTCCCGGTGTGTCCTTTGGTGGGCCTCCGATTGCCCATGCACTCAAGCTTGTCCTTGAGGTCACCCTCCCTACGGAGCGACAACAGAAGGACTTCGAGACCCACCACCAAATTCGATAGCCATGATGGGTTTGACGGTTGGGAGACCCTCTTCCAGGTGTGGGATGATGCGGAGGATGTATGGCCATATTGCTTGAGCCAATATCAGCCAGCCGACCCCCGCCAGACGGAGGTTGCGAGGAGAGGACTAATAGAGGTGCTACTGGCTCAGACGCTCTTAAGGATGTGTACCTCCACTACCCGTGGGTCCGCAGGTCGGTCTCCACTCCATGGGGAGAACTACCTCAGTTTCTGGAGCAGGTGCACATAGTAGGGGAAGACCTTCGTCAAGCGGAAAACCTTCAAATGGGAACCCTAGAATTTTCCTTGAGGTGTGCTAGTACACCAGGGTGAGAAGAGGACTAGCAGAGGTGCCATTGGCTCAGACGCTCCCAAGGACGTGTGCCTCATCTGCCCGTGGGTATGCAGGTGGGTCTTCTGCCTCCTCAATTGGATCTTCAAATTTGAGATGCTTGTGGTTGAAATTACATTGCTGAGTGCCGTGACATGCAAGGTGGACTGCTAGTCTGCCACTGGTGCGATAATACTGACTCCCCGTGTCGGCTGGTGGGACACGTCCAAGTGTGTCAATAGTAGTTGCATAATCTCCTCTAGTGCTGTGTTCTTTGGATTCTCTTGCCAGTGAGTCTCTATGCATTGAACCTAAAGGTTGGTGATCTCCTATGAGCACCGACCCGTCGCCTACTCTAATATGGACTCGGCTGGATCAGTTGGCCCCTTCCCCGATGCCATGGGTGGCTCTCCACAGACACCTACTCTACTGTTGCTACTTCTCTTGCCGCTATTGCTGCTGTTGCTGCTTCTTTTTTTTTTCTTTTCTGCTGTTGTGACTGGTATGTTCCCATTAATTCTGAGGTCAGTACCGCTCCTGACCCTGACATTTGCGGTGCTTGTTGCCTGTTGCTGCCATCAGCCAACGTTAGTAGCAGTCGCGCCAGACGCTGCCTCCTTCAACCTCCGCTTGCCTTGTCAGCCTTGGCGGACGGCCTTCGCAGGGCTTGTCGGCCACACTAGCCAGTGGTAGCTATCACCGGACATCCCCGGGCAGCCTTTTCCGGCCCAACCAATGATGCTAGAAGGGCTGGCCTCGCCGACTATGCTGGCCTCCTTGGCCCGCTCCGGTGGATGGCGCCAGCTTTTGTGGCACTTGCCGGCACACACTGACCTCATCTCTGGCATTGCCTAGCTTGCCAGGCCCGTCGCCGGTCTGGCCGGTCTGGCCGGCCTTGCAGCCAGCCTGACCAGCTTCGCCGGCCACTCCGCCGGCCACTCCGCCGGCCCTCTTGACCTTATCGATCTTGTTTCTGACCTCGCCTGCCTCGTTGGTGGCATGGACAACTGTTCTTGCTGTGGCCATAGCCTTTTTTTGTGGANTGCTAGAAGGGCTGGCCTCGCCGACTATGCTGGCCTCCTTGGCCCGCTCCGGTGGATGGCGCCAGCTTTTGTGGCACTTGCCGGCACACACTGACCTCATCTCTGGCATTGCCTAGCTTGCCAGGCCCGTCGCCGGTCTGGCCGGTCTGGCC
Organism: Penium margaritaceum; assembly: GCA_023375785.1. Lineage (NCBI taxonomy): Eukaryota > Viridiplantae > Streptophyta > Zygnematophyceae > Desmidiales > Peniaceae > Penium > Penium margaritaceum. Next base: position 138,204 of record SZWC01000349.1, on the reverse strand, counting down.
GGCCTTGCAGCCAGCCTGACCAGCTTCGCCGGCCACTCCGCCGGCCACTCCGCCGGCCCTCTTGACCTTATCGATCTTGTTTCTGACCTCGCCTGCCTCGTTGGTGGCATGGACAACTGTTCTTGCTGTGGCCATAGCCTTTTTTTGTGGACGGTGGTGTTGTTGTTGTTGCTATTGCTACAGCAGCTGCTGTGGTTACTGGTGATGCTATTGCTGCTACCGCTAAGGTGTGCGTAGTAGATCCTCCCAAGATCACTGCGGAAGGAATGACTCACTGTTGCTACTGCATCGTGCGTCACTGCTTACAACTCAGCCAAGGATGCATCGATGCTGTGATACCATGAGAAATTGCTTTGAAGCTTCTTAGCCTTTCAAGACAGGTGCAAGAATAGCAAGGGTCTGGCTAAGGAAGATGCACATGGTCTCATAATCTTCAAGCGATAGAGACAGATGTCAAGTGACAGGCACACAACATAAATGGCTACCGCAAGCGTTAGTCAGGTTGCACTCCGCTGCAGGTGAGTTTGCTCAAACCAGTCCAAAACCATTTTTTTGGTAGTAAATCAGTGCACATATCCAAATACAACACCATCTGTTCCTATGGGTTTATTGTCGGCCTGGTTTTCTCAAGGGTGTGTGTGCACCCTTGAGGAAACCAAGCTGACCTGGCTCATGCTTGTAACTGTTTCAGGGGGACTTGATTGAGAGAGGATGATTGCTCCAAAGATGAAAAAGAACTTGGCTATGGGATTCACATATTGGCACCAAGCACATAGTTGATTGACTTTTTGGCGATGTTGACGACAATGGCTGTTGATTGTTAACACTGCCAAGACTATGTGGCATTTTATAGCCACAGGTGTAGCCTTTACCATGCATACAAGAAACCACAGAAGGCTACTCTTCCTAACAGCTTCCATGCCATCTAGACTGGCGTATAATGTGGAAGGTTCCACACTTGGATCCGTGTGCCTCTCTCTATTGGTGGTTGCTTCTAGGTCAACGAAGGTTATATTGGGAAGGAGCCTGCTTCCCTGGACCAGTGGATTTCTTCTAGATAAAGCAACCATCATGTAGAAGGCATCTCCTTTTCTAGGAACAATCACGTTCCTTTTAGGAGCACTAATCCCATCTGGAAGGAGCCTCGCCTTCTTGGAATCTTCCACCTGCTTGTAGAAGCAAGAAAAATTCATCTAGGAGCCATGAAACTCCTAGACCATGTGGTTGCTTCCAACCCAAGAAACCACAATTTATGCAAATGTTGGACCTGATCCCAACCCCTTGGCTACCACAGAGATTCCTTGAATCATTGAGCTACTCTCCTCTGACTTTTGGAGGTCCACTCATGAACCATTCTCGCCATGGCAAGGGGCACTGTTCCAACATTTCTAGCCGGGCGTAACGACTAGCACATGCCCTAGTCTGGCGTCACTTGATGGAAACACTCTAGGAAAAGATGCAACTTGGGCCCATGGCCAGTCCATTGAGAAAATCCTAGAGGCTGCAGAGAAATAGCAAAGTGGCCAAGCATGTCCTTGGCGTGCCGTAGCAATTGTCCTACATGTGCTAATGGATGAATGACAACAAGAAGGCACCCCGGTGCTAGCTGGGTCTGCATTGGATGTGTGTGCAGCGAGATTTAGTCAAAGGAGTGGCTTTGGGCCGGTTCAGGACAAAGTGACATTGCACAACTTATAGCCTGATTGGAGCCTGCGACAACTATTTATGTTATGTGTGTTGGTTTTTTTATCAGTGACATGTAATGAACTCTGGCCTTGTTGCAAATTGACCAAACTGATCCACATAACTGACTGGAGGGAGATTTTTTGCCATGTGTTCAACCATCACAACTTGGCTGTATGGCGAGTCACCCCATGACGGGTGACTGAGAGGGTTCCTCAAGAATAGCTCTCTTCTTGTGTCAGCCACAGGCGTATACTTGAGCTCATTCCTCATGCTTGAAGGATTTCTTGTTTCCAACTTTGTAGTGGATATCCGGGTGCTTTCCCAAACCAGAGGTTGCTGGATTTTTATCCGGTGGCTAGATTGATGGGTTATGCAGAAAATAGTTGCTTGTTTGAATCCCACCATGATTGATGGCAGCGAGCGATGGCGAACCCGCTAAACTTCCCAAATGTAGGCACTTCTTCCTATCTCACCCAGCACTGGCTAGAATCCGTACGGCATCCCACAGTCACCGATGGGCCGAATACCTTTGTCACTTTCTGGCATCCGACCCCCAAATCCTTCCCCCAAATCTCACCCGATACGACATTGAATTAGAGTTCATAGCCTACAATCTCCATCTCCTCAAACCAGATGTCACCCCTTTTGGCATCCCCCAACGAGAACGATTCCTCCTCACATTCAAACTACAGGTCCGACACATGTTTCAACCCGAGACACTCGTCCATGCCCTAGGCAAACCACCAACTCATAGCCATCAAGAAGTCCTCCGCGAAGTCCGAGAGAATCTCCCACTCACATGGACAACACTCATGACAAACCCTCCCTCCCTTGGAGACGTCGCCAACTTCACACAATACGTCACACTCATCTCACTAACTGGACTGCCTCTTACCATCATATACGAACTAAGAAGACACAACAATGCAATGTGGTGTGACCCCCTTCAAGTCTGCTCCCTGACAGGGAAACTCTCCAAACACCCGTGGGCCCCCTCTAGACCACTCTCCGGACACTCAAGCACACCAGTAAGGGGTATCAGGTGCTCTTCCGCAAGAAAGGCGCAGTGGTGTGCAACAATGGTGGCGGTGAGGTCGTGCTGGAGGCAAAGCACGAGGGAGGTCTATACATCGTGGAGACCAAGGTGATCCCAGCGGCATCGGATGTAGTAGACTCGCAGGAGCGCGTCGTCAACATGGCCAAGGGAGGAAGCGCTCATCTAGAGCTCTGGCACCGACGGGTGGGGCATTCGGCTCCTGCAACTGTTAAGGAGATGGCGAAGCGCGACATGATGCGCGGCCTCGTCATCAACGGTGCAGCAGACGTGACAGCAGATGCTGTAGCGCACAAAAAGTATGAATCTTACATTTTGGGCAAGGCGTATCGCAAGCCATTGTATGAGAATGCAGCTCGCGGAAAAGACCTGCTGGAGGTCGTGCAGCGACGTGCGTGGACCATTCAAAATGCCGTCAAGCAACGGCCTGAGAAACTTTGTCACCTTCATTGATGACTACAGCAGGAAGCTCTTCATGTGCTTCATGAAGTGGAAAGGTGAGGTCCTGGACCGGCTGAAGGAGTACGTCGCAGCGGTGGAGAAGCAGACTGGACGGAAGGTCAGAGCACTACGTAGCGGCAATTGCAAAGAGTACATGGGTTGCAACAGGTGGATGAAGCAGCAAGGCGTCGATTCGGAACCCACCACATCGTACTTGTCACAATCTAATGGAGTAGAGGAGCGGGCGAACCAGACGCTGTGAAACATGGTGTGGACCATGCTTGTCGATGCGGGAAAATGCCTCGAGAATTCTGGAAGGAGGCTGTGCGTACAACAAGGTACACCATCAACCTCACCCCAACAACGGTACTGAAGGGTAAGGGCGGCTGGAAGACACCATAGGAGGTTTGGTGTGCTCACAAGCCAAACATGGCACATTTGAAGGTGTTCGAGTGGAAGGCGCACGCGATGTGATACCAAGCTGGAACCGCGGGCAAAGCCGTACAATTTCGTGTCGATCTTCCACCCCACATCATTACATTGTGAGGTGAGCGACTTAATCTTCTACATGGAGGAGATGACACCATCTCCCTCCTCGATTCTCACCATGAGGAGCCCCTTCATCGCGAAGAATTTGTTCGCAAGCGACTTGAATTGGTGGATGGCACAAAGTTTTTGCCAAGCTTGAGCTGCCAGCTTGCAGCCTTGGAAGTAGCCCCATTGCGACTCAGCTGTCCCGGACACCAGGAGAATGAGCCCCTCCGTGTTCTTCTTTTTGAAGACCTGCTTCTCCCGTTTGTAATACGGGCACCTCCGTTCCCAACATGAACCCTAGTAGCCCCGTATGCGCGAGGTGCAGCTCAAACTGCCACCTCCAGAGGCCAAAGCCTGGGCTGTCCGCATACTTCTAGATGGGCTACGTCTCCTTCTCTGCCATTTGCATAGCTTCTACCCTGACAGGTTCTCAGAACTTCACGACGACGTTATAGATGACAATCCTGTGTGCTGTAAAAGACATGAACGTCTTGGAGAGGATGAATGTGGGCCCATAATACTTTTTTTGGGAAATCCACGTTGATTTGACCTTTTCTACTGGTTCACGTCTTTTGTTTTGGGCAAATCTAAGACTGAGCGTCGGCTTTCTGGTCGCCTCACACCATGTGAGCAGGAATTTAGAAACAATAAGTTTTTTGGAGGGAATTATATAATCTTGCGTTAGTTTTATGCATAGACACTATCTGAACATTTATAGGGCTAGTCACGGACCCTCCAATGCACCAAAATGTGGGCAATTCGGCCAAGTATAGCTCAAGTTACGCTTGCCGAAGTGTAAGTCTCACCCTCCACAGAAACGATTAACGCCTCCATGGTGTGCACAGGTCGTGGTGCCTTCCTTCACGTGCAAAGCACCCTTCCCAAGGCACATATCCCATTGCACATGATGGAGGGGTCTCCTGCACTGTTTTAACACACCTCGGGCACTTTTGGGTTGAGTTTGATGATGGGGTGTGACACGGTTTGAAGCGTGTCTGCGGACCTGTGGTCCGAATTTCGACTGTCCCTGAGTAACAAAACGTAATTCTGAGTTTTGGACGCCGAGCCAGAATTTTGGCTAAGTCCCTCAGTTACAACCTGCACTACTCGAGCCGGTGGATATTACCCTACTGCTCGAGGTATTTTATTTTAATTGTTTTTCTGGTCGTTGAAATTGTGTCAAAATTTCGTGTATGAAAATGTTACATAAATAATTTGAATATGTTTTTGGTGAAATCATGGTGCAGGAAATGTTCACTCATATTTCACATCACATGTTTGTTCACATTCTCCGTAGAGTCATTCGTGGTAGGGAAAGACGGATAGGCGTGAACAACTATCCGTACAAAATGACAAACCCACGCGACATGACACGCACCTAGACCCGTCGGTGGTCCTCAGTTTTTCTTTGTGCAGTGGAATATCTCCTTGAATTATTGGGTTTTTGCAAAAATGATCATGGGCCTTTCTTTGAATTCAATGTGTCAGATGAATGCCAATTCGTTCAATTAGGATTCCAAAAATAATACTGAACCCAATTTTTTCATCTAATTCATAGATTCCAAAGTTAGGCAAACCTATATTGTTGAATTCCTTGAGCACTAGGGTATCCACAGGACGCCTCGGCAGTCTTCCGGAGAAAAATCCCCAGATGGACATTTGTTACTCGTTGCGGTCGATTTTTCGCCGGAATTCGAGTCGTGTCTGGCTTCCAGAGCCGCCGCGCACATCCCAACTTTGGAAGCTCACATCTCCCTTGTTACTTGTTCGATTCCGGTGAAACAACTTCCGCCAGTTTTAGCAACTCGTCAACTTTGAGGGAAAATTCTCCATTTTAGGATCTGAGCAATCCTCAAGACGTTAGATCCAACTGCAAGGTTTTCCCTCTCTCTGGTAGCTCGCCGGCGCCTCCTGGCGCCGCACTTGGACATGCGGAGGGGCAATTTTTTAACGAGGCTGTCCATGATCTGTCGGTACAGAGTGGGATCAGTGACAGGTCCATAGTCTTTTGTCCTTGCATCGACCAGGTGTGCGTAGACATCTGGACTCATGGGTGACTGTTGTGGGGATAGATGTTGCAGTAAATGAAGGAATCGTGTGATGAGATGCACAATGAATCAACCCTCATGTAGAGTAAGTGTTCGTGTTGATCTGTCTCTGACAATTGTAATGCTGAGAAAATTTTGTGCTTCACCCAAGTCTGTTGTATATTAGTGCGCTGTGAGCAGTGTGCAATGAGTGAGGGTGAAGGGGACAAGACCAACAAGTCATCTAGATAGACAAGCAGGGTGACTGGTACACATACCCGAGCCGGTGGAAGGTCAGCCTCCTCCTTAAACCAGTGTTCCCAAGGTGTCACTGCCTTGGGCAGTGGATCTTGTGGAATCAAATCCAAGTGACATACTTCAGTGCTTCCCCCCAAAAACTGAACGGCAGACCAGATTCAGTGAGCAACGTTCAGAGTGTGTCACCCAATGTTATGTACCACCATTCTACAACACCGTTCTGTTCTGGCGTGTAGGGTGCCGTGGTCTGATGTTCAATACCTTTGACCTTGACTTTGTTAGTCAGGGTTCCCAGAAACTCCCCTCCCCTATCTATTCACAATACTAGAAGTTTACACCCCGTTTTTCGTTCTGCTAGAGCTATCCACTCCGTGATAGCTCTCTGATCATCTGCTTTGTTTTTCAGCAAAGAAGCCCAGCGAAAGCGGATGTAATGCTCTCTAATCATCTGTGAGAGTCAGAACATACTGTGACCTGCATTAGAGAGAAGGGACAGGCATGGGTCCTTTAAGGTATACATGGACCAAAGCAAGGGGTGATGTAACATCGCTGGAGGACTTGGGGAATGTTTGTCTGTGTGCCTTACCTTCATGAAACTCTAGAAATGTACCATCCTTGAGACCATGGGCACAGTCAGTTGGGTGGATGCCATGGGTAAATGCATACTTCAACATGTTCGTTACATCATCAGTATGTATGTGCGCCAGTCTGCGGTGGATGAATTCAGTGTGCTTTGCGTCAGTGACAGTCACAATGTGAACCTGTGGTCGATGTGACTGTGCCTGAATAAGGGGAAAGAGGGTGAGCCGGTACGACATGTCAACGTGAAGGGGCCGATCAACCAAAAACTCACCAGCGGCATCATAGAGCATGCATCATTGCTTCTGCGTCAGTATGGACATGTTGGCTTGTTTGTACAACTTTCTACCAGACAAGAGATTGACTTTCAACCATGGGATATACAACGCTCCAGACAACTACAACACACTCCCCGGCGCCTGCAGCGCAACCGTGGTCACGCCTTCAACACACAGGATCTTTCCTGATCCAGTTCTCAGACCATCCACACCTTGCGTTGCATGCAGTGTCACAAACAACTGATGGTGCGGAGACATATGATGTGATGCAGTGGTGTCAAACAACCACTCATGGATGGATAGGGCATGGCCCGTGGTGACATGGGTGTGACCTAGTCTCTGACTTGCGTGCTGTGGTGTGATGTGTAAGGGAGCCATGTCAATTGTCTTAGGGAGATGAGGCTCTAGCAGAGCTGTCCAATTGGGCCTGGGTGGTGTAGCAGTCGGATGTTGTGCCTGGGTTGTCTCTGTGTACACGTGTAGGGCCCACTATGGTACGGGCACGGGAGAGCTTGAGAAGGATGACACGTAGTAAGGGCCATGGTAGGTGGGTGGTGCAGGTGCCGATGATGAGGGAAACGTCTGCTGCATCAGCTGACCAAACATTGTCGCACCAAAGGGAACCACGGTTGGTGGTGGGACACTTGGTCCCGTACTTTGCTGCCCACTCCAGCTGGCAGCTGGATAATGTAAATACTGCTGCTAATGCTCGGGCCACTGGCGCTGCTGCTACTGCTGCTGCTGGGGCCACTAGCACTGCTGATGCGGCTGCTGTGGATGCTGCCACTAGCGTTGCTGCGGTCATTGCTGATGCTGCCTTTCTATCATTTTTTGATGCAGTGCGGGACAACGACGCCAGAAGTGCTCTGTCTGGTTACAAACGCTGTACCTCTGATCTCCGCATCCACGCCCTCGGCCGCCACCACCACTCCATGAGGTGCCCTTGCCTTCTGTACTGCTGGCCCCAGTCTGTGTGTGAGTTAGACGGGTGGACGACCATGGGCCAACTGATGTGCCTTGATGCACATAGGCTGTTGGGACACCCATGGTATTACAGGCTTCTCCTTTGAGAATGTCTTTGTGGTTGCTGAGTTGAGAAAAGATGATGGAAAGGTGAATGCCCTCGATCCCTGCCATGAGGTGACAGCGGAAAATGTCACGTCGGAAGTATCTGTACTACTCACCCAAGTGCGGAAACACAGTATCCAACCATTCTAGGATAGAGCATGTTGCACCTAGACCAAGTAGACATCACCGGATATCCATAGCCTGTTCTCAGTCTTCAGCTACTGGTGCTCCAGGCTTGGGGAAGGAGTTGCACAGCTTATCTCACAGAGTCACGACAAGCGTCATGCCCTGTTCTTCCTGGAGGGTCTTAAGATGCTTCTAGGCGTCATGTGGCCGAGTGTCTCCGGTGCAGGATTCGGCTGGGTCCACTCCCTTTCCCCGAAAACGGTGCTTGTGCAAGGCATATGACTAAAAATCAGGGAGAGTGCGACGGAGGGCATTCAACCCGCAAAGGAGGACTTGCGAGTCGGTAATTTCTGGAGCCGGCTGGAGGTAGTAGCTCTCCAAGCCATGCTCAGTGGACCAATCCAGGAACAAGTCCTTCCAAGCTAGGAAGCCCCTAGTTCCTAGTCGTGGTGGTTACAAATCCTTGGATCCCAAGCCCAGTTGTGCTACAGCGGCGGTTGTGAGGGTTACGGCCGATGGGGCACCGCCGTAACCTCCTTGAGCACCATCGACCTTCCCACCAACTGCGCTGCCCCCAGCGTTGGACATCCTCACTGCTTGGGAGGCCTGCCCTTGCTGATCAAGAAAATTTGGCAGTAATTCATCGGGCCCAATTTGGGACCAGTTTTTGGATGAGAGCCCTAAGCTTCGAAAAAAAAACCTTATGATGTGTTGCGGTACCTGCAACCAGTCCCCAGACCCTTTCCCAGCCCGTTCCTACCCCACCTGAGAGGTTTTCCACTGTTTGGGGACGCTTAAGGTGCCTAGCGGGCCGGCTCAACCATCTTGTGCCGACCACATGGGCCGTGGGTGGCGCAGCCCCCTCAGCGCCTATTGCGCGGCTTGCGCGGACCCCTCTGGGCATGTTTGACGCCCCTACATTGGCCCCTGAGCTGCCTGTGGCTTCGACGCACATGGGCGGCCACGTGTCCTAATGTGGCCGCCCCTCATTTTCCTTGCTGCCCCTCTCTCGCGTCTATTTGAGGCCCACGAGCCTCCTCTGATACCATGAGAAGTCTCCTATGAGCAGTTCGCCGGCGAGCATTGCTCGCTGGAAAACTGCGAGTGTAAGGGCGAAGTCCTCGCAAACCCCTTGAACTTGGGCTTCCAAACTCGGATAACCCAGGGCGCATGAACAAACACACTGGTTAACAAACCTACAATTGTCCTAACCAAACTGAGACGACTGGACTCTTCTAGATCTCGCAAGCATGTTGAGGCATTGCTACCAGGACAAATCACTACATGTGAATATGCAAAGAAGAGGGACTATATGCTACGCTGCCAGGGTGGAGGCGAGCACACAAGAGCACAAATCCCTGGGTGACAAGATGATACACCAGAATACCGTCCGCTCAAGATGCATCGCCTCCACTTCCTCCACTCACGACCACAAGGAAAAATATATACAAGGGAATTGACAGCTTGGGTGGGAGAGACCCTAAGGCTTGTGTGAGAGAGGACCAAGGGCCAAGATGCAAATTATTTCATGCCAAACGGTGGTCTGTAGTGCACGCCAGCCTAAGGAACATGGGGCATATCCCAAAAAAAACGCAAGTATCTGAGTAAGGGATGTACACCCTCTCATGGGTGAGGCTCGCTGGTCAGGCCTCTCCCGGTGGCTGATGAGCGAGGCTCGCCGGCGAAATTCGAGGTGCGAGGGCGAAGCCATCCCACAACCCACGAAACTGGGTTTTGGAGCCCAGATTACCTGAAAAAAACTGATTGAACTCAAGGAGTAAGCAGCCCTATTGTTGTCCTAACTAGCCTCCAAAAGAGCAATTGTTCTAGGTCCTATAGGAGTAGCAGTACATGTCTGTCCAAGACAAAATATCCTTGTGGGAGTCCAAGCAGAGAACACTATGGGCCATGCGGCCAGGGTGGAGACGAATACACAGGAGTGCATCTCGGGGGGTGACTCGTAGAGATGCAGCACGCTCACAATACATTATCTCCACCTGTTGGACCAGCATGCCCTGCGCACTCACATTCAGAAGAATCAATATGTACATTGTGTGGTCAAAGTGCCTGTTGACCGGGTAAGCGCCAAGGGTGAAGGCTGCTGGGGCACAGCAGCAGGGACTGCAGAGACAACAGGACCAACTGGCCCCCACTGAGAGAAGAAGTCATGCTCGTGCGGCATGGCGGCAGAGGCGGCGGTAGTAGGAGTGACAACAGGGTTGGTAGCGAAGGTGAAAGCAGCAGATGGTGTGGAAGTATCACCAACACTGGTGCTAACATTAGCGCAAGGAGGAGGGGCGGAAGAAACGGGCAAGCGCTTAAGGGAATGACAGCTATCTTGTCAGTAAAGGCAACGCAAGTATCTGAGTCTGGCTTGAGGAAATATTCAACCTCCTGCTTAACCTCGTGAGTGGGATTCAGCTGGCGTTGAAGAACCACTATGAAGGACTCGTGATCACCAGGCGTGGTGAAGCCTTATGGACCCTAGAGGACGGATTTCGGTAGAGTCTCTCCTGCCATCGTGGGTGTGAGGAAAATGGGTTGCCTTGGGCAGATGTCGAGAGTGTTGGAGGACAACCCAATCCAGCCAGACACACAAGCAATAACAGGGAACACAAAAACAGAGCACCAACAGTGGAGATGCATGCAAGGATGCCCCTCACAAGGAGGCATGGGATGAGAGTTTTTGCAGAAACGCGAAGAGAGGTGGAATCGCAGTAGTATTGGTAGTATAGACAATAGAAACCATGGAAGCAACAGGGACCATTAGGACAAGGGCACCAGTGGTGAATGCCGCACCCAAGGTGGTGAAGACAGCCACTATAGAGGTGGTCACTGTGACGATGCTAGTGGCGGCATGAGTTGGTCTTTGCCACCAGGCATATCCATCAGCTGTTGTTAATAGTTATAACAATAGCGACTGCAATCATGATGTAGATGCTCGCAGCCGCACTGGTTAAGTCTTCCTTGTTGGAGAGATAACGATCTCGTGGAAGAGTTATAAGTAAGGTTTTGTGGCATGCACTTCCAACGAAGCAGAGCACGTTGCTCTTAGTGCATGCACGTGTGAGATTTGTTGGCTTTTTTTACTGTTGCAAAAACAGCGTGTCCCTATCCGCTGCATCATATTGCGTTGTGACAACCAGAGCAGGAAGGCTAGTGCCGAGCACGATGGCATGCATCACAGTCGCACCAAACATATCAACGTGGGACATCATTTTGTGCATGAGTGTGTGGCTATAGGTGATGTCCAGATTGTTTGCGTTGGCACCTCACAGCAAAGAGCTGACTTTCTCACGAAGGCACTCAGCAGTAATAGATTCAAGGTGGCAGTTCACGCCGTTGCTTGTGTTCTTTCGATGCTCCCATGTTGATGGGTCGTGTTTGTGCATGTGTACAGTCTTGTATCTCATCTTGTGACGTTTGTTGTTTTGTGAGTTTTTGTGTCCGTGTCAGCTGTTGGTCATGGGTAAGTGTTGGTTTATGCGTCGGCGATATGTAGCAACCTCTGGCCTCCTTGCACACTCACCACACCGATGCAGGTGACTGATCAGAGGGAGACTTTGTAGTGGATAGCCGGAGAAGCTACATCAACAATAGATTTCTGCATGTGTCAACCACAGGTGCATACTTGAGCTCACTTATTATGCTTGTTGGATTTCTTGTTACAAACTCTGTAGTGGATAGCCGGGTGCTCTCCCAAACCTTATGTTCTCGGATTTTTATGAGGCAGCTAGATTGAGAGATTCTATAGAAAATGGATGGGTGGTGGTTTGATTCAACCATGCTTGAGGGCAGCGAGCGGCAGCAAGCCCGCTGCTCGCTCGCTCGCTACCCTCACTATGTGACATCTAGCAGCTCACTACCATGTTACTCATTAAGTCTAACACAGTCCAACTTCTTTGAAGCACTCTTAGCATATCTTTGCCCCATGGCTTGCTTGTTTGCATTCTCAGTCCAGTAGGCCCACCCTAAGGCTAGGAAAACGAGATGAGAACGAGATTCTCGATCTCATCTCGAATTTCGAGACAACTCTGAAGTTGTCTCGATCTCGCTGGGGTCCTGGGTCTTGCTATCTCTATCTCATCTCGAACTTGAAATGAGATTCTCAGAAAATTCTCGATCTCGAAAATTTTGTCCGAGATTCTCATAATCTCGGAAATGTTCAAAGTGGAACAGGGTGTGTGCACATCACGGGAGTATAGTACCTTGTCATAGTGCAGTTGTGGGCACATTTTCAGCAGTGGAAGTTTTCATTACACATAAGCCAACGTTCACACTGTTCGAAATAATCACTCACTCTCTAACACAACACACCCTTCACACTAATCACACTCTCGCACTGATCCCATCTGTCGTAGGCCAAGTTTTCATTACATAGAAGCATCCTACCTCAAAATAGCAACATGGAAACATGCCATCTCGCAATTCCATAGAAATTAAGTACCACACTTACACTCCACACTTCAATCCTACATGATGACATGGCGGGGTCATTCCGAGAATGAGATTTTTGAGATTGTGTCTCGAAATGACCCAAATTCTGGAATCTCGATCCTGCTCATCTCGAAAACGAGATCATCTTGATCTCATTCGAGATCAAGATGATCTCGAGATTTTCGAGATTTTGAGATTTTCCAATTTTCGAGATAGTCTCATTCTCGTTTTCCTAGCCTTGGCCCACCCACAGTGTGCCAGTTAGTTCACATCTCTATGCATTATGGTTGCTCCAGAAAAAAATGCCTCTCCCTAGCCAAACCATTATTATTGTGTTTGTGAGTGCTAACTAGGTATTGTTATGTCATTCTTGCTGACCTCTGGACTTGACGCAATTCACGTGCAGGCAGGCTATGGTGGTTCGCTGGCTACCTTGGTGGTCTCTCCCTCATCTTGCACATTCCTATGTGCACACATGAATTCTTGGCACCATCACTTCTGCTCTTAATCAGGCTAGTTCCGTATAGCTCATTTTTCTGCTTCTTCTACTTCTTTTGTTTCGTCATTCGGCCACCCGAGTGCCCTGTACTGTTGCCCGGATCTGTCTGGTTCCTGATTGGTAGCTTATAGATACTTTCCTGGACATTACCATAGGTCAGCCATTGCGCAGTTTGCACGTACGCTGGCCTGACCGAGGGTGCAAGGAATATCCCTCTCTCTCACTCATTTTTCAATCAACTCTTACGTTTTCAAGCATATCTTTGCCGTTTCTCAACCTAACTCAGTGCGGTCTGTCCCGTTGTAACACAAACCGTACACTCTTTCTCACACATACAGCAGCTCAGAGGGTTATCACATTTCCTCATGATATCAGAGCAGTTGAGAGACGACCATCCTCGTACTCCACCATACAGCTTTAGCAACAGAGACCTCTGCACTGGGCTGGGTTGGACTGGGTGGGGCGTACAGGTTCTGGCAACGTGGAGCCCTTGAGCTGAGGGCTCAGGTCACGCACTCCTCTGGCAGTGTTGGAGGCGGAATGCTGCCGAAAGTTTTTTGACAGTTTCCTTCATCGCGGCGGCTGTCTTGACGGCGATGTACAGCACGAGTGACGGCATCTAAGGCCGCCACCGCAGGAGCACCTGCAACATTGGCAACAGCAACAGCTGCAAGAACAATTACAGCAGCAGCTGTAGGAGTAGTCACAGTAGCAGCAGCAGCAGCTATGTAGGAGCAATGGTAGCAGCCAAGCCAGCTGTAGTGGCTGCAGAAACAGGAGCGGTTGCATCTACACCATTCCGGTCCCACGAAACAGCGGCTACGGTGACAGTTTCCAGCTACGCGTGGCAGAAACAGCAGCAACCACAGCGGCGGCATCTTAGACCGCCACAGCAATAGCAGCCGCAGCCTAGGCAACACCAGCAGTTATAGCAGCAGCCGCAACAGCAGCTGCAGCAGCCATGGCGATAGCTTTAGCAGAAGCAGCAGAAGTAGCAACAACAACTGTTGCAACAGCCATCGTAGTAGTACCTGCAGAAGCTACGTAGTAGTAGCTGCTGTAGCCTAGTCAACAGCAACAGCTGCAGCATCAGTAGAAGCGGATGCAGCAGTAGGGGCAGCATCGGCATCGTACCGGTCACGCGCAATAGCAGTGACATCCGGCAGTCGCACGCAGCAGAGGCATCCGCAACCTTCTGCTTGCTGTCGGGAAGCTTCTTGGCAGCTTCCTGACTGCAAGCTCGTCGATCAACGAGTTGGTCAATCAGCGAGCTCATCATTTTATTTGTCCCGTGGTTGTAACCGCTGGGAGCGGAGGGGTCTCCTAGACACCGAAACAAGCCCCAGGATTGAATCCGGCCCCCAAAACAACTATAGAGAGTACCGTCTTGGATGCTTCCACCAGCGGTGTAAGTTGGGAGAGAATCAAATTACTGTGGTATTCCTGAGTTCCCTTGCTGTGCATAGGAAAGGGGCGTAGAGGAGTGCGGAATGTAGGGCTTGAATGGTCTTTTTCTTTGTTCTACCATCGGCTCGGGAGTGAAGTCGTTGGGTGGCATGGTTGAGATTTTTTTGGATAATTCCAGGAGTTACTGATAGGAGGTGGGGGGTTGGATTGGAGGTGGGGTTTGCCCATCGTTCTTGCCAAAATTGGTGAAGGACGGTGGCTCGTGTTATGTCCCAGATACTGCGGTCTGGGGAGGAGGTGGTGGGGCCGAATAGTAGGTTCGGTGTGCACGGTTTGAATTTGGGGAAGAATTCTACGAAGAGTCTCTTCAGGCGTAAAGTAAGGGGCTTTAGATCCCCACATAATAAGAAGCAGTGCTCAATGGTTTCTGGGGCCCCACATTTGGGGCAGAGTGGGGAGGAGTGTGGACAAAGAAATCTGTACCGATGGTTGACTTGGACGGAGCGGTAGACTATACGGAGAATGACATCTTGAGGACGGGTTCGTAGGAGGACCTTAGAGACGGATTCGTGGATATGCTTCCAGTGGAAGGTGGTCGATGGGAACTGAGATTCCCGCTTAATTTTGTGGGTGGGGTGTAGTTCACGGAGGTGTGCAAGGTGGGTGTAGATTTTTGTGAGATTTTTGTATGACGAGGTAAGTCGGTAACTAGGGATGTCTTTTCGGTGTGGACATCCTATGTAGTGATTGTTTGATACGTAGACAGGCATACTAGAAGTTGCGAGGAGTGGGTGGGGTGGGGCCCAAGGGTGTTTGTGTAGGCTTCCTGTGATGGGGCATACTTGGAGAGGGTCGTCCCATGTGACGTTGTTGTGTTTTCGGGTTTTGTAGATAATCGTGAGGGGGAAGCCAGTAAGAGATATGAGTGTGACATACTCTGTGTAGTTGGAGATGTCGTCTAGGGAGGGTGGTTTGGTCATTATCAAGATCCAGGTGAGTGGGAGGTGTTCTCTGACTTCGTTGAGCACATCCTCTTAGCTGCGGGTGGGTGGATGTCCGAGGACTTGGATGAGGTCGGTTAGGTGGAAGATGTGACACACTTGTAGCTCATGTGTGAGGAGGAAGAGTTCACGTACGGACATGCCAAAGGGGGTGTCATCGGTTTTGAGAATGTGTCGATTGTAAGCTAGATATTCATGCTCAATGTCGGGCCGCGTGAGGTTGGGGGGTAGAATTGTGGGGTTTGTGGCCAGAAATTGATGGAAGTTCTCCTTCCAATCAGTGAGCTCATCAACTGGCAAATATTCCTGGCTGACAAGGAAGGCACTCACCGGCGGGACAAGTGTTGCCGGCGGGAGCAGTTCCACCGACCGAAAACCAAAAAACAAAACAAGGGCCAGGGTGCACCCAGGCCCACCTTGTCGGCAGCCCCTCTCAGCGACCTCGTCCACTAAACTCCTTTTTCTCTCTTATTTTATTTTATGGTTACTATACGAGATACCCGAATAGTAGAAATATTAAACTGATTCGCCCATCG
>SZWC01000349.1:97574-122263 GCA_023375785.1 Penium margaritaceum | reverse complement strand
AAAAAACAAAACAAGGGCCAGGGTGCACCCAGGCCCACCTTGTCGGCAGCCCCTCTCAGCGACCTCGTCCACTAAACTCCTTTTTCTCTCTTATTTTATTTTATGGTTACTATACGAGATACCCGAATAGTAGAAATATTAAACTGATTCGCCCATCGTCCAGCGAAAAATAACGTCACTACCCATCAGTTGCCGCTACCGCCACACCAGTAGCAAAGAAAACAGACAAAAATGCATGGCGAGACCACATGCCATGCGCTGACGACGCATGGTATGCGGCGCCCTCCGCTAGTATCACAAACCCCTTCGTTGAAGGGTTTGTGATACTAGCGGGGAGTGTTTCGTTTAGAGTTTGAGGGGAGTTCGAGACTCCCCATGCATTGAAAGGGAACCTGCTGGGCCCCGCGGTAGCGGGGAGCCCGCACAAAAATATAATCCTAAAAACTTGAATGTAATTTGGGGTATGGTTTGATTGTGGTTTGTGCGTTAAAAGAATAGGTTTGGGTTTATAAGAAATTATCCAAAACAAAAGAAGGGCATTTTCGCTCGATTGCGAGGGAGCGATGATCGCTTTGTTTTTTTTTCTTTGTCACGCAAACCCCCCAGTTCGATTTAGGGTTTTATGTTTGGCGCGGGCTCCATCCGCGCCAAACATACAAAACCCTAAATCGAACTGGGGGGTTCGCGTGACAAAAAAAACAAAGCGGTCATCGCTCCCTCGTGATTCTCGCGTGGGAGCGATGTCCGCATGCAGTTTTTTTTCATGCTCGCCTATCGACGCATGCCGCGAGCGAGCATAATTTTCGACTGGGTTTTTGAGTAGTTTTTTTTGCCGCTACCGGGTGGATCAGAGTCACACTTTGCGTTTTATGGGTATCTGAGCTATTTGGCCCTTTACTTTATTCTTTTCTTTCCTTTTTCTTCATTCTTGGACTTTTTTTGTTTTCTTCTCTCCTCGCACAACACTGGGTCGAGACCTGGACATATGGGGACTTGTCCCAATGTCTCGGGAGACCACATTTTGTAAGATTCTCTTTGAGCTCATTTTTATTCTCGATTTTTTCCTTTTCACCCTCTCGTCCATTCTCTGTTCGAGACCCCAACATTAGGGGTTCTGTCCCAATTACAGAGGGAGTCTCCCTCCTCTACTTATGGTCAAGACCCCTGTGCGTGGATTTGTCCCACACCGAGGGAGACCATTCCATCATCTGCCATGGTGCAAGCCTTGGCATGGCTGTGACAGTGGTGCCGCCGCTTGGGTGGCACTGTGGCCCGCCGCACTCTTATCCCAACATCTATGGACCGCCGTCTTCCTGCTACACGCCGCCACAGTGGCTGGCCCTGTCTGTTTCACCCGTCATTCTAACTCCTCCTCCACCATTTGTCTCAGGCTCCTCCCATATGGCCATCCAGTCTTCCACAACCTCTCACGCAGCACCCTCTCACCCACGACCACTCGATATCCCCTACGATGTGATTTTTGCAGTCGGCTCCCGTGATCACCATTGTGAGTCGGATGGATCCCTTTGGGGAGCGTCGTTGGGCGGTCTGAGGGTGGGGGAAGCATGGATTGAGGAGTGGTAGCATGTTACATGTCCCCGTCTTTTGGCCCATTTTATGGGTCGTGCTCTGCCATTTGCTGCCACTTTAGGTCATGTTGCTTCATGTAATGTCTCGTCCCATGTTTGTGTTTCTCATGGTTTCTGGATTCTCGATTCTCGAGCCATTCAATACATGACATCATCTAGTGTCACGTTCATGCCGTTGGGACCTTTCGGGGATGTCCATTTTGTCCGTATTGGTTAAGGAAAGATGCTGCATGTCTAGGGTATTGATGTCATACGGTTTGTTGGTCCCTTTGGTGATGTCTTCCTGCCCGATGTGTTGTATGTTCCTACGCTTGAGGTGAGCCTGCTATCAGTCACTTCCCTCGAAGATCAGGGTATGGACTTTGTCCTGTCTTTTGGCATTGGTATTGTTTTTGTTATAATCATCTGGGCGTTTTGTGCTATGTGGCCTCTGCTGTGAAAAACTGTATCGTCTGCCTCTATTTGTACCTAGCACGTCCGTTGCTACAGCTGCTTCATCGTCGCCTCTGCCATGTGAGCACCGCTACAATTCATAGCCTGCTACCTCACCAGCCTACCACTAGTGTGGATGTTGCCACCTTCTCCGATCCGTATACTGCTAACTACATGAATTGTGTGGACGGAAAAATGCATCGCTCCCCTTTTCCTGTGTCCACGTCTTCCACTCATGAGCCTCTCGCTCTTGTCCATGCTAATCTCATGGGACCGTTCTCATTTGAGTTCCTCAGTGGCGGTCGTTATGTCCTCTGTCTGACTGATAGCTATTCACCTTCCATTGGATCTTTCTCTTCCATCTGAAGAGTGATGTCAGTCCCATGATCAAGTCTTGGCTTGTCTAGGCAGAGCGTGCCTGCCGGCATAAGCTGCAGGTGTTTTGTTCTAATCGCGGTGGTGAGTTCATTGGACCCAACCTGAATTTTCTTATGTTGGTCGGTGTCAGGTTTGAGTCATCCACACCATATATCCCTCAGGAAAATGGCATTTCTAAGTACTAGAACCGTACTCTTGCGGATGGGGCTCGCACCATGCTGGTTGAGTGTGGCCTGTCTGAAGCTTTCACTTATGAGGCCATGAAGTACATAACTTGGGCATGGAACCGAGTTCTTCATGGGCCCATTTCACACCATGTTACTTTGTACGAACGCTGGTACCAACGTCGCGCTGAATTGTGCCTTGCGCGAGTTTGGGGGTGCATCATTGGTGTCTGGCTCCCTGAGGACCAGCGTAATGGGAAGATCTCCCCGCGCGGGCGCCTCTGTCCGTTCACCGGTGTCTCACCACAGTCCAAGGGATGGCATTTCTAGGATCCCAAGAGTCATCATGTCATTGAGTCATGTGAGGCTCTTTTCTTTGAGAGCAAGTTCAGTTGTAACATTGTCCATCGCGTCACCACTCTTGGTCCAGTCTCGCGTGTTGCCGGAAACTCTTGAGCCGGCTGGTCCTCGGGCAGCTCTCTATACTCCCATGTGCCTCCCGTCTCACCTATGCCCTTGCCGGCTTTCGTCCCGGCACCCATATATACATCACTCCCTGCGTCACTGCCTACGTCGTTGGCACCTACATTGTCACCCTCCTCCCTACGTGTGTCCGCATCCACCTCTTCCTCCTCATCTACGCCTGTGTCACTTCCCGTGACATCACCTCATGCTATCTCTTCTTTATCGCCAACATCATCTCCTACATCCTCACCTGCATCGTCGCCTACATCATCGGGTGCCTCTCCCCTTCACTCCAGTCCGTTGTTGGTTCCTTCCGCAGCGGATCTAGTAGCTCCTCCACTCTCATCCGTCCATGCCTAGTACATTCCACTTGCATTCCTTGCAGTCCTCCTCTTGCTCTGGTCCGTCCTCCAGCCGATCTATATCCACTCGTCCGTCTGGTGGCCTTGGCCCCTTCCACTGGCCCGCCTGCTCCTGCCACTGGCCTGGATGTGCTTGGCCTGGCAGCAGCTGTCGTCCAACCCAACCTGGATTTCGGCTATTCCATGATCGCGGATGAGTTATTCTGTTCTCTCGTTGTTGCGGGTCTAGTCCTGCTCTGCCCCACACCTCTGTCGCAACTGCACTCACTTCTCGTGGCGACGCGAGTCTCTCGCCTGATCCGGACACTGTCCGCCAGGCCCGCTCCGCCCCAGATGCGTCTCTCTAGAAGTAGGATATGCATGAGAAGCTCGATGCGATCACAGAGCATGGCGTTTATGACTTAGTGGACCTCCCACCTGGTAAAAAAACCATTGCGCATGTTGGGTGTTGAGGCGCAAGAATAATTTCAATGGCACGGTTGAGTGCTACAAGACTCGCCTCACTGCCAACGGTTCTTCTCAAATGCCTAGGGTCAAGTAGGATGCCATGTTTGTCCCTATGGGAAAGTACACCACTGCTCAGACACTACTGAGCAAGATAGACCAGCATGACTGGCAACTGTACCAAAGGGACGTCAATAATGTATTCTTGCATGGATGCCTCGATGAGGAGATCTACCTCATTCAACCGTCCGGCTTTGTTTGCGTCTGGCGCCTTCGCAAGACATTGTACGGGCTAAAGCAGTCTCCACGCTGCTGGAACCTAGAGGTTTCCAGCACCCTTGAGCGTGATGGCTACTGTCACAGTCCAGTTGACCCTGCTCTCTTCGTCAGTGACCCTGCGGTGCTGTTCCTTTCCGTCCTGGTCTATGTGGAAGATCTCCTCATTACCTTGCCGGATCCACAAGCTATCCAGGCTGTGAAGGACCTCCTCCAGTCTGCGGACAAGATGAAGGATCTTGGCCTTGCCCGTGTCTTCTTGGGCATGGAGAGTGAACGCGACCGTCAGCGTCGCATGCTCATTGTGGATCAGGCCGAGTATGTCCGCACTCTAGGGGAGCGGTTTGCCGACCTCCTGGCTGGTGTTCCCCATGCATCTACGTCCATGACAGCTGCTGGACAACGACTTCTCAAGACCGCTAACCCTATGTGGTTGGGGGAGCTGGTAGACCTTACGACCTACCTCCAGGTCATCGGGTCTCTTATGTTTCTTGGCACTACCACACCTTCTGACGTTGCGTTTGTGATCAACTTCTTGTCCCAGTTCTCCCAGTACCCACGTCACCTCCATCTCAAGGCGGCATCGAGTGTTGTATGCTACATCGTGTCTAGACTTTGTCTCAGCTTCTGTTTTTGCGCACAACCCTCCGTCTTCATTGATGGATACATAGACAACGACTGGGCTCAACATCGTGATGCACGCAGCTGGTCTCGTTATATCTTCCTCATTGGCGGTACCGTGGTTTCTTGGAGGAGTGGAAAGCAAGGTTGTGGCGTGCACAGCTCGACTGAGGCTGAGTATGTTGCTCTGGGTGCGGGTATCGGTGAGAGAATTTAGATGTGTCATCTCATGAAATATTTGGACTAGCCCATTCGCTGCATGAATCTTTGCTAGGACAATGAAAGCACTCACCGTATTGTTGAGAACAATGGCATGCACCACACTCGTACAAAGCACGTCAACATTGAACATCACTTTGTCCGTGAACGTATTGTGTGTGATGATGTGCGACTGATTGGAGTTGACACCCGTCAGGAGCATGCTGACTTTCTCACCAAGGCACTATGCACTGGGAAGTTCAAGATGGCTATGCATGCTGTTGGTCTCCAGTCTCTCCATGCCGATCCCGGTTGATGTGTCTCCGTCTCATCATGCTCTATCATCCCAGTTCTATCCCATGTTGTCCGTTCTTGCACTATTGTGGCTCCTTGCTCTTGCTTGTAGCTCGTTGTCGCTTGTCTATGCCCCTTGTACGCTTATGGCATCTGACGTCTACGCATCCTGGGGAGGTGTTGTTATGTCAGTCTTGGCGACCTCTGGACTTGATGCCATTCACATGCAGGCAGGCTAGAGTAGTCAACAGCTTCCTTGGTGCCCTCTCCCTCATCTTGCATGTCCCTAGGTACACACAAAATTTTTCTTGGTGGCCAGTTCATGAGGGAATTTTTTTTGGTACCATCACTTCTGCTCTTTGTCAGCTTAGTTTCCTTGAGCTCATTTTTTTAATTTTTTCTGCTTCTTTCGGCTCATCATTCGGCCACCCAAGAGCCCTGCACCCAGTTCTTGTTTGGTAGCTCATAGATGTTTTTCTGGACTTTGCCATTGGTCAGCCGGTGTGAAGTTTGAACATACGCTGGCCTGATCCAGGGTGGAGTGGATACCCCTCTCTCTCACTCATTGTTCAACCAACTCTTACGTTTCAAGCATATCTTTGCCGTATCTCAACCTAACCTAGTGTCATCCGTACAGTTGTAATACACACAGTGCACTCTCTCACGCAGACATCATCTTAGAGTATTATTCCATTCCCTCACTAGGATGGCGTTTCTAGGTCAACAGCAAAGGCCACAGGAAGTTTCAATGTAGCTTCTCTTGTGAGCCGGCTACATATGATGTACGAAATTTATGATTCTTACAACTCTCTCCATCCTCATCCGCCCACGGCTCTTGCAAGCCTCTGCCATAGCAAAATCAGTCAAGCACTGCCAGCGGGTGGTCTTCACGGAAAAGTGTTCGGCCTCTTTTTGTAGTTGCTAGGATGCTTCCAAGCAAGAACACAGATTGTGCACGTGTGGGTGTGAGCTAGAATGCGTCACATGCCATGGATGTGGTAAGCTCTTTGACTTGCAAAGTTGAAACCACAAGAAAAGACAAAAGATAGGGTGTGGGGGGCGAGAGTGTAAGAACGGTGAGGGCACGACCGCACCGAGCAGGCGCTCAAGCTAACATGCACCGCCACCGGGGGATTGAGCCCGACCTCTCAGAATTAACTGAGGATGGCTTCTCACTAGTGTACAGCCAGAAGCTGACATAATGGCCCCCTAAGGATCAGCACTCACAAAAATCATGCAGCTCCCCCTAAACACCCATAAGCAAGTCACAATGATGCAGGGGCCGACAGTCTGAATGTACGAGCCCTAGCAGCAACCACATCAAGGCAAGATAGTCAAACGTGGGGCCATTCTTGTGCCAAAGGGCATTCCTGGGTAGCTCGTCGGCTGCTTGATGTGGCTAGAACCAGCAGCGAGGGCGCGCTCGTGTGGCGTCTCCCCAGGTAAGGCCATAGTCACTCGATACATGAAAGTGTACCATGAATAGTGAGACAAGAGGGAATGGAGATGTGAGTGGCCAACGAGACTCCAACACTCCCCCATGACCCGCAGGCAAAGAACCCACAAACCATGAAGCATGGCACACATAAGAATGCCAGTGCGAGGGGTACAAAAAGGTAGGAAGCCATTAAACACTCATCCTGGGTCATGGGGACAGGTGAGGCCAACAACATGGACATCACATTTGAAGTCATTTTGGCTAAGAGCCATAGTGAGAAATTCAGCTCTCTGTGATCGTGTGTCCACCCAAGCAACACGGATAATGCCAGCATCAATACACTCGTGAGCAAAGTGGTACTCCACGTTGATGTGCTTGGTGCCTGAATGGTGCATGCCGCTATTTTCTGCAATGGCTTTTGTACTTTGATTGTCAAAGCATAGAGTAATAGTAGCAGCAAATGGAGACACACAACTGCTGTAGTAGGCAACAGAGCCAGACAGCTTCACACATACCTGCAGCAAGAGCCACGCACTGAGCGTGAGCGGTGCTGCGGGCAACACATACTCGCTTTCTTCTTTTCCATGAGACTGCTGTCCCACCAATCATGAAAATGTACTCAGTTCTACTTCGTGCATCAGAGTCATGTGCCTAGTCACCGTCAATAAACCCATCGACAAGCATCAAGGGATGCGTGCGAAAGTACAGCCTGGTTGGAGGTGTGGAGAGTGCATGGCGCATTACTCGTAATACCGCCTCAAAATGGCGCTCTCTGGGGCACTGTGTGAATTGAGAGAGAAAAGTCACAGCAAAGGCAACATCAACACGAGTGGTGGTATATTAGGGAACCAATGACTTTGAGATAGTCTGTCACATCCACCATCTCCCACAGGTTTTCTGGCTCGAAGGACTTCAGTAGTAATTGACCCGCTGGGGTCATGGGTTTAGAGGCTGTGGGGACGGCAGTGAGGAGCAGCCCAAACCGCTCCCCCAGGTTGCGGACATATGCAGATTGATGACGTGTAAGGTGCTACGTGAATGATCACGCTCTAGCTCCATGCCTAGGAAGGCATGAGCTGGGCCAAGGTCCTTCATTTTATATGTTGGCTATAAGAGAGATTGTGCACCTTTGACAGATGCGACATGTGGAGAAGGTGGGAGAGGGGACAGGCCAGTAGTATCAAAGCACGAGCCAATGTACCCAGCCATGGACAAACTAAGGGCTAGTCAAAACCCCTGCTCATTGAAGGAGCAGCCAAGTGAGGCACTTGGATGCACCACAGACACAACGGTCGGTAAGGAGGTGGTCACCAGGCCAAGGGAGCGAAGACCCGGATCACCCGAGACAACAAGACAAGAGTGATATGGGAGTGCTCAAAGGCGATGACCGCACGCGTAGGGTGAGACGGGAAGCATAGAGGAGAAAGGCGGGTTAGAGACAGGTGGAGAAGAGGATCCAAGAGCCACACATGGCACAAGGGATGAAGATCCCACAGGAGGAGACAAAGAGGGATCAGAGCTCAGAGGCACAGTAGGAGTGCCAGAGGGAGAAGGGGAAGCAGACACAGTAAAGGGCTCAAGGAGAGCAGGTGGCTCAGAGGGAGCAGAGGAGGGAGACGGCTCAGAGGAGGTAGAGGACTCAGAGGAGGTAGAGGGCTCAGACGAGGTAGAGGACTCAAAGGAGATGGGAGGTGGATGCACCGAGGGGAGAATAGAGGACTGTGAGGGACAAGTGCCTCCTCCACCACGAAGGGGCGGAGAGAGGGACCCTAGCAAGAAGCAGGGGATGTCGCGCTCAAACAAGTGCTCAAAGAAGAGAGCATCGCGAGACTCAAGGACCCGACACCACACCGGACCCCAGAAATGCCATGCCTTGGAGAAGTGCGAGACGCCAAGGAAGACACATAGACGATCACGGGAGGAGAGTTTGCTATCCCGGTGGTCACTAGGAAGCCAGGCGGAGGCAAGGGTCCCCCACACACAGGTAAGGCGTAGATCGGCACGATGGCCCATCTAGCACTCAAAAGGGGTGATCGTGTGAGGGAGGGGACCATGCAGGACACGATTCTACACCCACGTCATGTAGGACATGGCTTCGAAGGAAAATAGAGGGGAAGAAATAGAGGAGGAGAGTAGGGAGCGCACACCGTCTGCCAAGGTGCGGTTCCAGCACTCAGACACGTCGTTTTGCTGGGGCGTGTAGGGAGGGGGGGGGAGAGGAAGAGGAGGAGTAGAGGACTCAAGATGAGCACCACGAGATTCAAGGAAACGAGAGGTGGGACCAAACAACTCACCACCCCTTTTGCTACAAAAAAACACAATGGACAAAGGCAAGCGCGATCAGCCTGAGGAAACCAGGTCCCAAGGACATCAGTAACATCACTCTTGTGACAAAGGACAAAGATCCACCAAAAGCGGGAATAGTCATCAGTCAAGCAAAGGACGTAACCACCGAGGTCGCCAAGGAAGTCATGAGGCAGAGGACCCATGACATCAGGATGCACAAGGTCAAGGGGATGGGAGGTAGTGGACGAAGCCACTGTCAACGGGGACCGGTGCATCTTGCCACTGGCGCAATCGAGGCAAGCAGAGGAGTATGGAGGTGCAAATGTGGTAGCGTCAAGGCTGGCAGCAGGGCAAACGCATAAGAGACGATGAATGGCGGCAGTGTGAATGTGAAAAATGCGGCGATGTAAGAGCCACGCATGCGTAGGAGACAAGGAAGGTGCAATGTGATTAAGAGCAGAGGTAGCAGAGAACGTAGGCAATGATAGAGGGACCCGAAACAGGTGATCACAACGCACACCACAAAGGACAACACGGCCAGAGGAGCGAAGGGAAATGGTGCCAATGCCACTGCTATGCGAGAAGTCCATGCCCTGGTCATCAAGGGTGGTCACGAAGAGGAGACTGACCTCAAGGTCAGGCACATACCGTAGTGATTTCTATATCCCCTCAGATAATTATTTTCCATTTGTCCATGCTCACCTATGTAATTTGTCATTGATTAGGAGAATCACATCAAAACATAATCCTTGCTAGGTTTATTGCACAAAGTTCTCTCGCTATGTTTTTACACCTAAAAGATTTATCCTTAGCAGTGATTGGCGCAATAGTGAGTGTCGTGTGAATGATGTCCAATTGGTGATCAAGTCATAGGCTATGCAACGAAGGGTTGTCCGTGGCTGTTGGTCTCACTCGACACAACTGATGACATTCAATCTCAAAGTTTTGAACTTTAAAACAACAACAATAGTGTAGAACCTGAACCCCCTACTTAATGTGGGAGAAATTGAGATTCAACTATGAAACTTGGAACTCGTTGGGGGAATCACCTCCAATATTTTGAAACATGAAAAAATGGGAGAATATGAGGATCACATAATTCATTGATTTTTTGATAGGTGAATATACGGATCACTACGGTACAATACATCAGGGAGGAACACGACCCCACCAGGGCCAAAAAAACGGACAATGCCAATATCGTGAACCGGCAGTAACTAACCGGAACTAGTACAGACAGAGCGAATAAAACCAACTCGACCGAGCGAAACGAATGAGGAACGACAGGAGGTCATGCGATGAGTTGCACTGGAATCAATGATCCAGAAGAAACACGGGTAGGCGGGAGAGTAAGGCAGACAACAACAGTCCACGGAAGGGAGTCGTGAGGCACGCAACCTAGACTAGTGGGAAACATGTGAGACTATCAATCCTCAATCCAAGAACGATTATCAGGCAAGCCCCCCTGCACATACCCGGACAAGGCACCACAAAGTGTCGCATCCGACTCACAGACAGACACACGAGACTGGCCACCCACACTCTCACCTCCCTGAGAACGAAGCTAGAAAACCTCCGTAAGAAGGCGCTCAAGGGCACACTCCTCATCACGACGGTCAAAAGAGAAGTCGGAGGAGCGGATGTCGGAGAAGTGGCCATCACCTCAGGGTCAGGTGGGCAAGGAGTAGTGAACAGACGAGGGACCATAGTAGGGTATTCCTAAGGGTGGCGGTATCTAGCCTCATCGACTAGAGTTAGGTACTGGCTGTTGGAGAGGTGCAAGGGTGGTGGTGAGGGCAGAGGCAATGGATGAGGAACAGGAGGGTGATGCAACCGTCACAATAGCTGTGGTAGAGGTTGAGCCAACACCAGTGCGGGCCCAATGGGCACGCATGGCAGATGCAAGACAAGCGCCGTCACGAGGTGTTGGGAACTTTGGGGGAGAGTGACCCCATCGTTCCAGCATGTGACCTCCGTAGGAGGTGTAGACCCGGTGGAGGACTTGCCACCGCAGCCACGGCCCTTGCCGCCACGGCCTACCCCTTTTGCCAGACCCGCCACCCCCGCCACGTGAAGCAGCGTGAGTGGCATGAGTAGTTGCAGCAGAAGGAGAAGAGGAGGTGGAGGTAGCAGCTACAGAGGAGGAGGGTGAGGCAATTTTGACTGCAGAAAGAGGTGCACAATGCATACGCTTGTTTTGCAAGTTTCTCCACTACTTGGTGAGCCGAGCGGCGGTGACTAATAGAGCGGTCCAATTCTTGGGGGTGAATTGACAGGGACCGGGGCACCAGCAAGGTGCTCAAGCTCAGCATGAGTGACCTATAGACACAGGTTGGAGAGCTCGGGGATAAGACCAACAATGATGGAAAGACAACCAGATACAGGACCTACGGCTGCAGTCCCGAGGTCACGTAGAAGGCGTAGACTGCGCGTCCAATACTCATCGTCTGTCTCATCTACGGGCATGTGGTGTGTGTTGAACTACACAGTGAGATCAATTTGGGCAGCATGCCCCGTCCCGGTCTTGCGGCGACGAATGTGCACATAGGCACCAACAGGATCACTAGGGGTGCCACGTGCCGGGTCAGCATTGGACGTACCAATGTCGTCGAGAAGGCCCTCAGGCCCAACATTGATGAGCGCCAGAATAGCACGGGCAACCTCAACGGGCTGAGGAACAAAGGGTGGCTTGGCTGGGAAGTAGTCCTCCCACAGAAGCTCACCCTTGGCCTAGGCGCTGAAGCTAGTCTCTCAAGAGGAGAAGGTGAGCTTCGATGTGAGCTGAGGTGGTGAGCTCTCAAAGTCTTTCTGCCTAGCGGGGAGGAGGACCTGGGCAAAGGCAGTTGCTGAGAAGGCGGGTGAGGAGGAGTTGGGAGCAGCGCTATGACCAATAGTAAAATCAGCAAAAGTAGTCTCCTAAGCAGACACATTAGCAGGAAGAGCAGGGACGACTTGCAAGCCATCTACTACTAGGTTTACCATAGTTGTGGCGAGTGCCTGCTGCGCGTCTAGCCCCTGTTGTAGCTCTTCCTATACTCTACGGCGGGCTGCCTTTGCCTCACTAAGGGTAGCTTGCAACACTTGTATAGTTTCTTCTGGTGCCGGCATGATGGAGCAGTGGAATCAAATACAAAAGAATAGGGGTAGAGAAGAGAGGAGTGCGCTCACCAGGCTAGTGGCGTGGGATTAATGCAGAGAGAGGTGGCACCACCACGACCGCAGAGCAAAACAACACAGCCATCCATGCAACAACGATGGCCACCGTCAGGTAAAGAAATCCAGTGACAGTGGCTCCTGCCACTACTTCTGCTGCAGACGTAACGAGGACACCCGTGTTGACGTGGTGCGTAAGATCACAAGGTGAACCTGTAGGGGTGAGAAGTGCTGTTTCAGTGGATGCGTGAATGGAGCCGACGACGCTTGTGGTTGTGTCAGCTGGAGAGGACGCAGCTGCCATGACTTGCGTGGAAATGTTGGCGGCGGCAGCAGCGAGCAAGGCAAGGGATGCTGCTGCATGTGCCTCAGTCGCTCTGCCCACCGCAGTCCGTGTTGGTGCCTTGCTGGCACACGCAGTGGCTGAGAAGGTTGATGGCTACACCTGATGCCGCGTCAAGAACATCCCCGACCAAACTGATGGAGTTAGTATGGATGGGAAGGACGGAATCACACCAGACACTTCACGTGCTGTGGACGGTTCGGCGGTGTCGACTACAGTTGGTCAAGAATTAGGGTTGGAATCTGGTGCAGGTGTGGATGTGGGGGCCTCCCCGGGAGGTTGCATACCTAAAGGACAAGATGGAGAAGGTGGGAGGTCGTCACGAGTGTACACCTGGCGGTCAACTTCACGTTCAACAGCTTCAGCTTCGGCAACTCGGTCCTCACACCAATAGGCGTTGTCCAGCATGTGAAGCCACAGCGACGTGTCATCGTTGTCGGTGTGGGGGGGGGTCGTCAAGCACCAACTGATTCTCCCACTCATCACGCTCAACGTAGTGGACTGCCATGCAAGGAGAATCCAGCTCGTCGTAAGGGGGATCGTCTAGCGGCAGTGAAACCACCGTGGCAGATGGCAGGGCTGGCTACAGAAGCAGCCGGAGATGTTGCCGCTGTTGGCTGTCACTGTGTCCCCATGATGCTGCTGATGTTGGTATGCGAGGACAGCGGCTGCCCTCAGGCTTTCATAGTGGATTGTGATGCTCCTACGGAGTGAGGCAGGAGGAATGAAGGGCGGTGGGTACCAATGCCCAGTCCGCAGGAGAGGAAGGTGTTGCATGGGCTACGAAAGACACAGGTGGCTCCAGAGACGCTGCTGACCAGGGTAAGGTAGCAGCGAAGTCACTTGCAGGTGGGCAAAGAAACCTGAGACACGCAAAGGTGCAGCCGCAACGAGCAGTTGCAGATGTTGCCACAGCTGAGACGACGTTGGCGGTGGGAGATCAAGCTGTGCGCGGCTATCGATAGATGCCGGAGATTGGAGGTGCTGTAACCTCCCACCTTGTGCTGTTGGTTTTCGCGCATCTCTCATTGTACTCTGTTGTTTCCTCCCGGCTTGTGTACATCGGCGTGCAGATGACTGACGGCGAGACTCGACGCTGCTGGAGTGTCGCTCGGTGGAGCCGACACACGCTGAGGCCCACGCACCATTTGCTGGAGCCGCCTCTCTCCGGCAATGCACTCAGCTCTATCGGCAGGCCTCCTAAGCGGTCGGGCCGCCGGCGGTCACAGCCACTGCAGGTGCTGTTTCCATGCACCCATCTCTGTTTCTGGTTGTGGTATTGCGTCTGTAGCATCATGCTCTGCCTAGGGTCCATGTCTCCTACTGTGTGGCCCTGTTTGGCGTCACTGACTGTCGTACGCATTGCCCGGGTTCGGGCAGCCATAACTCTTTGTTGCTATTTTTCTAGCTGATTCTGACCACACGACTGCGTTCGCAGCGTTGGTATTATGGTATGGTCCAGCTTTCAGGCAAAACAGACGACACCCGGGTTTTGGGCTGTCGGGCGTCTGGCAGGGCTCACCGAGAAAACCATGCCTGCCAGAAAATAGGTCTAGGACTATTTTCTGATTGGCTGGTTAGTTGAGTAACAAGTTCTACACTAGTGGGGGGGAGTTAGAACTTGGAGGGATCTTCCATTGTTGCTCATTCTTCATTGCTAATCAGTTACTTTCAGTTTCCAGCTGCTTTCTGGCGCTAACACTGGCGCGCGCACTTCTGAGTAACAAACCCAGAGCTTCCAGACTTAGTCTCTAGAGCAGCAGACTGAGGGGGCAGCAGACTTAAGCAACGAGCGTGGAAGCCCGCACGCTGCATCAACAACGTTGCTGCCCCAACTTGCTGCCTTGTATTTCTGTCGTGGTGTCAGAGCCAGAGCGTAGCAGCAGCAGCAGAAGACTGACGTACAGGTGCCAGACAACGCCAGTGGACCCCCATACACGCCAGTGCAGGGGAAATACTACCGGATTTTTCCGGCAGCATGGACCCACCTGGTGGCGGCGTCAGAAATTTTCCCACGGCCACTGGGCCTGGGGAAATGCTGCCGGATTGTTTCCGGCAGCACTGACCCCCACGCTTGACGCGAAGAGGTGAGCGGCAGGCCACGTCACGCGCTTGCTGGCGACGACGCACGCGACGACGTCCTCCAGGTGTAACTGACACCAGCAGCCAGCAACAGTAGTAGTAGCTTGCCGCGGCAGCGCGCAGTGGCAGCGGCAGCCAGCAGCAGCAGCACACAGCAGCAATTGGCTGTAGCGACAGCTCGCAGCAGCTCGTAGCAGCAGCGGCCCACAGTAGTAGTTGCAGCAGCGAGTAGCAGCTAGCAGCAGCAGCAGCTCGTAGCAGCTCGCAGCACCAGCAGCCGACGGCAGTAGTAGCAGCAGTAGCAGCGGCTGCAGCAATAGCGGCAGCAGCAGCAGCCGCAGCTGCCCGCAGCCGGCTGCTCGCTGCGAGCAGCGAGCTGTTAGCAGCGAGCTCGCTGCTCGCAGCAAGCAACGAGCAGCGAGCAGCGAGGAGCGAGCAGCGAGCTCGCTGCTCGCGGCTCATCGCTCACTGCGAGCAGCAAGCTCACAGCGACGAGCAAGAGGAAAAGGAAAAAAAAGGGATTCCCCGCAGCCGCAGCAGCAGCAGCAGCCGCAGCAGCAGCAGTAGTAGCAGTAGCAGCCACACCAGCAGCAACCGCAGCAACAGTAGCAGCCGCAACAGCAACAACAACAGCAGCAGCAGCAGCAATAGCAGCAGTAGCAACAGCGGCTACAGTCCCACAGCAGCGGCTACATCAACCGTTACTGACATCAGCGGTCGTCCGCTGACGTCATTGCTGACGTCATCAACAACAAAAAAGGGCAATAGCACTGTACACACGGTAGTAGCCTCTGCTGATGTCAGCCATCCTCAGCTGACGTCACTACCGACATCAGCAGCACTCAACAAAAAAAGACAAAAGGGGAAGAGAGACACCATAAGGCACCATGACTAACAGCCCCTCTGAGGAGGGATCCTCCTCTGTTGGGGGGACCCCCAAACCCCCTTTCCTGTAGCAGCTACAACAGCAGCTACAGTAGCAGCAGGAAAAACAGCAGTAGTAGCACCAGAAGCAGCAGCAGCAGCAACAGCAGCAGCAACAGCAGCAGCAGCAACAGCAGCAACAGCAGCAGCAACAGAAGTAGCAGTAGCAGCAGCAGCAGCAGTAACCCTCTGCCGTCCCTGGTGGCAACCCTGACCCTTTGGCTGCTCTTCAGCAACAGCTCGCCGCCTTGACGCAGCAGCTCACACCGCTGCAACCATTGGCCTCCCAGTCAGCCACTAGTCTGCTGCCACCAATATCTCTCCCGGGCACGCCAGCCCTGTTGTGTCTGCTGCTACGCATTACCTGGCTCTGCAGCAGACTCAGCGCCAGAGGCAGACGGTGACCTCCGTCCTTGGCCCCACTCTGGACGCCAGCCGTAGGCAGAAGGACTTTGACACGCCGCCCCCGCCACTTTAGGCCGGTGAGTAGTTCCGAAGCTGGGAGCTCAGCTTCTAGATCTGGGCACAGGGTGAGGGCCTGTTGGCATACTACACCCTCCCTTATGACCCCACTCAGGCCGACCAGTTGTATGACGCTGGTCGCGCCGTCCTTGCCCTAGTCCCACTCGCCCCTCTGGCCTCCCGCCTGGTCCTAGAGCCTTTCCTCGGCGACTTCACCGCTGGCGCCACCCCAGACCTTGCAGCCGCGTGGCACGTCCTCACCCGGCCCCACCGCCTGTCCAGCGGCGCTGAGACCCGCCGTCTGCTCTGGGAGTTCAACTCCCTGCACATGGGGGAGACCGAGACGGTCACTGCCTACTGGCAGCGGGCGGAGGACATCCTTCGTCATCTTGGCAGATCTGCCCAACCCCCTCCGGCCGCGCTCCTCACCATCAAACGCGACGCCACCAGCGCGTATGTGGACGTCTTCGTGCACTACTCCCAGGACGTCCTCTCCACCATGGCGGCCCAGGGCACCCTCATGCCTTGGGCATACGAGCTCTTCCACCGCATTGAGGAAGCTCGTCTGGAGTCCCAGCTCCAGCGCACGGAGGCTCTTGCATCCCCTACCGTCGCCACCCCTGCCGTCACCTCCGTGGCCATCGCTTCCCCCGCCGCAGCTACCTCATCGTCTTCATGGAAGAAGAAGAAAAACCGGAACAAGAAAGGCAAGGGTCCACCGCAACAGCAGCAGCAGTAGCCGTCAACCGGGTCCAGCGGTGGTGGCTCGGTCTGCCACAACTGTGGCCAGCCCGGGCACGGGTGGTATACGTGCCCTCTCCCGACAGACGAGGCGTGCGTCATCGCCACTATGCGTCACCAGCGGGAGCGCCGTCTCGCCTCTGCCGTTGTCGCTGCCGCCGACCCTGACACCTCGACATCGTCCAGCAGCTCCGCCACTCTAACATCTCTGCCAGTCCAGCAGACACCCGCGCTGCAGCAGTACTATCCACAGCCGTCGGCGCCTTCGTTCCCATCACCGGCGCTGTCTCTCCCTTACCCGGGCACCGGTGCCGTCACTCCGCACTCGGCCTTCACTCCCGGGTCTTCCTCCCGTGAGCGTCAGCTAGAGCAGTTCATCGCGCTCCAGCTCGGCCTCACACGCCCTCCTCCCCAGGGAAGTGCGAGTTGCATCACCTCCTCCTCTCCTGCCCAGCCTTGCATGACTGAGACTAAACTACGGTCGTGTCCCCTTTCCTCGTCTGTCTTGTCGCCTCCCATGGTCTCCTCTACTCCTTCCTCTGACGACGTTGTGTGGCTTGACAATTAGCAGTCTCGGTTCGCGCCTCCTTCCACCGCGTCCGTGTCCCTTGCTTGCTGCCATGTGACCGTTAGCGATCTGGCGACCCCGGTCCAGGACTCCGCTAAGACCTGGATCATCGACTCCGGGGCCACGCATCACATGACGGCCTCTCGTGAGGCCTTCAGTATGCTCGGTCCTGTAGGCGATGTCTCCGGTGTCCGGACGGGCTCCGGACAGGTGTTGTCTGTCCGTGGTGTTGGCGTCGTTCGTTTTCGTGGCCCTGCCGGTGACGTCTTTCTGACCGATGTCCTCTTTGTCCCTAATCTCGAGCTCAGCCTCCTGTCCATCACTGCCCTTGACCGCATGAGCATGGACGTAGTGCACTCGCGTGGTGTTGGCACTGTGTCGTTGTGTCCGTCTGGTCTCGTCGTACTGCACGCCACCGCCCGTGGCAACCTGTGGCATGTGCCTCGTCTCTCCTCCTCCCCTTCCGTCTCCTCCCCGGCGGCCGTCACAAGCCATGTGTTTGTCACCAGTACCCTTTCTCCTTCGCACACTCGGCTCTTGCACCGCCGCCTTTGCCACGTCCACTCTGCCGCTGTAGACAGCATGCTCCGCACCCAGCCAGCCAAGGGCCTTGACCCGGAGACTTTCCCCCTCCCGTGTCCCACTGAGTGCATTGATTGCG
The DNA here is from genome assembly GCA_023375785.1 of Penium margaritaceum. Classification (NCBI taxonomy): domain Eukaryota; kingdom Viridiplantae; phylum Streptophyta; class Zygnematophyceae; order Desmidiales; family Peniaceae; genus Penium; species Penium margaritaceum. The sequence goes on along the minus strand of SZWC01000349.1, from coordinate 104,382 downwards.
CTCAGGGGAAGATGCACCGGTCCACGTACCCTTTGTCTTCCTCCCGTGCGTCCGCCCCTCTTGACCTGGTCCATTTGGACGTCATGGGCCCTCTCTCCACCGAGTTCTTCAGTGAGCACGGCCGCTACATCCTCACCCTCAGTGACGACTACTCTCGCTACCGCTAGGTCTTCTGCCTTCGGCAGAAGAGCGAGGTCGCCCCCGCCATCCAGGACTGGCTTGTCCTTGCGGAGCGCGAGTGTGGCCGCTCTCTTTGCCGCTTTCGCTCAGATCGCGGTGGTGAGTACTTGGATGAGGCCATGACCTTTCTCGCCTCACGCGGGATCCACCATGAGACATCCGCGCCCTATACGCCCGCCCAGAACGGTGTCTCCGAATGATGGAACCGTACCATGGCCGACGCAGTCCGAACCATGCGGGTCGAGTCCGGTCTCTCCGATGGCTTCTACTTTGAAGCCCTGGCCTACATGACCAGGGTCTGGAACCGGATTCCCAACATTCCCCTTCCCCGCCAGTCCACGCCGTACCAGCATTGGTGCGGTCAGCGAGCTGACCTCCGCCCGGCTCGTGTCTAGGGCTGCGTGGCCATTGTGTGGCTGCCCGTCCCGCAGCAGGACGACAAGCTCGTCCCCTGCGGACGTCCCTGTACCTTCTTCGGTGTCTCTCGTCAGTCCAACGCTTGGCGCTTTTGGGATCCCTCCTGGCACTGCATCGTCGAGTCCCGAGATGCCTTCTTCTTCGAGGACCTATTTCCTCGTGACCTCATTCACTCCGGCTCGTCCGTGTCTATCCCGTCGCGTGGGGGAGTGCTGAGTCCATCCTCCGTCCTGCCGCTTCCGGGTACCACATCCCTCAGTCCCTCTCAGCCGGCAACCCCAGTCGTGTCCACTGGTCCCTCTGAGCCGGTAGCCTCAGTCGCGTCCGCTGGTTCCTTCGGGCCGGCAGCCCCAGACGCGTCCGCTGGTCCCTCCGGGTCGGCAGCCCCAGTCGCGTCCGCTGGTCCCTTCGGGCCGGCAACCCCAGCCGCGTCCTCCGGTCCCTCCGTGCCGGCAGCCCCAGTCGCGTCCGCTGGTCCCTCCGGATCGGCAGCCCCAGTTGCGTCCGCTGGCCCTTCCACGCCAGCAACTCCTGTCGGATCCATCAGGTTGCATTGTGACAATGAGAGTGCCATGGCCATCGCCGACAATGACGATGTGCATCACACACGCACAAAGCACATCAACGTCGAGTATCACTATGTGCGTTCGTTGTTGCATGACAACAGCATTAGCATCGTGTGGGTTGAGACAGCACGGCAATTGGCTGACTTCTTGACCAAGGCACTGAATCGCGAGTCGTTCAAGAAGGCTGTGAGTTCGGTCGGCATGCGTCCGTGAGTGGCTCTCTTTGTCCCTGCTTGCGCCTCTGCGTGGCCTGGGGGAGTCTGGTCGGTGACTGTGTCTCTGCCCGCACATGTACACTGCGCCTGTGAGTCATGGGGGAGTGTTGGTTTTTCGCGCATCTCTCATCGTTTGCTGGAGCCGCCTCCCTCTAGCGATGCGCTCAGCTCCATCGGCAGGCCTCCTCGGCGGTCGGGTCGCCAGCGGTCACTGCCACTACAGATGCTGTTTCCATGCACCCTACTCTGTTTCTGGTTGTGGTATTGCGTCTGCAGCGTCATGCTGTGCCTAGAGTCCATAGCTAGAAACCTAGGCAGCAGGTTGGGGCAGCATGCATTGTTGATACAGCGTGCGGGCTTCCACGCTCGTTCCTTAAGTCTGCTGCCCCCTCAATTGGCTGCTCTAGAGTCTAAGTCTGGAAGCACTGGGTTTGCTACTCAGAAACGCGCGCGCCAGTGTTAGCATTAGAAAGCAGCTGAAAACTGAAAGCGTCTGATTAGGAATGAAGAATGAGCAACAATGGGGAGACCCCTCCAAGTTCTAGCTCCCCCCCACTAGTGTAGAACTTGTTACTCAGCTAACCAGCCAATCAGAAAGTAGTGCTAGACCTATTTTCTGGCAGGCAGGGCTTTCTCGCCGAGCCCTGCTAGACACCCGACGCCCGACAGCCCAAAACCCGGGCATCTTCCGTTTTGCCTGAAAACTAGACCATACCATAATACCGACGTTGCGAACACAGTCGTGCGGTCAGAATCAGCTAGAAAAATAGCTACAAGAAGTTATGGCTGCATGAACCCAGGCAGTGTCTACGACAGTCACCGATGCCAAACAGGGCCATACAGCAGGAGACATGGACCCTAGGTATCGCATGATGCTGCAGACGCAATGCCACAGCCAGACATAGCGCTAGGTGAATGCAGACAGCATCTGCAGTGGCAGTGACCGCCGGCGGCCCGACCACCGAGGAGGCCTGCCGATGGAGCTGAGCGCATCGCCAGAGGGAGGAGGCTCCAGCGACAGGTGAGTGGGCCTCAGCGTGCGTCGGCTCCACCAAGTGACACTCCAGCAGCGTCAAGTCTCGCCGTCAGTCATCTTCACGCCAATGTACACCTGCCGGGAGGACACAACAGGGTACAATGAGAGATGCACGAAAACCAACACTCCCCCATGACTCACAGGCGTAGTACACATGTGCGGGCAGAGACACAGTCAATGATCAAACTCTCCCAGGCCAAGCAGAGATGCAAGCAGGGACAGAGAGAGTCACTCACGCACGCATGCCGACTGAACTCACAGCCTTCTTGAACGAGTCGTGCTTCAGTGCCTTGGTCAAGAAGTTAGCCAACTGCCGTGCTGTCTTAACCTACACGATGCTGATGCTGCCTTCATGCAACAACGAACGCACATAGTGATACTCAACATTGATGTGCTTTGTGCGTGTGTGATGCACACCGTCATTGTCGGCGATGGCCATGGCACTCTCATTGTCACAGTGCAACATGATGGATGCGATAGACTGACGCAACTCGGACAATAGACGACGCAACCACACACTCCCACATGCGCCTGAGCCAAGAGCAACGTACTCAGCCTCAGCAGTGCTGCGTGCGACGCACCCCTGCTTGCCACTACGCCAGGACACAACTGTGCCGCCAATCAGAAAGATCCAGCCTGTGCGACTCTTACCGTCCAGACTGCCGGCCCAGTCACTATCGGTGTAGTCCACGGCAACAACAGACGGCTGATGGCGGAACATGAGACCTCGCCGAGGAGTCGAGAGAACATAGCACAGTACTCGGATCGCGGCCTCGTAGTGGAGGTGACGCAGCTCCTGAGAGTACTGGGTCAGGAGGTTGACGGCGAACGTGATGTCTGGGCGCGTCGTCGTCGCCAGGAACACCACTGACCCGATGACTCGCAGGTACGTGGTCACGTCAACTGGCTCCCCCACAACTGCTGGGTCAGGACTCTTCAGCTTTACCTGGCCATCGGGTGACATGGGTGAGGATGCGCTCGACACGAGTGGCAGGTCCTCCGCAAAGCGGGTGGACAGTGTCTGCACATAGGCGGCTTGGTGGATGTGCAGGATGCCGTGGGAGCGATCATGCTCGAGCTCCATGCCCAGGAAGACTCTGGCAGACCCAAGGTCCTTCATCTGGTAGGCGGTGTGTAGCAGATCCTTGACACGCTGGATGGCAGCCGTGTCTGGCGACGCAATGAGCAGATCGTCGACGTAAACCAGAACAGCGGCGAAAGTCTAGCCTCGCGGACTGACAAACAATGTGAGGTCAGCGGTGCTGCGCTGGAGCCCGCCACGAAGGAGCGTGTTGCTGATTTCTTGGTTCCAGCACCGAGGCGACTGCTTCAAGCCATAGAGGGCCTTGCGCAATCGCCAGACTCTCCCAGTGCCATCGTCGAAGCCTGGGGGATGCACCATGTAGAGCTCCTCACCCTCCAGTGAACCATGGAGAAAAGCGTTCCTCACATCCATCTGATGCAGCTCCCACCCATGCTGGACGACCAGGCTGAAGAGTGCCCAGGTAGTGGAGAACCGGCCAACTGGGGAAAAGATCTGGTCTTAATCGAACCCAGGAATCTGGGCAAATCCCTTGGCTGTAAGGTGGGCCTTGTACTTGTCCAAGGACCCGTCGGGCTTCCACTTGCGCCGAAAGACCCACTTGGCGCCGATGGCCTTCCGTCCTAGAGGAAGGTTGACGAGGTCATACACGTGGTGCTGTCGGATAGCGGCGAGCTCATCGGCGCAGGCAGCGTCCCAATGTGCAGCCTCAGGAGAGGCTCGTGCCTCGCGTAGGGTGTTTGGGTCCTCCGGGCGTGCTGTGGAGCGGACTGAGAGAGCGTATGCATCCCGAGCCCCAGGTGGGATGCGCGCGAGTGCGGCCACGACAACGTACCGATGTTCATGATGAAGCATGGCGTAGCCCTGTGCGGAGCCCGGGTGAAGGTCTGCAATGATGGCCGAGGTGGTCAGGCCGAGGGCCTTGGTGCCAGGATCTGCACTCACGACCGTGGGAGTAGAGGAGACACGTGGAGCCACGGGGGGTCGAGGCGCCACGGAGCACGGTGTTACGGTCTGTGCGCTCACCGACGGTCTGGGTCGGAGGCTGCCGCCTGGGCCACGCGTGTAGCATGACAGGGCAGGCGATGGCAGTGAGTCCGCTGGGCCAATGGAGGCGGACAGGGTTGCTGGCCCGGAGGGGCCCGCGGATGCAACCGGGGCTGTCAGCCCAGAGGGACCACCGGACGCGACTGGGGCTGCTGGCCCGAAGGGACCAGCGGACGCAACTGGGGCTGATGGCCCGGAGGGAGCAACGGACGCGACTGGGGCTGATGGCCCGGAGGGACCAACAGACGCGACTGGGGCTGCCGGCCCGGAGGGACCAGCGGACGCGACTGGGACGGCCGGCCCGGAGGGATCAGCGAACGCGACTGGGGCTGCTGGCCCGGAGGGACCAGCGGCGGGGGAGGCGACGGCCACGGAGGTGACGGCAGGGGAGGCGACGACAGGGGAGGCGACGGCCTCCATGCACTGGAGTCGGGACTCCAGACAAGCTTCTTCAATCCGGAGGAAGAGCTCGTATGCCCAGGGCATGAGGGTGCCCTGGGCCACCATGGTGGAGAGGACGTCGTGAGGGTGGTGCACGAAGACGTTTGCGTACGCTTCGGTGGCACCGCGCTTGATGGTGAGGAGCGCGGCCAAAGGGGGTGGGGCAGAGGTCCCGAGGCGACGAAGGATGTCCTCCACCCAGTGCCAGTAGGAGGTGACCGTCTCGGCCTCCCCCATGTGCAGGGATTTGAACTCTCGCAGCAGGCGGCAAGTCTCAGCGTCGCTGGATAGGCGATGGGGACGAGTGAGGACGTGCCACGCGACTGCAGGGTCTGGGGTGACGCCAGCGGTGAAGTCGCCTAAGAAGGGCTCGAGGGCGCGGAGGGAAGCCGGAGGGGCGACAGGGACTAGAGCCCAGACGGCACGACCAGCGTCATACAGCTGGTCGGCCAGGGTGGCATCATACGGAAGGGTGTAGTATGCCCACAGGCCCTCACCCTGCACCCAGATGCGGAAGCTGAGCTCCCAGCTCCGGAAATGCTCGCCGGCCTGAAGCGGCGGCGGCGACGTCTCAAAGTCCTTTTGCCTGCGGCCGGCACCCAGAGTGGGGCCAAGGACAGAGGTCACTGTCTGCCGCTGGTGCTGAGTCTGTTGCTGCGCCAGGTATTGCGTGGCAGCAGACACAACTAGGCTGGCGTGCCCTCGAGGGGGGAAGGATGGAGGCGCACTGGGGGCAGACTGAGAGACTAACGGTTGTAGTGCCGCAAGCTATTGCGTCAGGGCGGCGAGCTGTTGCTGAAGAGCAGCGAGGGGGTCAAGGTTGTCGCCAACGACGTCAGAGGGCTGCTGCCGCCGCTACTCCTCCTGCTGCTGCTGCTGCTGCTTCTGCTGTTGCTGCTGCTGCTGTTGCTCTTGCTGCTCCTGCTGCTCTTGCTGCTCCTGCTGCTCTTGCTACTCCTGCTGCTGCTGCTGCTGGTGCTGGTGCTGCTGCTCCTGTTGCTGTTGCTGCTGCCGCTACTGCTGCTACTGCTACTGCTGCAGCCGCTACAAGAAAGGGGGGGTGGGGGTCCCCACAACAGAGGAGGACCCCTCCCCAGTAGGGCTACCAGCCATGGTGTGATGCCCTTTTGTGTTTTTTTTTTCTCTTTGTGTGGTACTGACGTTAGCAGTGACATCTACTGAGGGCGGTGGACGTCCTGTCCACCCTTAGGATTACTTCCCCCTTCCCTTGCCCCCCTCTTTTTGGCTTTTTCTGTGAGTAGATTGTTAAACTAGTAAGTGATGTGTAGTGTCCCATTTAGGCGTACCATGTCATGAGATTGCCCCGGGCCAGATTTGCCCCAATTTAGAGCCGGTAGTGGTCAACGGCCATAAGCCGTTGGGTCAGAAGGCTTGAAGCCGTTAGGCGATGCGCGCCAATCTAACTAGGAAAGCGCACTCATACGCATTGCGCGCTCATGCATATGTACGCCTGTATGTTCCCAGAGTTTTACTTCTTGATCTAACGTCTTTATTCCACAATCATTCTCAACATGGCATCGAGCCAGCTGAACTTCCGCTTCCGTTTCCGATTTCGCTTCCGCTTCTTCGCTTCATAACTCCAGCCCCTCCACCTCTCCGTCCTTGACCGGCGCCAGTGGAGTCTTCGAGTCGTCGTCGTCGTCGTCGGCTCCAGCCCCTCGTCGTCGTCGTAGCCGGCTCCCCGTTTCTGGCGTGTGGGGCGTTTGTGGCGTTTTCGGGCGTTCCGGGCGCACGTTTCCGGCAAGCGTTGGCGCTGCCCTCTCCCGTGGCGCGCATCGGCACTGCCCTCCCCCCCTCATGGCGTTCGTTTCGACCCCCCCTCCCGTCCGCCCCCCCCCCCCGT
>SZWC01000349.1:79572-83025 GCA_023375785.1 Penium margaritaceum | reverse complement strand
GCGTCACTGGCAGCCTCCGTACCATTGTCCGGAGCCGGGATGCGGCTGGGCCTCGACATCGGACAGGGCGTGGGCGAACCATTGGGGGAGGCGGCACAAGGGGCGCGCCCTCGGAGAGGCACTACGGGCGGGTGGAGGACGGAATGAGCCGATCCCGAGCCGGGGGGCAGGAGGAGGCGGGACGGGCGCGAGGGGAGTGGGGCGGCAGGACCAGGTGAGAGCGGCGGGCGCGGAGGATGAGAGGGGGGGGAGCGGAGAGGGGGGGAGGCGGGAAGAGCGACAGGGAGCAGGAGGACCGGCGGGAAGAGCGACAGGGAGCGGGAGGACCGGCGGGAACGGCAGCACGTGCAGAGTCGATGAGGAGAGCGACGGTTGGGGGGGGGAGGAGTGGGACGGAGTTGTTCGCCCAGGGGTGGGGCCCGCCGTGGTGGTGTCCATGGATGGGTTGTGGTCTCATCTGCCAGAGCCGGTCGGGGGTAGTCCGCCACTGGGCGGCGCGGCATGGGGAGTGGTGCATGGTGGCAGCGCTAGGAGGGGAGAGGAGACGAGCGAGGGCGCCCCGAGAGCGGGAGGACAGCGAGAGGCAGCGAGCGGAGAGAGAGGAGGAGGAGCGGCCTTCCGAGGAGGATGCGGAGGAGAGACGAGAGTGGCAGGAGACACGGCGGGTACAGGGGGTAGCGCCAGCATCACCGGAGCGGGTCTTGGGGCTGGCAGGATGGCAGGCGGAGCGACGGAGGATTCGTGAGAGGCGACAGGCCCAGAGGGAGGCCAGACGAGGGAGACGGATGAGGGCGCACCAGGCTCGAAGGGAGAGGGAGAGAGAGGAGCGGACGGAGGGAGAGCAGCGGCAAGGGGAGGATCAGAGCCAAGTGGGGGAGGGAGCGGAGGGGAGACAGCCAGAGAGTCGGGTAGAGCGGTTGAGGGAGAGCGGGGAGGGTGCGCGTGATCCAGGCGGGAGGGGAGAGGGCACAGAGGACCGGGTGGACACGAGGGAGGAGGCCGTGCGATTCCTGGACGACTTGTTTTCCTCCGGGAGGGCGACACGGGAGAGGGGCGGCCGGGGTGAGGGGGCGGCCGGCAGTGAGGCGAGTCGGTCAGGTGGAGTAGCGTCACGGAGGGCAGCAGGAGCGAGGGAGGGAGGGGAGAGGAGTGCGGATGTGGGAGGGGGCCACCCAGGACGCCATGGTCGCGTGCGTGACCGGGGGCCCTGGGGCAGCCAGGCGGAGGGGGACGCTGGGAGACAGGGCGGCGGGTCACAGAGAGGAGGCCATTCGGGGGGCGCGCAACGGCGAGAGGGGCAGGACGGAGAGCAGGACGGTGTCGGCGCGGTCGGCGGGAGGGAGGTACGCGGGACACAGAGAGGACGCCAATTGCACCCGAGAGAGAGGGCCAGAGGAGACGAGGGGTCGGAGGACAGTGTGCTGAGAGGGTGTAGGGCGCGGCGGTGGGAGGAGCAATGGCGGTGGGCGGAGGGGGCGGACTGGGCGTGGTTATACGGGGCGGAGGTTCTCCCCCCGTTCGTGCTCTCGCGCGTCCCGGCGGGGGCACTGGATGCAGTCCGGGCTGCGGTCGCCGTCCCCCTCCTACGGTGCACCACGCACCCCCTCGAGGCAGGGGGCCCGCTGCTACTGCAGGCCATGCCCAGCCTCATTCTTCGCACACGGCCGCAGCAGCGCAACATCACGGACACACAGTGGGTATTGGAGCTGACGGGCAGATTCATGGCAGGGGAGTGGGAGTCGCTGTGGAGGGAGGCGGTGGGATTGGCGCGGCCGGCGGGGAGGGCCCCCCCTCCCCGTCGGCTGCGCCAAGCGGAGCAGGAGAGGCGGGAGCAGAGGGCGCAACGGGCGGTGACCAAGTATCATAGAGGCAGCACGTCGAAGGCTTGTGACGCTCTCGACAGTGTTGAGCTGGCGCCGCCGGACCCGGAGGTCTTGGCTCAGCTACAGGCCAAGCACCCCTAGCCCCAGCGCCCGATTCCGGCATGGGTGGGAGAGGTGGGAGGGAGAGCGGCCACGAGCTTCCCAGATGCGGAGGGCGTCCGGAGGGCGCTGATGGAGAGCCCTAGAGGGTCGGGAGGGGGGCCCTCTGGCCTGACCCCGGACCACCTCCGCCAGATCGTGGTAGGGGATGCAGTGCTCACGAGGCTCCTGGCGCAGATGCTGACGTCGCTATGCCGGGGCCGCCTCCACCCCACGGCGCGGCGGTTCTTGGCGGCGAGCAGGCTCATAGCGCTAGCGAAGCCGGATGGTGGAGTACGTCTCATCGCAGTGGGGGAGGCCATCCCAAGGCTGCTGTGTAGGTGGATGGTGAGTGTGGAGCGGAGGGAGATGGAGAGGGTGATGGCGCCGTTGCAACAGGCGGTGGGGGTCTCGGCGGGGAGCGACACGGTGTACCATGCCATTGCAGAGCAGCTGGAGGTGCAGCCAGGGTGGGGGCTCATCAGCATCGACGTGAAGAACGCATACAACTCCCTCGAGCGCGCGTCTATCTTCGAGGCATTGCGCAAGAGGGGGTTTGAGCGGCTGGTACCGGGGCTGGCGNGTGGAGTACGTCCCATCGCAGTGGGGGAGGCCATCCCAAGGCTGCTGTGTAGGTGGATGGTGAGTGCGGAGCGGAGGGAGATGGAGAGGGTGATGGCGCCGTTGCAACAGGCGGTGGGGGTCTCGGCGGGGAGCGACACGGTGTACCATGCCATTGCAGAGCAGCTGGAGGTGCAGCCAGGGTGGGGGCTCATCAGCATCGACGTGAAGAACGCATACAACTCCCTTGAGCGCGCGTCTATCTTCGAGGCATTGCACAAGAGGGGGTTTGAGCGGCTGGTACCGGGGCTGGCGCTATGGTACGACCAGCCCTCGGACCTCTACTACCAGGGAGGGGTCCAGCCAAGCGTTCTCCAGTCGGCGAGGGGGGTGAGGCAGGGAGATCCGATCAGCCCACTCCTCTACTCGCTGGCCCAGCAGGATGCGCTAGAGGCGGCACAGACGGCGATGGGAGATGTCGGACGGGTCATCGCCTACCTTGACGACACCTACCTGATGGGCCCACCTGAGTCCTTGGCAGCGGCGTACGGGGCGCTCACGGTGGGGTTGGGAGCGCTGGGGATGGAGGTACAGCCCCGCAAGTGCCAGCTGTTCCTGCCCGCGAGGGCGGGTCCGGTGCCTGCGGGGCTGGCGGACATGGCCAGTACGACAGAGGGCATGGTGGTGCTGGGTGCCCCACTCGGGAGTGAGCGGTTTTGTCGAGAGCGCCTGGAGGCGACGGTGCAGGCGGTAGAGAGCACGCTGGAGGGGCTGGCGGAGCTGCCGGACTTGCAGGCGGCCTTTGGTATCCTTAGGGAGTGCACCACCCACCTGCTCCAGCACGCGACTCGCCTGACACCGCCGTCTGAGTGGTGGAGGGAGCGCCTCTGGTGCTTCGATGTGAGAGTGGGGGCGTGCTTGCGACGCATGC
>SZWC01000349.1:69572-74572 GCA_023375785.1 Penium margaritaceum | reverse complement strand
GTCCTAAAACCGGCCCAAAACCACTGTTTTGGCCGTAACTCTGTGCACACATGTCAGAACGCTACGCCGTCTGAACCTAGACGTGCAGAATCACAAGCTGGACGCTACGACTGGTCACATGCATGCATCCGGCATCAAACGGTGGACACACAATGCAAAACATGCAAATCGGGCCCACGGCCAGTCCACCGATAAAGTCCTGCGTGCTACAAAAAAACTGCAGGAGGTCCCAGGTAGCGTCCAGAGCTCTGGAACGGTCTTCGGTCAGCTCCAAGCTGGTAGTCTGCCACCGGATGATGCACCGGTACCGCCTGGGTCCGCATCAGGAATCTGCACGAGTATGGACACGACCGAGTGGTCACAGTAAACTGTACAGGTCAACAGGAACGTCACAAATCACAACACTCCCCCATGACCCGATGGTACGCATGTCCATACACGTGCAGCACTGAAACAAGTACAACAACGCGTGTAACGACGGAACGAATGGCCACCACAACACCCCACACTCAACCACTCTCAGGCAAGGGGCGAAGTCCGACAGAACGAATGGCCACCAGGAACTTTCCGCGTGCTAGTGCGTTCGTCAAGAAGTCAGCACGCTGCATGCCAGTGCCAATCCAAATGACGGAGATCACGTGTCGCTCCACCAGGTCACGTACAAAGTGATGCTCTACTGCAATGTGCTTCATGCGAGCATGGAAGACACAAGAGTTCTCCGCAATAGCAAGAGCACTCTGGTTGTTGCAACGAAGCACAATGGCGGGTACTGACTGACCCAGCTCAAGGAACAGACGCTGCAACCATACCGCCTCAGTAGCCCCTGCACCCAGAGCGACATACTCTGCCTCCGATGAGCTACGTGCAATGGAGCCCTGCTTCCCGCTACGCCAGGGCACAGCGGTACCAACGAGCAGGAACACGTAACCAGTGCGACAGTGTCCGTCTGGGCTCCAGGCCCAGTCGCTGTCAGTGTAGCCGTCAAGGACCACCGAACACTGCCGGTGAAAGCAGAGTCCGAGGTACGGTGTGGAGACCACGTACCGCACCACTCGCATAGCCGCATGAAGGGCTCTAGCATGTGGAGCCTGTGAAAACTGGGCAAGGAGGTTGACGGCAAATGCGATGTCCGGACGTGTGGTAGTGGCCAGGTACATCAGAGATCCGATGAGACGGAGATACAAGGTCACATCCACTGTCTCCCCCAGCTCTGTGGGATCATCCACCTTAAGGGCATCCTGCCCGTCGGGTGTGAGAGGTGTGGAAGCCGTGGGCAATGCGCCGAGGAGATCGCTGAAGCACTCCCCCACAACACGTGCGTATCGGGCCTGGTGCAGTAGCAGAGTACGACGTCTGCGGTCTCGTACGATCTCCATGCCAAGAAACACCGCTGCAGGACCAAGGTCCTTCATCCAGTAGGCAGTCTGGAGGACGGCCTTGGCCTCCTTCACGGCCTCCAGTGTAGGAGACGCGATCAGAAGGTCGTCGACATAGACCAGGTTGGCGGTGAACCGCTCGGGCATCCGGCGGATGAAGAGAGAGTGATCTGCCTCGCTCTGTACATATCCCGCACGAGTCAGGGTGCCAGTGATCTCCTGGTTCCAACACAAAGGAGACTGCTTGAGGCCGTACAAGGACTTGCGCAAGCGCCAGACCTTGTCGCCGTTCTCAAAGCCGGGTGGCTGAGCCACGTAGATCTCCTCATCGAGAGAACCATGGAGGAACGCATCGTTCACATCCATGTGGTGTAGTTCCCAGTCATGCTGAGCCACTACACCGAACAGAGCTCAAGCTGAGGTCATACGGCCGACAGGGGCGAAGGTGTCAGTGTAATCGATGCCCTCAATCTGAGAGTACCCCTTGACGACCAAGCGAGCCTTGTGGCGTTCCAGTGAGCCATCTAGCTTCACTTTCTTGCAAAAGACCCACTTGACCTGAATAGCCTTCCTCCCAGGTGGAAGGTCGACTAGCTCGTAAACTCCGTGCTCTCGGATGGCGCGAATCATCCTCGCAGGCAGCACGCCAAGCGTCAGCATCCTGTGATGAGAGAGCTTCCCTCAGTATGCCCGGGTCAGGCGCCAAAGAGGGAGAGCTCTGCGTGGTAAGAGCGCATGCCTCAGTGCTAGGTCTGACGACCACAAGATCGGCTGCTGCATCACAAGCGATGTGGAACTCGCGAGTGACGAGATCGTGCCCTACGTGACACGCTGGGTGTACCTCTGTGTGCTCAGTGCGGACACTCAGGCCTAGGGCCTTTGTCCCGGGGTCACCACTCGCGACGCTGCGAGTGGAGCACCTGGGTGCAGGGCCAGACGCTTGCTGAGCTCCGGAGTCCAATGGTCGAAGACGACCGCCAGGCTCACGGGAGTAACCTGGGCTCGAGGGGCGCACCTCAGGCTCAGGAACGGGCACAATCACAGCCGGGGAGATCTGAGGCAAGGGAGCTGGTGATGTCGTGCGAGGAGATGCGTGTGTGGGAGACACAGGACTCGGTGTGACAGTAGGGGCAGGTGAGGCAGGGCCACACACAGAGGCAGGAGTGCCGGCGGACACAGGAGTATGCACAGGTGTAGGATCATGGGTACCTGAGGGAGGCGAGGGAACCGGGGTAGAAGCCCATGGTGCTAGAGAGTTCTCTGGGCCGACAGCGATGATCGTTGGGTCATCAAGAGCCGGAGACCGTGAAGTGAAGGGAGCTCGAACGGACACATCAGCCTGGCGAGGGGTGCTCGCAGGCGAAGACTCCCCCATCCAGCGAGAAACCTCACACGTAGGGATGTGCGTGACAGTTAGCGACGTAATCGACGTCAGATCACGATAGGTGAGGGACTCAAAGAAGAGCGCGTCGCGTGACTCAACAATGCGACGACGGGTAGGGTCCAAAAATCGCCAGGCCTTCGATCGCGGGGAGATGCCTACAAAGGCACACAAGCGACCCCGCGGTGAGACCTTGGATCCCTGCTGGTCCTCGGTATACCACACGGAAGCCAAGGACCTCCAGATGCGAGCGAGATGAAGGTCAGCACGATGGCCAAACCAGAGCTCATACGGTGTGACGTGGTCCGGAAGAGGACCGTGCGGGAGGCAGTTCCAGACCCAAGTAATGTAGGCAAAGCCCTCAAAAGTGAAGGACTCTGGGAGACCGCACTCAGACCGCATAGCGCGAACCGCATCCTCCATGGTGCGGTTCCAACGCTCAGAAACACCGTTTTGCTGAAGAGTAGCAGGAGCGGAGACCTGGTGAAAAATCCCGTGCTCAGCGAAGAAGCTATCCATCTCGCCTAGAAACTCGCCGCCACGATCCGAGCGGAAGGTGTGCAGCGTGTGGCGGGACTGACGCTCAGCCATCACTAGCCAGAGGCGAACCGCGAGAGCGGCGTCACTCTTNGGACCGTGCGGGAGGCGGTTCCAGACCCAAGTCATGTAGGCAAAGCCCTCAAAAGCGAAGGACTCTGGGAGACCGCACTCAGACCGCATAGCGCGAACCGCATCCTCCATGGTGCGGTTCCAACGCTCAGAAACACCGTTTTGCTGAAGAGTAGCAGGAGCGGAGACCTGGTGAAAAATCCCGTGCTCAGCGAAGAAGCTATCCATCTCGCCTAGAAACTCGCCGCCACGATCCGAGCGGAAGGTGTGCAGCGTGTGGCGGGACTGACGCTCAGCCATCACTAGCCAGAGGCGAACCGCAAGACCGGCGTCACTCTTCTGGCGCAGGCTGTAGACCCACCGTATCCGGGTGAAGTCATCAGTCACAGTCAAGACGTACCGACCCCTATCGGACATAGACTCGACACGAAGAGGACCAAGAAGGTCCGAATGGACTAACTCAAGAGGGCGAAGTGTGCGAGAACGTGAGTCAGGGTAGGTGCAACGATGCATCTTACCCTGGGCGCAGAAGAGACAGTCGGTCTTGGGTGGCTTCTCGAAAGAAGCCGCATCAAGACCGAGAGCGGGCTGTGTCCGAATGAGCTTCGACACAGTATCGGAGCCCACATGACACAGACGGCGATGAAGCAATCGCTGGTGCCCAGGAGACAGGACACCAGTGACAAAAACACGAGCTGAAGGGGAAGGGGAGCGAGGAGCAGAAGTCCGAGAGACACGGTACAGGTCATCCACAACAGAGGCACGCAGAACAATGCTGTGAGTGTCAATGGCTGTCACAGTCGCGGACTCGGCAATGTGCTCCACAGAGAGTCCCATCAGGGTGCAAGCACGTAGAGAAAGCAAACTGAGCTCAAGGTCAGGCACAAATAGCACCTCGGAGAGATACAAGGGGCCAGACGGACCATCGAAACGCACGACCCCAACACCCTGGACTGGCAAGGACTGACCAGAGCCTGTGCGGACGGAACGAACAGACGCAACAGGGCCGAGAAAAACGAAGTCACTACGACGACACGTCATGTGATGAGTGGCACCTGAATCGATTATCCAAGTGCCACCGGAATCACGACTGGAGGACGTCATTGTACAACGGGCAATGGAACACTCGGCCTCAGACGGACGCTGAGCAGCAGGTGGGGAGAAACGACGAAGGGCACAAAGGTGAGACTCATGAATCCAATGTGTACAGTCAGGCCCATCATCATCACATGCCGACTGTGCCCCCCCACACGAGTCATCCTGAGCCACATGGACAGACGGACCGACAGTCTGTGAATCACTCGGCTGTGACAACACACTTGCACCTCCCTGAAAGCGGAGCGCCAAAAGGTGTCAAAGCTTGGCGATGGTGCGGTCACGTGGGTCCGGATCGCTGCTACTCGCCGGTGGAGAAGCAGGAACAGCTGCAGTCGTGGCCGCCATGCGTCCGGAGGAAGGCGAGGATGATGTGCTGGACGCGGAACAGAGGGCGTTTGCAGCCTGGAGCCCACGAGTAATCCGCGCCCAGTCGAGCGGCTGCTGGCACTCGGTGTAGCGATGGGCGCCTCCACAGTTGTAGCAGTGAACGGAACGTCCACTGCTACCACTGGAGGACGACTGCTGCTGTGACTGCT
>SZWC01000349.1:2959-43017 GCA_023375785.1 Penium margaritaceum | reverse complement strand
ATCACATCACATCACATCACATCACATCACATCACATCACCTCACATCACATCACATCACATCACATCACATCACACACAGGAACTACCTCAACCTCAGCAATCTCCCTGACCTCAACCGCAAGCACGCACTCGGACCACACCACACCAGAGACAGAAATCAAACAAACCCAAAAGAAAAGAAAAAGAAGAAATGAAGGCAACAAAAACAAGAAGTGCCCACGACAAACCAAAATCTAAAGCAAACCCACCAGTTCTCCAGAAAGTCGAGGTAGCCCTCACTTGCACTCGCAAAAATGACCGTTCTGTCGGCACCCCCAATGTCCGCGACCACCTCCGCCAGCGTGAAGTCTTTCTCCTCGTCCTCCTTCCTTCTTCTATCTTCTTCCCTCTCCTCCTCCCCTCTTCCGTCCTCTTCTTTCTCCTCGTCCCGTCCTACGCCCTTTCCTTTCTCTTCCTCCCTTCTTCTGTCCTGTTCTCTCTCCTCACTTCTGTCCATTTCTCTCTCCGCTGGTTCATCCTCTTCCGTCCTCTCCTCACCCACCCTCCCCTCTCCACTCTCGGCACCCTCCGCTGGCGTACCCTCTTTCGCTACACTCCCCTCTCTCTGGCCCTTTCCATCCAACGATCTCTCATCTCCCCCCTTGCCATCTTCCCTCACGTCATCACCACCGCCATCAGCAAGGGATCTGGGTAGGGAGGCAGTGGGCCAAGGTGTCGCCTCTTCCCCCTCCTCTTGCTCCTGCTGTTGCTCTCGTTCGCCCTGCTGTCCTGCTGTGCTACTGCTGCTGCTGCTGCCGCTGCTGCTGCTGCTGCCCCAATGCGCCAGATGCGGAGAGAGCATCACGATGCTGGTACAGGCCACCACGAGCAGCAGTAGCAGCACAGTGGCTGTGCGGGGTCGGACATGGAATGGGGCTCCTCGAGAGTACCTTCTGTGGCCGCCAACGCCTCTTGACCCTGCTGCTGCTGCTGCTGCTGCTGCTGCTGCTGACGATGATGATGATGATGATGATGCTGCCCCTGCTGGTGCTGATGACGGATTCAAAGGTACTGACGTCATTGTGGCGAATGTGGAGCCCGTTGCTGAATGGATTGCTGCCGCTGTTGCTTTCGGAGTTACCATTGCTGCTGCTCCCAGTCGTTCTGTTGTCGCTGCTACCGTCGCAGCGGTTGCTGCGGACGGTAGACCAGCCGACCCTGTCGCTCCTGCTGCTACTGCTGGTTCTCCTCTTCCTTCTGCTGCTGCTGCTGCTGCTGCTCCAGCGCTATGGTACAGGCTGTCAGGCCGTGCCTTCATGCTTCAAGCTGCAAGTGCTGCTGCAGCAGCGTCTGCCGCTGCAGGTCAGATGACATCACAGAAACAGAGGCACGCGCGCGGGAACGCTCCAAAGCCCACAATTTGCTACCCATGCCGTGTTCCCGAACTTCTTGGGTTCCATGGTAACCTGTTACAATCGGTTCGTGGCCAAAAGATGCTGCAAGAAAATCGTGATTGGTGGATCGGTCATTTTTCTGACGGGTCCACCAATGACGAAGCGAAGATTCTTGCGGATGTCAGAATCGGACAGCCGGACTGCAAATTGTGCTTTATGATTAGAATCAAACCGGACATCACGGAATCCACCAAGCGACGCCAGTCGGGAAGACATGGACATTACGGTTGGATCCAATCGCTACGGTCAGTAGGGATTGGACCCAACTGTGCTAGACTAGCCAAAGAACTACTCCCGGCTGCAAATACAAAGGACATCAATAAGTGATTGTGGTCATTCCATGAAAAATAAAGTCTTTAAACTATAAAAAATGGGAAATATTTACACTTGTACCGTAATGTATGTAATGTGAACATAACACCCACATTTTCTACATGGAAAACCTGTATGATTGGCCAAATTTGCCAAGGAATGCCACTATAAACCTCCATCATTGGCCAAAATCGTGAAAATCCTTCCTTATGTGGTGAAAAAAAATTATCACGTTGTCCCACGGGATAAAAATGTACATTCTTTTGCTCAGTTACTATGTAACCCTATGCACACTTTGCATGCAACACCCGAATCTTGTTTTTTTGGGTTACGAAGTATCCCTATTGTTTTCTGTTTGAAATCCACTTCCTAAAAACTGTTCTTTCCCCCTTTATCCGTACCACCTTGTCCACCTTTGGGGGCTCGACCAACGTGCGAGACTCACCCCTCCAGTGAACAAGATGCGCAAAGGTTATCCTACACGTTCCGTGAGAAAACAAGAATTCAACAAAACAGGACCTAGCATGCATTGGCACATCCCACTTGGCGGATGTGCAAAGATTGAATAGTGACGACAGTTTTTTTTTAAGGTTATCGCACCACATCTAGGGCCCTTGCTCATGGCCCCGGCTGAGGCCGTGTACATGCAACGTGGAAGGTATTCCTTGATCCACCGCGATGTGGATCGAGCGAGACCGCCGATTCAGAGTGAGCTCCATCGTGACCCTTCGAACAATCCAGCGAGACACAAGAGAAGTGGACCGAATTCTAGCTCGATCGGACAATAACAAAAAGACATGACAATGAAACAGTTTGCATAAAATCCACTAGTACAAGAAACGTTTCAACCCCAGGTAATACAGTACAGAAACACATGATCACACATATAACTTCATATACTCAATGAAAAAATACGTATACTACTCTATTTACATTCCTATTTTTTAAGAACATATGAGCAGATCATATATCGTGGTTCAAGAATGTGTAAATCAAATCGTTTTCATTTCTTCCATCATCTACCCAGCACAAACACTCGCAAAATATTTCAATTTAAAACTAATTTTATTCTCAATCGCTTTTTTTCCTTCTCGGTTCATTTTTCATGCGTTGATTGTACTTCGTAACCCATGCACGCCTTGCGTGCAGCCTTGCACCCTTGTTTTTTTTTTTTTTTAATTGAGTGGTAACAGGCTTGGCTGACGATTTCTGACACTACAGTGGCCCGGCTAACAAAAACTGACAGAAAATAGGTTTGTTGCCATTTCCTCCCATATCAAGTGTATTTTCCGCCATTTTAGCCACGATTCTTGTCGTGGAGACCATCGCGCTTCGCCTCTCCATTTAAAAAATTTACGAAATTTCACTACAAGAAGTTGATACAAAGTTCATGAAGGTTTTCAAAACAGTTCGATCTATTTCAACAAATCTACGAGAGCCCATAAGTCAGTACATGTTCGAAGATTAACGTCAATTCCATTCCAAATATTCACTTTACACGAGTGCAAACCACATGTAGAGTAAACAGACGGTGCTCTCGGCCGACGGCCGAGAGCTCCGTTGGCAACGGCTGCACTTAGCACATGCATTGCCAGACCGCTGACATCGGAGACCCGAGTTTGATCCTACAAGGTTAAATATAGATTCAGAAAAATGTCGCATAACTGTTGGAAACGGATAGGGTACGCGCGACTGTGGATAGTATACGCTGTAGTGGGTCGTGCCAAACTTGTATAGATACTTCTTTGGGCAGTACATACAAAATTTTGATCACAATATACAAAAGAAAGAAGTGGGGAACATGGTACAACATTTGTCCAAAATTCCAATCGGTGGACATTCGATGCCAAGTTCTGCAGTCACTGAATTCAATATTGGACGATGTTTCGAGTGTGCACGTACGTGTGGCGATCTGACATGAACGTCAGCGAGATGACGAAGACCGTTGTGATCCTGCCTAGAATTGTCAAGACGTTTCACAAATATTTGCCATCTTTTGGTGGTAGATGAAGCCTTCATCTTTCACTGGCATCCAGCAGCCGGCCCTCTCTTTGCTCATTTCAGTAGAAAATAATTCAGTGAAAGTGTAGTGAAGTCGGGATTACGTGACTGAATTTCAGTGAAGTAGAAAATAACAGAAAAATCGAAATGTCCTTCTCAACGTGCAACTATAGGTGGATGCCATATTCGCTCTAATTTGCAAATTGAAGATCCAAATGCAAACGTTTGAACCGACGCACACTCCTCCTCGGACTGCATGGTCGAGTCTTCGTTGTGGTGTCTCACCATGTACAAAGAACGGTTGTTCAGCTCACTTCTGACAGCTCGAACCTCTAGGTTAGCTCGGTCATTCGCCATGACAGACCCCTCTAGCTCCAACTCAGGTGGCGGCTTCACCAACATGCCGACGCTTTTGCCATCACCCTCCTTGGCTCAATTCTTCCATGGACGACATCCAGTTCCTTGCACCCATGGATCAAAACCTTGACGGAGCATACGAGGCACCCGGTGGAGAAGTGGATTACAAGATTGAGCCACCTGTCGGCAACGACCGTGCCGCACTCGCTTGCGAACTCCACGTGGTGCTCGTGCCCTGCTCTTGTCAGTACTCCAACGCGGGGTCAGCCTGGGCAGACACTAGTGAAGGACTTGAAACAATGCGTGAAGTTTTGGGTGCACAAGAGGAGGAAGTAGGCAAATATAGTGATGATGCTAATTAATCATACCATGTTTAGCTTCTTGCCAATGTATTATTCATGGGAATTCTACAATTCCTCAATCTTCCATGGACAAAATTTTCACACATTGTGCCCACATTCCACTAGCAATTTGTGAACGCCGAGAATGAATGGATATGTTGTTATGTTGCCGTGTAATCACCCCTCGTGAGCTGTTGTTTTCTTCGTCACCCCATGCTTGATCGTACGATGCTGGATCCATGCCGTCCTTGGTTTCCACATCCTGGATGAGATTATGTAAAATGAAGCATGAAAGAGTAACACGTGGCTAGAATGAGAGAGCATGATTTGGTAGTCCACGTCAAATGTGGCATCAACATTTCACGATGTCAAATGCCCTCTCAATCATGAAGCGGGCGCTTGCATGTCATCGATTGAAGAGTTCTTAAGCATCCTCAAGTCATCGGATGCATGTCATCGATTGAAGAGTTCTTAAGCATCCTCAAGTCATCACTTGCATGTCATTGATTGAAGAGTTCTTAAGCATCTTCAAGTCATCGCTTGCATGTCATCGATTGAAGAGTTCTTAAGCATCCTCAAGTTATCGCTTGCATGTCATCGATTGAAGAGTTCTTAAGCATCCTCAAGTTATCGCTTGCATGTCATCGATTGAAGAGTTCTTAAGCATCCTCAAGTCATCGCTTGCATGTCATCGATTGAAGAGTTCTTAAGCATCCTCAAGTCATCGCTTGCATGTCATCGATTGAAGAGTTCTTAAGCATCCTCAAGTCATCGCTTGCATGTCATCGATTGAAGAGTTCTTAAGCATCCTCAAGTCAAGAAGCACCGGGTCCAGATTCGTTTTGGTACCATGGTCCACGGTATGGCGGCATAAGGACGTACTCCTCCAGAAAGGATGCATCACAAAACAGATATATGTTGAATTGATTTTAGAAGGAATAAGTGAGGGAATTGGAAAACATCCCAACATCAAGTATGCAACCTTCCTATCTAGTAGCTTTAAAAGAAAAATGTGTATCTGGTGCGCAAGCTGCTAGTATGTTCTATGTGATTTGGCCGTGCGTATTCACATACGCACCACGATGTTACAAAGGAATAATCATGGGGAAATGCATGTCATATAGCCCCCACACAGTCACAAAACTATGGCAGGTAGTCCCGCTGTCCAATCCATGGTGTATGGATGCGTGCTACATCTCAGGGGACACTGATCACTGATAATGCGAGCGAATAGATTGCATTCACCACATCGCATAAAATATTACAAATGGTGGCAAGCTCACATTGAAACCTCTCAATAATGTCCCGTATGGAGAGGGCATGGGTGATACACTATAGCCATATGAGAACATTTTCTTCCACAGAGATTTGTGTGTAACATATGGATTTATATTGGCAGATGATGTCAATGATGGCGGACCAAGCATCCCGTGACATCCGCATCATGTTGAAGATTTGACCAGGGTGACGCGCATGGAGTTCGTGCAGCCACGCCAGCCTGCTCGACTGATTGTCAAGCATAGGCTCGCGTACCAGCCAATTGTTGGTATACTTTTCCATGATCTTGATGACGTTATGGAAGAGTGTGTTCATGACAAGGTGCAGTTGACGCACCCTACGGATGGCTGCGTTCCAAGCGATCAATCTCGGGTTGTCCATGGTTAGTCAGCTGATAGACAATAGAAGGTAGTGAGTTCATGAACTTATTTTGTAGCCCTTATGGATGTCTTGCAACCTCTACACTGACACAACCGACCAATACATTTATTTAAACCGAGGAATGAACACTACGGCTTAGGTCCATGGCGACATGCTAGGAAGCTTACGTAGATCAAAGTACCTGGGTTCAAATCTGTATTCTTTTAAGAAGATTGTTGAATTCTAGTGAAGTCCACAAATTGGAGGAAAACTAGCACAGAAAGGTGGTGAATACACGATAGTTGTCAGATGTGACTGAAAGTGAGAATGGTAGGCACTATTTCTTATTCATATACCTTTTTGGACCAGATGGTTGAGCATTGAATTAAGTAATTATGGAACTCGGCACATGTTAGCTTTAAGGCATTCATCAGTCAAGGAAACAACGGTACAAACGTGGCAGACTACCTTGTCTACCCACCTTGTTTCCGAGGGAGTCTATGATGGCGGGATCAATTTCCTTTCTGTTCATCTAGATGAATAAAATACCATGATGCACTGTAATTTCAAATATTGATTTGATGAAGAATTACGTTCAATAAAACATTATACTTTTAAGTTATTCTCATATACCTCTGAATTCAACGTTAACCTAGATTAGAAACCATAAATTTGACAAACTGTGTGGTTCAAGTTGTCTGTTTCAATGAACATTGTTTCCGCTTAGCATAATAATGCCGTGAAAAATGGTATGCCGGGACTCACGGGCAACAAGTCGCCATTTCCGGTCTGGCCTTATCGCATTTATTTTCGTATCCTCAACTGATTGTCAAAGCACATCCGTATTACCAATTTGTAGTGCACAATTCAAGCATGCATGGAAGTCCAGTGATGCCACTCACGCAACAACCCTTGTCTCTATGTGCAACTTCTGCAATCACTCCTCATCCCGTCATGGACAAGTTCCTGTCAAAGGTCTCCACTGAGGAGCGTCAACACCGCCTCATGAAGTCTCAACGTCAAGGTCCTCCACCATGTCCTCCAGGGACTAGGTGTCCTATCGGCAGGGCACGTAAGCTTGTGTCGCTTACCATCGACAACACAACACCGCAAAATTTCATCAACAGAAGTGATGTATGCCTCACAGTACTGGATTTGCCACTCGTCATCCCCGCCGGCGTGCCTCTTGTCATCATGGCATCTAACGCAATGTCACATACACGAGTTTGTGACGTGCCCGAGAAGCGCGTGTGAAACTTACTCTGAGGGAGCGAGTTCATTGGTGGTGCATGGTGGAGTTCCACAAGGAGTAACAGCAAGCAATACCTCCAATGACGAGGGCAACAACTCCATGCTGGCGCCTCCACCTCCAACGAAGTTGTAGTGTCTGACAGCGGCGGAAAAGGGCAAGGCGCTGGCTGACAAATCGACCATTCATCCACGTGGACACTGTTTTAGTGTTGTGGAGAAGGGACAGAAACCAGTTGAAGGAACTCGTCCAATACCAATGTCCGACTGTGACTCCGGAAGCGAGACTGGCTCGTTGGTGCTGACTCAACCGACAGCCAGTGTCTTGCTTTGGTGTTGAGCAAAAAATCCACAAGCAGCTCTACCTCACTGAAAATGTCTCATAGAAAGCACGGGAAGTTCACCGATTGGTTTGGTATTGGTCATTTCGTAACCATCTTCTGCGCTTTCAAAAGACATCAGACAGCCTACATAGCAATGAAGCATTTAAAGCAGAAATTTCAGACTCTCAACGGTTACTCGGTCTTCAACAAGTTGACGGCATCCACGTTATGGGATAGTTTGGGCCTGGGGTGAAGGTCATCAAGAAATAAAAGGAGGTTGTTGTCCTTACCTCTCTCACTGTCGGCCCGTCTCCACCTTTCACGGGAAAAAAACGGAAGCATGGCGACATGGATCGATTCAGACTCCCGATGCGCATGGTTGGCAGACCACCCTAACACGTTGAAGGCCATGGAAAGGGTCCTCATGAATGCTTGCAAAGCGAGACACTCACTGAATAGCAGGGGCAGCCACTGTGAAATCCGTGATGTCATGGAAAGACATGCACGATATGAGGTGGCGCGCCTCGTTGCATGTGCGTTTAGTAGGCAGTGGGTGCAAAATTGTGTCACTAGGGTGGTCGTGGTTTGCAGGTACAACTGCTGATCAGAATCTCCTGTCAGAATGGGAGGAGCAAGTCCTTATTTTCCACAGGAGATGTGCATGCATGGTCAGTTTGTATGGCTTGATTTTTTTTTTTTTGGTTTTGAATACGGACCATACTTGGGTGCAACAGCTCCAATGTATAGGTCACATATACGCAGCAATGGGTGCCAAAGACATCAGCATTGTAGGCATGGAGGACAAGTGCGCCACAACCGCGCTTGTCACATCCACCATGACGGGCAAAACTCTTGTCCATGCAGCTTATTTTTTCTGGCAAAACCACGCACTGTCTCCCAAACAGACCGCATGCATCACCGCTACTCAAAGCTGGATGGAACCTTACATGCACGCTGTCTCACTGGGCAAACACGGACACCATGAAAGAGTGGCTCTGGCCAATGCTTTTGAAGTGAAGAAAACCTACAAAGCATTGGGGGTTCGCGAGGGTGAGACAAACATGCTACTGATGCTGGACACTTGGCATCCTCCTTACAACAGGGTGTTCCTGGACTGGCTCCATGCAAACTTTCCCTTCATGCAGACTGTGTACGTGCTACCAAGTTGTACAAGCAAGGCACAAGCTATGGACGATGGGTTGATGCGTCCCCTTAAGTACAAACTCAAAGAACTATTTTCAGCTTGGGCCACTGAGCGTAGCAGGACATGTGGCGGCATGCAGTTTGGAATGAAAGAACTGAAAGAAGTATCATGCAAGTGGTTCTTGGAAGCTGGGGAATACCTGAAGGATGCAAAACTGTTCGTGAAGAACGCTTGGAAAAGACCAAAATTCCCACGAGGTTTTGGCACTTCTTTCCGGAGGGTTGTGGTGCCTTTTGCTGGCCAACTTTTCTTTTCAAATGACACATTCAAGACATACGACGAGGTTGATTGATGCATTTTTTGTTAATAAAACAAATCTGTTCACTCTTTTCCATTGACGTGGCATTATCTTCATGTCCTCGCTTTTTTTCTTCTCTGTGGTTTTTGGCGTTCTGAATCCCTTTTGACAGATTTTAAACTAGATAGTATTGTGGAGAAACCCGGGTAGTATGTCTGAGCATAAATAAATGTAGAAAACCATTAAATTTGATGAGATTAGACAAAAAAGACAATTTACCTCAAAATAAAGTGTAGTAGGATAATTGTGATTGTTGAAGGGTTCTAAAAATTGTCTTATTTCATTTCGATGATAACCACAGTCACCACCGAGGGAAGATCATGGCATTTCCTTTATGATGTTGCCCGAATACATGAAATGTTCTCCTCCATCACCAGTGACAGGGATGGACAGTTAACAAGTAGATACTAGAAGGATTTGGTGACTCACTCGGAAGTTGGATCCAGCTATTGACGACCTTTTACGCACAGACTTATCGGCAGAATTAGCACGTGAAACTGTAGCTCAAACAACTGCTCCAAATTCTATGCGAACGACATGGCACTTAGTGGGAAGTCAAGCTACCAATCACCAAGCTCATGTTCAAGTCAGAAGTTTTTATTAGAAGTAAAAAGACTATATTGGAGATGGTTTATGGATGACTCTCCTCAACCCTGGCAGGTTTGCAAAGTCTTGGCTAGCCAAGACTTGGCTTGGCTGGCTTGGCTATCCAAGTGATGTGGAACACCAGGTGGATAGCCAAGTGATGTGGAACACCAGGTGGATAGCCAAGTGATGTGGAACACCAGGTGGATATCCAAGTGATGTGGAACACCAGGTGGATATCCAAGTGATGTGGAACACCAGGTGGATATCCAAGTGATGTGGAACACCAGGTGGATATCCAAGTGATGTGGAACACCAGGTGGATAGCCAAGTGATGTGGAACACCAGGTGGATAGCCAAGCTAGCCGTCTCACAATGTGGTGTCACACGTGTCTCTCTGTTAGCTATTAAGCTAGCAACCTTTGGTAGAGGACCCGCAAAACAAAAAGGCCCACAAGTATTTTCACACCTTCTTCCTTTACAGGTATGTGGTATGGACCCTAAATCAATCAGGCATACACTTCACGTTCACCTAATGTCTTAGCAATACATCGCAAGAACTGAATTCAATTCCTTTTATAGATTTCTGTCCATTCCAAGAACTCAAAGGCACATTCCTGAGCAATGGCTTGAGCCAGCCACATCACCCATATGCTTGAGTTGTGGGCTTGACCCAGAAGCATCCAAGTGTCAAGATGGCAGACCAAGCATGTAGCTTCGCAGAAGCTTCAGACTGATTCATTGGAAGCTTCCTTCACACCCAAGATGTGCATGGAGCTAGGGTGAAACTCATGACCTCTCACTTGGAAAAACAAAAAAAAGGTCAAGTTAAGCATCCAACCACGTGGTGTGCTCATAAGTCATATCTTACAAAAGACAGAGCGTACGTGAGTCGCCTTATAACAAATGCAGGGGTCATACCTCCACTAGGGTCATAGCGTTCCTGATCCGTCCTATAGAAATGAACAAGGGGAAAATATATTAAAAAAAATTCTTTCTTGTACCTTGTGTCAGCTGCCGTGAGTAGTCTTGGTCACCCACGTTGACCATGCTGATACCTTGCTTGTCCGCCTGGTGGAGATCCCTGTCCAGTGACATAATAGACAAGCTGGCCCGGTTCAGCTTGATACCAACATACTCAAGCTCCAGTTGCTTTTGCACCTCACATAGAAAACTGCTTAGCCACTACATCTCTTTGCACACTTCAGCCAAGGCAATTTACTCAGCTCAGCTGCTGACGGAGAGACAATATCGTGCTTGCGGCTTGTCCAACTGACAGTTTCTCCATTCAGCACACACACAAAGCTTGAAGTGGATTTTCTATCCTCTATCCTGCCTCCCTAATCAGTGTCGATGTAGCGCATGAGACAACGTGACACAGACCTAACAAGGCCTTCTAACTAGAGCCCCACATGCCTTGTTCCC
Source organism: Penium margaritaceum (assembly GCA_023375785.1). Lineage (NCBI taxonomy): Eukaryota > Viridiplantae > Streptophyta > Zygnematophyceae > Desmidiales > Peniaceae > Penium > Penium margaritaceum. The sequence goes on along the minus strand of SZWC01000349.1, from coordinate 31,850 downwards.
TGAAGGTAGCGCATGATGCGCTTCAGAGTCAGTTAGTGGAGTGGACCAGGGTTTGCCACAAATTGGCTCACCTTCCTAACAACATGGGCTATATCTGGTCAAGTGGCGACCATGGCAAACATCAGACTGCCAGCTACTACAGAATGGTATTGAATGCCCAACATGTCAGTGTTCTCACCTTTGTTGGATGGAAATATTGAGGTGGAGAGCTTGCACTCTAAGCTCAGGAGTTTGATGGCAGAATTGCAATCTGCCATGTCATAATGCTTGAGGATGGGTCAATGCATTTTTTCAGCTTCAGGCTGATTGTACCTACTTCTCGATAACCCTTTATGAAATTTCCAATGTAGTAGTCAAGAGTATCCATCTCCTTCGTCTTGAATCTGCTACTCAGCTGCCTCTTGAGATCATCTAGTAGTCCTGTTGAATAAGAGCAGAGAATCAGGTCATGGACGTAGAAGGTGACCAACAAAGTTCCTTTTTCTCTCTCATTCATGTATATTATACTACCATTGTCACTGTGCATGAAGTACTCCTTGGCCATCATTGTATCCATCTCCTGGTACCAAAGTCCTGGGGTTTCATTCAGACCATAGAGTGCTTTCACCAATCTGCACACCTTGCCCTAGGGGGTATCAACATCCTCTGGAACCTCCACGAGCACCTCCTTGTCAAGTTAACCATATAGAAAATCTGTAGGTTGGATGGAGGAAAATGTTTTGACATTCATCAGGTGGACTTCCATGTTCTTGGTAGCACGGATGGTGATCATTGATTGGATGGAGGAAAATGTCACCACATGAGCAAAGGTCTCATCGTACTCTGCGCCGGGATGTTAAGAGAATGTCATTGCTACCACCTGAGCCTTGTGCTTTTGTATCTTCCCATCCCATTTCCTTTTCACTTCAGCATCCACATGGACCCCAGCACGTGAGCCCTGAAAGGTCTGTCCACCTGCACCCATGTCATGTTCTCATCAATGGAGTTCTTCTCATCTTTCATTTCTTTTCTCCACTCGGCTTTGTCAGGCTGATTGTCTTTGCAATAGATGTGCTTTGTTGTCGACGATGGAAGATGCATCCTCCTCATGGTCAAGGGGGTCAGCTACATCGGACAAGGATTCCTATTCAGAGGAGTAGGAATTCTGAGTCATCTTTACCAGCTCCTCTCCCTATTGCACCACCCAGTCTATGCACGTGCCAATGTGTTTGTGCTTTATCTCCCTCGTCAAGAAGGGTGCGTCACTCTCTCTATTTGGGAGTATTTTTTAGTTACAAAAGTTCTACCTTATCTAGAGACCACTCTTAGAAAATAAAAGTCTTTGCTGTGGATGACCTTCTTCGCTCCTTGGTCCCAAAATTTGTAGGCTCTGTGGGTATTATCGTAGTTGATGAAGATACACTTTTGTGCTCTTGCATCTAGCTTTCCAAGGCCTTTAACAACTTGGACGTTGGAAATTCCAGTGCATCCGAACACCTTCAGATGGGAGGGCGCTCGGCGTTTTTCTAGACCATGCTTCTTGCGGCATCTTCAATTTATCTATATGCTTCTTCTTGCCTCTCCTTCACAAAACTACTGCAAGTGTGAGATTCACAAGAGAAGGAGCCGTACATGCTACTTCAGCCCAGAACTGAGAAGGCTCATTGGCGTCAAAGAGCATGTACCTTATCATGCCGAAGAGGATGGGGTTTTACCTCTCTGCTATGCCATTGCTTGGAGGTGGGTAGGGGGTTATTTTCTGGCATTCAATACCTTGTATCTTGAGCCATTTCCTACCGTATTCACACTCTCCTCTAGTGTCTGTCTTGAACACCTTCACCTTTTTACCACTCTCTCGCTCAACCATAGTGAATAAGACGTGCAGATTTCCCTTCACCTCTCTTTTCTTTTTGAGAAAGCATATCTAGACCTTGCTGCTGTGGTCATCGATGCAAGTGAGGAAATATGTGATTCATCCATTGATGGTACCTGGAATGGACAACACACATCAGAGTGGATGATTTCAAAGGGTGCAAGAGCAAGCACACCACCGTGCTTTTAAGGTTTCTTCATTGCCTTGCCCTGAAGACACGGTTCACACACACACTCTTGGATCCTTCCACCACATCACCTAGCCTCATCCCACACACTAGCTCCTGCTTTCCCATGTGAGACAATGTGCATTGAGCCACGTTCCCAAAGCGCCTGTGCCACAGGATCTTCAGGCATGAAAGGTACTGGCTGGAATGAACAACCCGGGTGGCTACTTTCACTTTCGGTTGTGCTGCGAATTCTTCCACTACCACTGCTTCTACTGCTCCAAAATGCCCTTATTTACCAAAATCGTTTTTTATTCTCTCATCATCACTGTCGGCCAAAGATGCAATATTTGATTATTTCGTCTTGGTCTACAAGAAGTATAGAACATCAACATGAGGGACCTCTCCAACAACCTTCTTGGCAGAGTAGGAGATTATGGTGTCCTTGGTACGGACAATCACTGCTTCCTTTGGTGTAAATACCAAAGGAAGGCAAGTCCTGTCATGGTCAGTTATCTTAGAGATGGAGAGCACATTGGCTGTGAAGGAGGGCAAGTAGACTAGCCCCTTTAGCTTGAGGTCTCAGTTTTCACCGTTGATATACACTGGATCAACGTTTCATCAACCCCCTCATCTACCTTAACCTTGCCGTTGGTGACTCCGAAGTTCTTGTACAATGGAGCAAGAGACCTGAAATATATCTTTTCGTAAGTGGTGTGTTCATTGGTTCCTGAGTTGAGGTTGTAAGCTCCTGTCCTGAGTATCACTCTCCCTTTGTTAGTAGGACACTCATCCATCAAGTTGGTGGGATCTTTCCCACCATTTCCCCCTCTTCTTTCGTCCACATCTCCTCCCTCCTTCTTGGGTACCCTGCACTCCCAATCCCAGTGTCTAGCCTTGCCACAGTCATGGTAGTTTCCTTGGTGCTTTGGACCCCTGCCACTGCTTCCTGTGCTGTTGTTTCTCTTTAGGCCAGAGGAGGAGGTATTACAGAAGTTGCCTCTGCTTTGTGAGGCAAAGGCATCCATGTTTTCTTCACTGATGCTACAACACATGACTTCATTCTGCATGTAATCCGAGACAGTGGTACAGGAAAGTTGCGCTTCAGTCTACCCAGCAATCATTGTGACCACTGGACCCTAGCTCTCTAGTTGTGTCTTCAGAAACATCACGGTCTGCATATCAAATTTCAGGTCCCACCCCATTCTGGTGGCTTGTTGCAGGATTGTCTCTGCATGAAGGCAGAGATATTGTCCCCTTCATCTAGCCTCATGCACATGAGATTTTGTAGAATGAAGAGAAAGTTGGAAAGTGAGGAGGACTAGAAAACCTAGCCTAGTCTGGTGTAAGTTGCGGCTGCCACTATGCATCCACTGATATGTGAAAGAATTGAGGATTGTACAGAGGACACAGGAACAACGAGAGCTTGACCCATTCCTCTTGGTCATCACCCTCCTTTGTTGGTGCTGGGATGGTTCAATTGAAGTATCCTGGTGAGTCTCTATCCTCCATGATGACTTCAAAGTGCCGATTCTTGAGAGAAAAACCCTCTCCATGAAGCTTGAGGGTGGGAGAATGGTTCAAAGTTCCCCTGTTCCTGGCATCCCTAGAATTACAATTGCTACTGTTACTGCACCTGTTGTTGATGTCAGAACACCTGTGTTTGAGGCCACTATAGGCTATTGGTCAATAGAGGCAACTGCTTTCCCTGTTTGTAATGGCTGTTGGGAGAAGATGTAGGCTGATGTCAGCTCTATAGACAGAAAGGTACACATCGCTTGCATTCCCCTTCTGCTGATGTTGACTTGAAAACAGAGAATTTGGATAAGAGTGAAGGCATTCTCACTCATTTTTAATTAGCGGTTGCGTGCTTGAATCTTCTTCAACTAGAGGTGTGGGCCCATAACCATTTGTTAGTTATTGAGCTAAAAACATTTGGCAGAGAAGCCGCAAAATGAAAGGGTGCACACAGGTTCTTACACCTCCTTCATTTATAGGTGTATATTATGCATCATAAACTTAATCAAGCATACAATTCACCTTAAAGATTGCTAATGCCTTACAATTTCATCTCAAGAAAAGCTCAAGTCCTCAATGTGCAAGAAAGCATCAAGCCAGGGTAATTCATTAGCATGTAAGACAATTCCTTCTGCACATGCTTGTCCAGTTCCTGAACTCAAAAGTACATTCCTAAGCAATGAATCAAGCCAGCCACATCACAAATAGACTTGTGCTGTGGGCTTGATACATAAGCATCCTATTGCCAAGGTGGCATTCCAACCATGTAGCTATCATTTAAATATGAATCTCTTGCTTCTCACATTGATTCATGTGACTCACCTCATGGGTTTGAATCCCCCCATGAGCATTATTCCCCAACCAGCTCACCATTTTGTCCCTCACAAGGCTAACCCGCCTATTTTCCCCTTGTTGGGCTACCCCGCTCATTCACCCCAAACCTAATCCATGCATTATCCCATCTAGGGACTGTCCCACCTTGCCCCTTTTCCCAAAAGGCTACACCACCATTTCACCCCGCATTATCCTTCCCTCAAATCTGGACAACCTCACCTTACCATCACTTCACCTCCCCACTAACTCACCTTCCCACCACCTCACCTTCCCACCACATCACCTTCCCACCACCTCACTTTCCCACCTCACCTTTCCAACACCTCACCTCCCCACCTCACCTTCCGACCACCTCACCTCCCCACATCACCTCCAAACCTCACCTCCTCCCTACCTCACCTTCCCACCACCTCACCACCTGACCTCCCTATCAATACGCCTGATAACAACAGTCTAGAAAATGGGTCCCGACATGGGAGGCCGCCAACCACTCTTGGTATTGCAACCAAGATAGCATATCACCCTCAAACGAGGGATCCACACTCCAGGTTCGTTTGGTTTGCAATCTCACAAAGTCCGCATGTTGGTCTTTAGTGTCTACCTTTGGTTGGACACTCTGTGAGGAGTCTCAAAGGCAAGAACTGTAAATGGATGCATGCATGGTACATGCTTTTATTCTTGCAGAGCATTGCTAATGCTTCTGCTCATAGTGGCTCCACAGGAACCAACCTCAGCCTACATTCCTACTTGGCACGTCCTAAGACCGCCAAGTGTCATCCTCAAGCCAGGCTTTAGTAAGCTTCCTAGAAGCTTCCTGTCCCATTTTGGGCCACAAAGAAAAATGCGGCCGTCTTAGGGTTTGAGCCTGCGACCCTTGACCTCCGACGCCTGTCCCAACTAGGCCACAATGTTGTGTTTCCTATGATGATCTCCAGGGGACATACCCATTATGGGCAGTGCATTCCTGGCCTATCTCAGAACAGACCAAGGGGACGTACTCCATAGCGTAGTGCATTCCTTGTCTTTCCATGCAACCAGCCAGCTAGCCAGTGGAGAAGGTGCATACCATTCAACAAATATCTCCCTTGAACCTCTGTCCATCTGTCGCTCACTGGGCTCCATCGATGCCTTGGGGCTCACCCTTCCTCTGCCGAACTCCTCATGCCGAATCGACGAATGCCTACATAGTGCAAGTCGCTCTCCAATGGCTTGGTCATGCAATCAGCAAGTATGCTCTTGGTTCCGCAGTGCTACAAGTCCACCACGTTCTTCATGACCAGGTCATGTGAGTAGTGGTAACGTATGTCGATGTGCTTCGTTCACCGGGAGATGATCTCATCTTTAGCCATCATGTTGTCCACCTGTAAAACCGTGGCATCCTCCTATGGCACCGTCATTTTGTCAAGCAGGTTGTGCAACCACTGAGTCTCCTTGCACAACTCAGACAGAGCAACGTACTCTGCTTCAGCCGTGGACACCGAAACACAATCCTACTTCCTGCTAGCCCATGAATGGCAGCGCCATTCAAGATGCACACGTATCCAGAGGTGGATTTCCAGTCGTCAAGATTTCCTCCCCAGTCGGCTTTGGTGTAGCACTTCAGGCGGAGGGGTTTCGTACCTTCTTGGCCTCCAAGGACGAGGCCCATGTGACGTGTCTTTTGCAGGTAGTGCAAGATGCGCTTGACTTCCTGCCAGTGATGTGGAATTGGGTTGGCCACGAAACTGCTCACTTGTCCCACAGCATAGCAGATGTCCGGATGAGTACCGACCATGGCGTACATGATACTGCCCACGGCGGACTGGTAGGGGATGTCTTGCATTTCCCTTTGTTCTGCTTCATTGCTTGGTGACATTGAGGCCTTCAGTTTTGCATCGGTCATCGTTGGGGTGCTCACAGGTTTGCAGTCTTTCATGTGATAGCGCTTTAGTACCTCACCGATGTATTTGGTTTGGTTGAGTTTGATGGTTCCTGCTGCTCGGTTGCGGTGGATGGCGATCCCGAGGTAGTACTGGAGAGGACCCATGTCCTTCATTTTGAACCTTTTACTGAGGTCAGACTTCAGCTCATCTAGTAGCTTGACCAAAGAAGAGCAAATGATCAGATCATCCACATAGAGTGCAACGAGCATCAGCCCACTCCCATCATTGCGCACGTACATGCTTGGATCATTTTGGCAATGCGCGAAGGAGAGACCGGTCATGAAACCGTCTATCTCTTTGTACCATATCCTTGGGGCCTGTTTCAGCCCGTAGAGCACTTTCACCAACTTACACACCTTGCCCTCAGGAGCTTTGACTCCTTCGGGCACCTCCATCAGCACTTCCTTATCCAGGTTCCCATAGAGGAAAGTTGTCGTGAGGTCCATCTGGTGTATCTCCAGGTTCTTTGCAGCTGCGATGGCAAGGAGAGAGCGGATGGAGGCAAAGGTCACGACAGGTGCGAACGTCTCATCGTACTCAGAGCTCGGGCATTGCTTGTTCTTCACTCAGAGGACCCACTTGGATCCCACCACGTGGGCCTTGTCGGGTCTATCCACCACCACCCACGTGCTGTTCTCGGCAATGGATGCGAGCTCGTTGTCCACTGCCTCCTTCCACCTGGCCGCATCTGGGCCATTCATCGCCTTCGCCACTGTGGATGGCTCTTCCTGAGCCATGTACAACCAGCTAAGGCCAGTCCAATCGTCCTCATACTACAAAGGTGCTTTCTTTGGTCGTAAACTACGCCAGGGTGCTGGTGCAACTTCTTGCTTTGGTACTGATGCTTCCACAGGTGGTGGTGTGTCATCGTTTTCGTCGTCGTCAGAAGAGTCATCAGACTCCAAGTCAGACTCGGAAGCCCCCGGACGCCTCGGTGTCCACGTCCATGTCAGATGCTGCATCATCCTCCGCAGCTACTCTCCCATTTCCACCTCCTGCTAGCAAGGCGAGCTAGCAGCTCTCCCTTTCCAAGGGTGCGTTCGTCAAACACGACGTCGCGGCTCCTCACAAGCTTGACTGCTGCCTGGTTCCAAAGTCGATAGGCTTTGTGTGACATGTCGTACCCAACCATGGCGCACGTCTTGGAACGTGCGTCGAGCTTGTCTCCACCTTCTCTCGACTTGATCTTCACCCATGCAGTTGACCCGAACACCTTCAGATGAGATGCGTTGGGTTTCTTTCCCAACCATGCTTCCTGTGGGGTCTTCAGTTGCTTATCCTGCTCCATTCCACGCTTCCGCAAGGCGGTTGCTGGTGTGAGGTTCAAGAGGTAGCAGGCCGTTGTTGCTGCTTCTTCCCAAAAGCGAGGTGGGAGCTTGGCGTCGAAGAGCATGCTTCGCACCATACCGAGCAGGGTCTGATTCATCCTCTCGGCAATGCCATTGCTTTGGGGGTTGTAAGGGGTGGATTGCTCGTGGCGGATGCCATGATGCTTGAGCCAAGGCTTGCATGCCTCGTACTCACCCCCGTTGTCACTTCAGAGCGTCTTCACTTTCTTGGACGTTTGCCGCTCTACCATGGCGACGAACCCGAGGAGCTTCTTCTTGACCTCTCCCTTTGTTTTGAGGAAGTAGATCCACAACTTGTGGTTGTGGTTTTCAATGAAGGTCAGGAAGTACTTACTTCCTCCGTTGGACGTTGTGCAGAAGGGTCCACACACGTCATTGTGTATCAGTTCCAAGACATGCTCTGTTCGTTGACCTCCCCTCCCAAACGGCTTCTTCTTTGCCTTCGCTTGGAGACATGGTTCACACAACGCACACCCTTTGCCATGCTTCATGACACACCCTTCCATTCCGCGGACTAACTCTTGCTACTATATCTTCTGTAGCATGCTGTTGGCCACGTGTCCAAATCGTAGTGCCACAGCTCAGTGTTAGTGTCCTTGGTTGATGTGGCGGCCATAACGGTTGACAGCGGTGCATCCTTTGGCTCCGGTTCCACTGTCATGGTGGCACATGTGAGTCCCTCATCCGACGTCTTGGTGACTTTGGTTTGAAGCACGTAGAGGCCGTCGACTCTTGGAACTTGAAGCATGAGGTCATCTTTGGTGTACAAAACCTGGATGTCCTCGTTTTTTAGGGCCACAACTTCCTTGTTGGTGAACACCACTGTCATGTTGTTGTCAGTGATTTGTGAGACTGACAGCATGTTGGCTCCAAAGGAGGGCATGTACACCACCTTTTGAAGGTTGACCGCCTTCTACGCACTGTTCACGTTGAACGTGATCACCTTGTCCCCTTCGCCCATGGCTTGGACGACGCCGATGTTTGCACACTTGATGCGCATGACAGATTCGGCCATGGAGACAAATCCACCCTTCTCTTTTGATGAGTGATGGTTGGTGCCCGAGTCAAGGGAGAATGCCCCGGGCCTAAGGACCACTGCCCCCTTCATGGGCAACCCTCTCGCCATCATGTTGGTGAGCTCCTTCTTCTCCTTCCCACCTTTGTTCCCATCTTCTTTCTTGGGACTACGACAGTCCCTAGCCCAGTGCCTAGCCTTGCCACAGTTGTGACAGTTGCCTGGCTTCTTGGAACTCTTTCCGCCAATATTGCCTTTCCCTCCACCGCCACCGCCTCCACTGTTGCCTTGACCGGAGCGAGAGCTTGCACCTTTTCCACCGAAGCGAGAGGCATATGCTGAGATGTTTGCCTCACTGCCACTACGTCGCATGGACTCGTTGCGGACGTGTTTGGTGACAGCCTCATACGTCAGATCTGCCTCCTTCCAACCACCAAATACGGTGATCAAGGACCCCAAGCTTTCCGGCAGCGCCATCAGAAGGATCATGACACGCATGTTGGGGTCGAGATTCCATTTCCATTTGCTGGACCTCTTGTAGCACATTGTCAAACGACTACAACAATGCGGGTATCGATTCTCCTTCGCTCACCCTCATCGACATCAACCTTTGGAAGATGAAGAGTCGGTTTTCCAGGGTATTTGATTGATGCACGCGTGAGAGTTTTGCGTAGGCCTCGGCAACCAACATGCATCCTGTGATTTGGGAGTGTTGAGTCTCGTTGATGGATGTCACAAGAATGGCGAGAGCCATGTTGTTCTTCATCGTCCATTCTGCAAGGTCAGCCGTATGCGTGGTCACTGTCGCATCGGCGGGTGCTGTCTCGGTCCCTTTTAGGACGTCGAGGTAGCCACACACGTTCATGGCAATCTCACACTGCCATTTCCACAAGGGAAAACCTGTTCCCGTGAATTTGGACATACCCGTCTTAAGGCGGGCTTGAGTCGGATCCACCATTTCCTGCGGTTGCTCGTCTTCTCTGCTTTGCTGCTACTCTGCTTCATTGAGGCCAATGAGGCTGATGAGACTGCTGACTGCGACCATTGTCAAAGGTTCAGTTGGTTCCGTTGCATACTCCTCCTGCCGATGATCGCCAAAGACGATGGTGCCATCGTGAGAGAACGGACTCGGGGTCGTACCACCTTCTAAAATGGGATAGAGCTTAATCCCGTTGGGGCTCGAGGGTCTTGTCCAACATGGACAGAGGTGTTCCTCGTCCCCTAGTCCGCCACGTGCGCGCACCCTACCTGAAGAAGCCGATGGAGCCGATGGAGCAGATTGGAGCCGTCCGATCTTCGTGTACATGTTGTACATGTGCGCCCTGCAAGACCACGTGCTAGTCGGTCTTGGAAGCGTGCCTTAGAACCAGAAGTGTGGGCCTATAACCCTTTGTCAATGCGCCGGATAGCAACGGTCTAGATAACGGGTCCCGACATGGGAGGCTGCCAACCGCTCTTGGTATTGCAACCAAGATAACATATCACCCTCGAACGAGGGATCCACACTTTAGGTTTGTTTGGTTTGCAACCTCACGAAGTCCGCATGTTGGTCTTTAGTGTCTACCTTTGTTTGGACACACTGTGAGGAGTCTCAAAGGCAAGAACTGTAAATGGATGCATGCAGGGCACAGGCTTTTATACTTGCAGAGCATTGCTAATGCTTCTGCTCATAGTGGCTCCACAGGAACCAACCCTAGCCTACAGTCCTCCTTGGCGCGTCCTAAGACCGCCAAGTGTCATGCTCAAGCCAGGCTCTAGTAAGCTTCCTAGAAGCGTCCTGTCCCATTTCGGGCCACAAAAGAAAAATGCGGCCAAGTTTGAGCCCACGACCCTTGAGCTCCGGCGCCTGTCCCAACTAGGCCACAATGTTTTGTTTTCTATGATGATCTCCAGAACAGATACCCATTATGGACAGTGCATTCGCAGCCTATCTCAAAACAGACCAAGGGGACGTACTCCATAGAGCAGTGCATGCCTTGTCTTTCCGTGCAACCAGCCAGCTAGCCAGTGGACAAGGTGCATATCATTCAACACTGCCCACCACCTCACCTTCACAGCAACTCACCTCACCCCACTTGGTGTTCAGCTTCCTGTTTTTCTACTTAGGTCACAAGCTGTCCTAGGTCTCACTGATTCATTCAATTCAACACATTTGTTGTGTTTTCATTCTTGACAATAGCTTCCAAGAACTACAAATTTTCTTTCTTTGAAGCTTCTTTCACACCCAAGATGCGCATGGGACGAGGATGGATCTCATGACCTCTAACGTGGCCAGACCAATAGAATGGTCAAGTTAACCATTCATCCACGTGTTTCAGGTCATATCTCACAAGAGACAAAGCGTATGTGAGTCATCATATAACCGATCCAAGGGTCATATCTCCACAAGAGGTAGAGTGATCCTGATCCATCCTTCAACATTGAACAAAGGTCAAACATATTGAACACTCTCGACTTGAGTGTCCACGATTCCATGTATGCCTCATGGTGTTTTCTGCCATTGTAGGTATGCGCTTGACAGCCTCGGTGCTTAACACTGAAGTACACTTACTGCTTATTAAAAAAATCCAACTATTTCAATCCATCAAATTGTCTTCAGCTCCACACCTCATCCCTATGAAACATCTATGTTCTGCTCAGAGTAACAAAAAAAAATCATAGCTTCCAGTTTAAGTATTCAATCTTCAGCTCCACACCTCATCCCTATGAAACTCGTGGTTCAAGTGTATCACTAGTTTGGTCTATTTGAAAACCCCACGTTTCAGAATTGTTTTTCTCGGATATGCTGCCTTGGAGGTAAGGGAATCCCTGATGCACCCTAGAGGTCTTTTTTTATAGAAAGCACCTCTCTGATGGAGACTTACAGCTACCGGCTGCGTCTCCTGTGTCAAGAGCACAACCTCTGCTACTCACAAACCCTCGTTCGTGTGCAATGTGGCACTTGAACCCACGACTCCCACCCCTAATAGCATCTTTGCCACATGTCATAGCCCTGTGGAAAAGTATTCCGTGGCACATATGTCATATATGCCACGGAATACTTGTCCTCCCAAATGTGTTGAACTTTTTCTCCAGATGTTGTGGACGCTAGGATGGTATTTGACTTGTGTGGTTAGTAGGTAGCTGTCGAGTTTGCATTTGGAAGGTTCTTGTAAGAGGTTTGTGGGTATCTTTTATTTGGTGAGTGATGGTATATAATTCTTAATATGTTGATTTATTCTGCAAAAGATCTCATTACTTACAGTGCCAGATGAGCAGTCAGGTTTTTTAGGCCTTTTCTCTATCCAAGGCTTACTTTGCACCTGTATTTTCCAAACATCTTGGAAATTAAATGTTTTCCACCACTCAAACCTTTTGGCAGGATGATAGAAGAGTGCGGGCTCTTTATATGAGGTGTTGCATATGAAAATCAAACTTTCCATCAGTTTTTCTATCATAGATTTGATTCTTTCTCCAATTATGGAACACTTGAATGATTGCTTTGCTGCCAAAGTTGCATAGTGAGAAAATGTTCTCAAAGGGGAAGGTAAGAAAGAGGACTCTGTCACACACTTGGATGCTGCAAACTATGATCCTAAGTGCGGCGTCTTTAGCCTTGGATGGGATTTTTTTGGCTTTAATGATTCGTTGAAAATAATATACATCAACATGCTCTCCGTCGTTTTTTGGCTTTGTGATTTAGGGTTGTTGTTCCGATTTCCGTTCCTAAATATTGTAATAGAGCTCCACAAGGTTGGATTGTTTCCTGCCAATTGTTCACGACAGTACTGTTGTGTCACACCATTGGACCATTGGTTGGGCTGGTGTCCAAATTTTAGGGACATCATAGAATGTTTCTAGGTGTGCCGTTTCTTTATCTCTAGGCTCTAGGTCCGTTACACATGATTTTGCTTCAGCCGAGTTATTGTTTTAGTAAGAATATGAATAAAACTGGGGTCATTGGTTGAATAGGGTGCCAGGCACTAGCACTAAGACTGTTGTTTTTCTTGGTCATCTGGTATTTGACCCACAGTGAATTGTTTCCATTTTTATGGAAGGTTCTCTTTCATTTCTTTCCAGTATACTCAGCTCTTGGGCCGTGTTACCAGTAATATCTATTGGTTCAAATTTTGGTAGATATCATTGTGAAAATTCTGGGAAGGGTCCTTTAATTTGTATCCCTTTGAGTAAGAGAAAGTTTTCTCTTTTATATGCACCATAGAGTGTGTTGGGTTTTTCTCGTAGGAAGTGGTTGAAGGCAAGGAAATCCTGGAGGCATTCCAGTCAAAGTGATGATGGTGAGATGATTGTGGGGTTATTTAGGATAAAAAATATAAAGCACTCTATCCACCTGGGCTGAATGAGGCCCTTGAATCTGAGGATTGATGGGTAGGAGAGGAAGAAATGTCCTCTTCTGGTAAGATCTCCAAAAAGTAGGTTTCCTGTTTCTGCTGCACTTGGATGAGGAAATCTGGTCAGATCATATCAAGGCCCCCTTCCTTGGTCGGTGTGATTGCTAGCTTCTTGTTTATAGAACATAGTTTCCCATATTTCTTGTTGCTCACAATAAGCTGAGAAGTATGCTGTTTATTTGCTTTCTGATTTTTTTCTGGAGGTGGGAACAAGTACAATAGGAACATGAATTCTGCAATCAGAAAGCCATTGATTTTGCTACCCTTGTGATTACTGGTAGGTAAAACAGCTGGCAGATTTCAGCTGATTTGGTAGGTATAGTTAATCAACCCGAATTCATACACTCCCCAATCAGTGTATGAAAAAAATTATTCTTGTATCAATGGATTTCTCAATAATCATAACCATAAATGCATGTGACTAAAGACCATAGAGACCTTTCTTGTCAAACATGAAGAATATAAATACATTTCCATGGGATAGAAAGGGTTCTGTGAATGATCAATGTTTATTTTAGTGTTCACTTCTCAGTAAATGTTTTGTATGCAGTTTCAAGAATGGGATGATTGGTTATTTATGTAATTTGGAGATTTTCTGTGCCAGATTTCTCCAAAGTGATGTGGAATCTGTATCGCGGTCGATGTTCAGTCCAAGAATTTGTTGTGGTTTGTATTGGTGTTAAAGTTTCAGCGTTTGGAGGTACCACTTCTTTGTTTGCAGAGAAGCATTTTGTTTTTGAAACATTCTTCCTTGAGGCCCGTGAGGGTCTTGCTGAGTTCTAGGTTTGTTATTCTTTGTCAAGTTCTTCATCATCTTTGATAAGAAGGGTCGTTTCATCCACATAGCACCAAAATTTGGACAGCTATCAAGCATCGACTTTTGTTTTTGAATTCACTGGCTGTCATGTTAATTTAAGGGTTCCCATGGCCTTTATGGTAAGAAGTAGCATTACCAGAGAGCCCTGCATTACACCCGTCAATGTTGCGATTGGCTGGGTTAGGTACCTTTTCAGGAGGAATGATGTTATTGTGTTATGGAGTGTGGCCTTGATCCAGTTTCGTGACTTCCTTTGATACTCAGAGAAAGCGTTTCCTTTATGTTTTTGCTTTGAAAATAACCTGTTTGTTCAGGGCTTCTGATGTGAGAAAGGACCTGTTATAGTCTGGTTTCCAGGATTTCTTCCCAGGTCTTCTAGGCAGTGTTAAGCAGGGAAATTGAAAATAACATGGAAGTCTTTGATGTCTGTCGGATCTCCTTTTCTGAGGAGTAGACAGGTTCTCAAGTCTTTGAACTCAAGAAAGCCATCCAGGTATATTAGGTAGGAGCTGAAATTCTGTTTGTGGTGGGCTTGCCTTGAAAATATTTGATGTTAGACCGTCAGGGCCAGGGAATTTTCCCATTGCAAGGCTAAACATGCATTCTATGATTTCTTTTGTTGATCTTAAGTGTGCCGAAAGGCCACATCCCACCACATTTCAAGTCCCACAGCGACATTTGGTTCGGCAGATGTTGGGTTCTTGGCCTCAGTAAAATTTGAGGCCTGCCATAATCTGTTCTGGTGGTCCTTAGTTAAAAGGGAGAAAACATAAGATTTTTATCCGACGGCCATGTGTTGTCCAATGGAGGGCCAGTTTGGGCATGTACTATGGGTGCAACTGGTTCCTTCATTCACCATTGGGCCAAACCACAACCATACCCACTTCTCAGAACTGTCTCCCGCGTTCCTCAAAAGAAATAAACAAGCCCACCACTCACCTCCGACAAAGCAACAAGCCCATCAGGTACCGATAGGAAGTGAAGAAGCCACCAAGATCCTCTTCACTTTGTTGGTCTGCAGGGTATCTTTTTTTTTTAAAGGTGCATTCCTACTTTTTTTTTTCCAACTAGAGGTAGGTTTCTTTGTGCCTTTTAACAGGCACCATACCTGCCTTCCCTGGCATTGACAGCCAATGACTTCACTTCCTGATCACACATGACACAAGCCGTCAATCAGTGCCCTTCCAAGCAACAAATACTCTCATTTTAAAAAAGCAATGACTCACTTCATACGTCCATTCGGACACATCCGGATTTCCTTTTACAGAGCCCCACAAAAGTGGAGCTGGACGTATAATGCAATGTTACTGGTCAAACCTGTCAAAATCTTCAAAAAAAGAACACCAAAGTTTGGAGCAGTTGGTCAATATGCCCATGGCTGGTCAAAGTAAAGATTCGGAATCTGCCTTGCGGTGGGGGAAGTATTACGCCTGGGGCATAACACTTCCTCCTCTCTTACTCATGAGGTCCTGGTGCATCGAAAGAAAAAAACTCAATGGCGGCTAAAATAAATATCAATGTGTTGATTGATGTACTTCAGGTTTCCAAAGGGCTCCCAGCTGTTTTGCAATGTGTCAAAGCCTTCCTACTTTGTGAGATATTCCATGAATCTGCCAAGACATCACTCTATGAGGTTTTCTTCAACTTTGCACTTTGTATCATTCTCCCCTTTAATGGGTGGTGGTAGAGGAACTTCTTTTCTAGGAAAATTGATTGTCGGGGTCTCTGTAAGGCTTTATTCTCATGACGTGGAAAACTGGGTGAATGGACATAATGTCAAGTTTGGTAACGACAGGTGTCCATGCATCCATGATGGCGAACGGGCCCAACCACTTAAATTTTCCTTTACAAAGTCCCGTCCTTGCATCTTATAATTACTCAAGCTGATTAGGATTCAATCATAGAACTAGAACTCGGTTTCCATTTTATTTGTGTTTGCTGCTCACTTGTGTCGTCCACTATTATTTAACATGTCTCATCCAAGACTTTTCAAAAGTCTCACTGCTTGTATGGCGCTTTAATTTTATAAAACTACCAAAGTTGTAGGTAGTTTGTCGTACTTCACCTTGAGATGATGTGTGTTTGTAATTGTGGAGGTCGCAGATTTCTATGCGATATCAAGGGTCAGTTGCTGGAACACACAGTAACTACCATGTGGCTCATACATGGCACTTACTGGAAAAAACAGCTTTTTGACAGTCTGATTGATTCACTATGTCTGCTGTCAGTCTCAGGAGGGAAGGCTGTTGACAGCTACACTCAACTGCCGCTTTGTGACTGCAATTCAAAACGGATTTATCCCTCAGAATGTTTAGTCCAAGGAGGGCACGTGAATGGTTTCCTCAAAGAATTTGGCTGAGACACACCGTGCCAAGAAAGGACGGGGTTTTCATAGAGGACATGTAGAACATGCAGCCTACACATGCACCTAATCTAAAACTATTCCATGAGGAAATTCCACATGGAAATATATAACTATTCATGGCTCCTTCCAGCATTTAGGAGTGGAGGAGGAGTGACGTGCTAAAATTTCCATTGCAACACTCGTACTGTCTCAAATCCAGCCACTGGAAAATTTCCATGTTATTTTCAATGTACATTCTAACCTATAACTATTTTCCAGGACTTCGGCTCTTCAAAACATGATCCTCAATTCCCAAAATGCACAATGAATATTTCAAAACAATTCTTAACCATAAAAATGGTCTGTACACTACATTTCCCCCTTTTTTTTGAGCCATCCCTGTTTGTCCTTGCTCAAAGAAAGTTGATCATTGTGCAAATTATGCGAAGAGAACCTCATGAGTATGAGAAATGTTGTTAACTCTTGGCATCCATAAGACTCTTACATCATAGTCACACACAATAAAATAGTTATATGGTTTAGGCCAATCGTCGATCTCGACGATCAATGGCCCAGGAGTTCTCGCACTAGGCATTAGGTGCAAGTAGAGCACCAAGTTCAGGTTCAAGCAAAGCACTAGGTCCAGGAGCAAGTAGCTTGCTACAGCAAGCTAGGATAGCAGTAGGCCAAATTTTCACAACATCTTGTGTCAAACATATGACCTCTGGCTCATGCCAAGATGAGGCAGTTATAATCTCACTACGTTTATCTGTGTTGTCATTCATTCAATGAAACCCATAACAGTTCCTTACCACTGGCATGGCCAAAGCCATTTAGGACATACACTGTCAATGATTTTCGTAAGTTTGGAAGATAGTTAAAAAATGAGTGTTTCCACATTTGATGTGGTACATGTTCAGCTGGCTGTTGTGTTGACGCTTACTCCCCTTTTTTCATGGAGCGTTCCTGGGACCAATTTACCGGGCGTCCTCACAAACACCGTCCACTTTCACAAAACACTTTTGTGTTTCTTTCAGACATGGCCGCTTCCTAGGGATTACTGCCAATGTGGTATCATCTCATAAAAAAGTCAGTACGTGCAATCTAGGACTTAGACATCAATCCTCCAAGTTTGCAACCATGTGTTCATGACCACACGTAGGTCAGCACAAGGTCTTTCTCCACCTGTGGATTAGTTGGATGAACTAAAAAAAAATTAAAGAACTCATGCGACTTGCATGATTCATTTTGCTTAGGTCTGGGAGCAACCAAAGACCTAAGAAATGCTGTGGATCACACCCTTCTCTCAAGAAAATGATGCTCATGTTTGAAAGATACATCGTTGGTCATCTTGCAAGCAAACTCGTCACTAATGTGTGTGGTAAAACAGAAGGTAATTCTTTGACCTAAAATTTCTATTTCATTTTCTCCTATTTGCATTTAATCTGCCAATTCCGCAATTTAACCTTAACTTCACAATATGATGGTCAAATCTACAAAATCATTCCTTTGATGGTTGAGATGATCAGAAGGTAAACATCGGTATGACAATGATCGACAGTTTAAGAAGCCTCTCTTCCGTAACTTTAGGCACCGGCATCAATCAGCTGTAGGGTGATTGAATACTTGCATTTGCTAGTGTTTGCTCCAAGGCCCTGGTACATTGAGGCCTGCCAGGAGATATGTATCTTTAGAGTTTTGAATTCCCCAGCTTACGTGCATATCTTCACTGGTTCAAATTTTCACGTGAAAATCTCTGTCAAAACTATGGAACATCACAGAATGAATGCACAATATTTCTATCATCTGGTTATTGTAAAAGGATCTTATGAGAGGGGTTATTGATGGTGGTCTATAAAAGGAAGGTTCTACTTCAAGATTTTAAGTTTTTAGCAGTTTTCATTGTAAGAAACTCCTGGTACATTCAAGATTTCTCCAAGATAGGTGTAAAAACTTCAGTGTGATACTCGGGGAGACTTTCAAAATGAAGGCGTCACATGTAGTGAAGTGAAGAAGTCATGCAGGCGTAAAGGGAACTATTTCTGAAACGCAAAGAATTTCCAAGTCCAGTTCAAAAGACATGTCAAATACTGATACCTCAGTATTTTACTGTTTTTCCAGCTTTGCACTGTCTGGTACCTGTTTTCACCTGTCCTTAGATTGTTTTTGTTAACTAGTCCAGCATTCACAGCTAATCATCTGGCCGTTGAGG
Source organism: Penium margaritaceum (assembly GCA_023375785.1). NCBI lineage: Eukaryota > Viridiplantae > Streptophyta > Zygnematophyceae > Desmidiales > Peniaceae > Penium > Penium margaritaceum. The sequence goes on along the minus strand of SZWC01000349.1, from coordinate 13,430 downwards.
GTAGTTCAAGGAAGCTTCCTATGGTGCAACTCTCAGCGTTATTGCAAGTTACAGAGACATGGATGGGAAAAGAATACACTGACAACATAGAAAACCCATTCCAACTAATTTTGGATTCACAGTTGATCATTTACTGTACCATTCTCTTTTACATACTTGTGACAATACCTTGAACTCTATTCTAGGGATCGACAGGAGAAATCTGTAGTTGTGGTTGAAAGTTTTGGAAAACAAAATAAAAGCCCCCCAAAAATGGAAATGTGTTCTCCATGGCATTGAACTAAGCCAAAAATATGGTGTTTGTTGCGATGGAACCCTACGCATGTCTCCTATCATTCTAGGGCAGAAAATCTATCTCTTATTCTTCCACAACCATGCAACTGCCCTGTATCATGGTCAACCCACAACCTTGCATTGACACCATGTAAAATTATCTTTATAATTTGTATGCTATGATATTCTCACCTGATTTTGTATGTGCATGTTCAATTGAACATGACTTACATTTACCAGCTATGGTCTGTCTTGAGATCAGTCACAGTCATGAGGTGCATATGAAGGCTCACGCACATAGCTAATCACACAGGTACTGTAAAAAAACACAAGTCCTGGAGGAGAAAAGGAAATCTGTATGGCTAGCTTTTTAATTGAAAAGTTGTAGCTGTTGAACAGGGCTGCATGGGCCGGGGGTGGTTCTGGGTGAGGAGCCTCGGAGCGGGTGCCATGTGGGTGAACCGAGAGTAGAGATGTGAAAGTGTGTTTTCTCCGAAGATCAATCCTTGGTGTGTGGAGAGCACATTCGCAGCGGAAAGATAGACTTGGAGATGTATGGAAGCCAGAGTTGGAAAAACACAGGTAAATTACAATGAGCAATGTACAGGGTACTTATACTGTCTGTTCGGCTAGTTCTGGCCCTAGCCTACTGCTCTCCTAGATTTCTTTAAAAAGCTACTTGAACCTGTACCAGGTGCCTTACTTGCACCTAATGCTTATCGCGAGAAGTCCCTGGCCGTCCATCTATCCAGATCAACAATCTGTCTTGAATCCTGTCCGTCCCCATGGTGGGTGCGCGTTGCTCCGACGGTGAGTGAGGTCACCTTGTTGTAGACACCACGAAGCACCACCACCGTCGCACGGTCACAGTCACCGGTATTGCTGGAGTCGTTGACCGCATCTGTTGTCGGAGGTCTTCCACCAAGACAGCCCCTTGGCGGATGGCGTAACCATCACGCCACTCACCGAGAGGTTGACACACAGCCTCGCGTTTCATATTCTGATTGCACCCGTGAGGTGCGTGCAAACCCACCCTGGCAACGGCGTGATCCTCACACTGTCGCTCACTCGCTTGCTCCTCCTCCTCCTCCTCACTTTTGTGAGCTGTCGGGGTTGAGCCAGACCTCACGACGACTTTCCGCCTGGAATATCCGGAAAAAAAAAATGGCCCAAGTGCCCCCAAAACCCGGGTGAGACCCCGAGTAAGCCAGAAAAATAGGGGAACCTCATTACATTCACCCCCCCCTCCCCCGTCGGAGGTACGACGTCCGGACGCACCTTAGATACTCCTGGAGAACAGTGTTGGTACCTCCGAAGTTGGCCTTTGGTTCCCATGAGTTGTGGTTAGCTGGGTACCCCTTCCACCACAACAGAAACTCACACCGACTTCCCTGTTGATGCTGACACCGCTGAGTTGTAGGCAAACTCTACCACTCCAACCTTCTTCGCCCAACCTCCTCCATCATGTGGGACCATGCTCCACAGCGATTTCTCCAATGGCTGGTCCGTGCGTTCAGTCTTCCCATCGCTCTATAGGTGGTATGTTGTAGTCAGCTACACCCTTGTACCCAGTTTTCCCATGAGATCTCTCCAAAACCACGAAGTGAAACGTGGATCACGGTCTGAGACCACCAACTGTGGCACTCCATGCAGCTTGACGACATGATTGAGGAGAAGTTGAGCTGTCCTAGCAGTCGTGATGCTCTCAGGACATGCAATGAAGTGTGCCATCTTGGAGAATTGGTCCACTACCACCAACACCATGTTGTTGCCTTGCTGCGTCACAGGAAAGTCGTCGATGAAATCAAGCAAGATGTCTTTCCATGGCCTTACAAGGACAGGCAAAGGTTGCAGCTCTCCAGATGGCTTGGTCCTCCATGCCTTGATACATTGGTACACATCACAACTGCTCACAAACCTCTTGTAATCAGTCGACATTGTCGACCACTAGTACTGGTGTGCCATGGCTTTGAGCGTCTTGTCAAAGCCAAAGTGACCCAAGTAGTGGGTGTCATGCGCCTCCTCCAACAACATCTGCTTCAACGACACATAGTCTGGCACAACAATCCTCCGCTTCTGTCCCCTTCGCCAATACACTCCATCCCACTCCTCCTTGTCCATGCCATAGCCGTGCTTAAAAAGGCTATGCATGACTGGAGATCCCATCAGCACTGAGATGGCATCGAGGCTCAAGTCTGGCCTCCTTGATAGAGGATCTTCCGGATTCACCTTCCCAGGCTTGTACTAGATCTCATAGTCAAAACTCCCTTCCAAAAACTACTTCCAGCGAGTCTGCTGGTAACTGAGGTTTGGCTACGTCTTGAAATACTTCAAGGCATAGTGATATGTGAAGGCAACACAGCACCGCGACTCAAGGTAGCACATATAGTGCTTGAAATCATGGATCACAGCCAACATCTCTTTCTCGTGGATTGCGTAGTTCATCTCCGCACATCGCAGCTTGCAAGACGCATACGCAATCGGCTGTGCCCCTTTCTGTGATCCTGCATATGCACTGCCCCAGTGGCAAAGTCGCTTGTGTCCGTTGCCATGACGTACTCCTTGGATAAATCCGGATGCACCAGGACCAGAGTGTCACACATTGCAGACTTAAGCTCCTCAAAGCTCCTCTACTCCTTCTCGCCGCATTCCCACTAGTGATCCTTCCGTAGCAACTGAGTAATTGGTGTACCCTTCTCTTTGTTCCCCTGGATGAACTTCTGGTAGTAGTTGACAAATCCTAGGAAGACTTGGATGTCATGCACACACTTTGATATCGGCCACTACTTCACTGTTTCCACCTTCGTTGGATCCATGCAGAGACCCTTGCCGCTCATGATGTGCCCAAGGAACTCCGCCTCCCTTTTATCGAACGCACACTTGGAGATCTTAGAAAAAATAATTCTCTCTCCAAAGAATGTTCAATATGTGCCGCATATGTTGTTGATGCTCTTCTAGAGTTTGGGAGTAGATGAGGATCTCATTGAGGAACACTACCACGATCCGGTCCAAATGAGGGAGGTTGATCCTTTTCATGAGGCCAATGAATGTTGTAGGAGCATTGGTCAATGCAAACGGCATCACGAGGTACTCAAAATGACCGTACCGCGTCTGAAATGCCGTCTTCACCACATCTTGCTCTGTAATTCGGATTTGATGGCACCCTGAGTGTAATTCAATCTTGCTGAAGTATTGCACTCCCCTCAGCTGGTCAAAAAACTCCTCGACCCTTGGCAGCGGGTACACATTCTTGGCATCCCACGCCATTTGGACAACCTGCTGATGACGTTTTGGTTTTTAAAAAGATTTTCAAAACGCTCCTGCTCCCTATGCTCTGCAGCAATACACTTGGTAGCTCCCTAGTTGTCGAAGGACTTTCGAGGCACGTGTTCACTGATGCGGACAAAGCTTTCGTAGCAGTTGGCCATCTGCCACTCACTACTGGTTGCCACTTTCCTGCTGCTTCTTCTTGCAGTCCTTCTTGTGGTGCCCAGGAATCCCGTAGATCCAACAGTTCCTGCCACGTGGCTTGCTCTGCAGCTGTCCTCCTTGCACCGCATCGATCTCAATGGGGTCAGTTTTTTTGTGCTATGCTCGATGTTGGAAATTCTCTTGATTGTTACGGAAACCCCCTCGATGGTAGCGTAGTGCTTCAACATGCTAAAACATTGGCCACCATCGCCTGGAACCCTGTGATTCCACTTAGTGCCAACATGTGCTGAATCTCTACCTTCAAACCGTCGTGGTAATTGTCCGCCATCTCCGGCTCACTCATGTTGTCAATCTCCGTGCACAGTGCCAAGAATCGACACGTGTACTCCTGGATTGTTCCGATGTGCTTCAGCTGCTTTAGCTTGTTATGTGCAAACATGGAAGCATTCACGAGATCGAACCAATCACTGATGGCTTGCTCAAACTGCTCCCATGTCGTCGGCATGCGTGCTTTGGCTTCTCCTGTGCCTGGCTGCCACAACACGGCATGCTGCACAGCTGCATTCCCACCTCCACCTCAAGTGGCCAACATATTCAGCTGCCTCCACCTCTCCAATACTGCTCCGAGTAGCAATGTCACTGTGAATGACACCCGCACATCATTGTCCTCTAGAGGGTGACCCACACTCCCAAAGAAGTTAATCATCGCAAACATCCAAGTACGTACACTCACACCCTTGACTGAGGGATTGAACGGTTCTGGAGCCTTTGGCTTTGGTCTTGGCGGACTCCTTGACCGGGTCACCCGAACCTGTCCAGCGTCAGCCCCATCCCGCACGTCAGCCATCTGTTGATTGAATCGCTCATTCTCCAGCTTGAGGGCTCCCAGCTGTCCTAGGATCTGCTGCAGGCCCTGCTCCATGGATCTTGATGATTCTTGCCCATTGGAGATCCTCAGAAAAACATTGGCAGTGTTTCGCCAGTAATCAGAAAACTTTTCGGTAGCAATTTTGCAATCTGGGATGAAAATCTGACATTTTCAAAGTACGTGGGAGTCACTCGTCGTCTTCCATGCACGCACTGTAGACCGTGTTGACCCTTTGGAAAGATAGAAAACAATTATAGAGGTTGGCTCGTGCATAGGCTTCAAAATCTGGTCCAAAAATCTCCCTCTCAATCAGCCTCGACGTTGTCGAGTGTAGTCCATGCCTTCCGCTCCTTGAAGTTGGTAGAGCCCCGGCAAAGCTTCCGCCCAACGCTTGGCTCTGGCTCTGATACCAGATATGAGATTGTGTACTCTCTGAAGATTAATCCTTGGTGTGTGGAGAGCACTGTCACTGCAGAAAGGTAGACTTGGAGATGTCTGGAAGCCAGAGCTGGAAAAATACAGGTAAATTGCAATGAGCCATGTACAGGGTATTTATACTGTTTTTTCGGCTAGGTCTGGCCCTAGCCTAATGCTCTCCTAGCTTGCTTTAACAAGCTACTTGCACCTATACTAGGTGCCCTACTTGCACCTAATGCTTAGTGCGAGAAGTCCTTGGTCGTCGATCTATCTAGATCGACGATCTGTCTTGAATTCTTTTTGCCCGCGCAGTGGGCGCACACTCCTCTGGCAAGCCACCTCGTTAGTCCCGTATACCTCCCGGCGGTGAGTGCGGTCACCGTGTTTTACATGCCACGGAGCCCTACGACCGTCGCATGGTCGCAGTCACCGGGTTTTCTGCAGCCTTTGACAGCGTCCGTTGTCGAAGGTATGCCGCCGACTCTGTACCTCGGCAGATGGCATAACCATCACGCCACTCGCCGAGAGGATGACACGTGACCTCGCATTGCATGTTCAGATTGCGCCCATGGGGTGCGTGCGAACCCACCCCGGTGACAGCGTGATCCTCACGTCATCACTCACTCGCTTGCTCCTCCTCCTCCTTGCTTCCGTGAGCCATCGAGGTTGAGCCGGACCTCCCTACGAATTTCTGCCCGGTGTATCCGGAAAACAAAAATGCCCCAAGTGCTCCCAAAACCTGGGCGAGACCCCGATTATGGCAGAAAACTAGGAGAACCTCATTACAGGAGAGATTTGGGTTCCTGTGAGCGGGGGAGGTTGCACAAGTTAGCCGTTAGGACAAGAAGAGGGGGGCACTTGCGTGTTGTTAGGGGCATTCTGGGGACTGAGCTGTGGGATGACTGATATCTCTCAAGAGGTAAGAGGGGGATTGTGGTCACATATATGTAAGGCAAGGGATTTAGAAAGCAGGTGAGGATTGAGGTGAGAATGATTGATTGTTCTAATGACAACTGAAGCGAGAGTGTGAGGGTTGCAGATCCCTATTGGGCTGTCAATTGGATGCCTCCTTAGCGAGGTCATTTCAATAGTACTACAACTAGCAGTAAGCACAAGAGTAGAGGTGTGCTACATACAAAAGAGGTCCCTCAGCAGAAATCAGAGCTATGAGAACGGAATAGAGGTTGCCATTGCAAAGTGGCAAACTCGGAATGACTCACTGTTGGCGCCATGAAAGTGTCAACCAGAATCTCCCGTGACAGGGGTCGGGCAAAATGCGGAAAGAGGCCAATGGCCTGACACACAAGTCAACACATGACTGGCAAGAAACATAACATGCATGGCCCAAAACGGGCAGAGAAAATAAAGGTACCAAAGGATGGGAGTAGAGTGAACTAACTTTTTTAGTTTAACACAAGAGCTTAAACGGGGAAGGGTGCCCCAAGAAGAAGGCTTGAACACTACGTTATCAGCCAAAGATAACGACCACACGAGATGACACACTGCTCAAGGATGCCAAGCCTACCAGCACCACCAGTGGCACCAACTGAGGCCGAGAAACCTGCGTCCAGCAGCATCACACCCAGCCGAGACTGGGAACCACACTATCAATAGCAACAACTCCTCCAGTAGCAACACCCGTCAAGACTACCAACCCCTCCAGGAACACCGACCGCCAAGGTCGTGGGCCCAACGAGCAACACCACAAGTAGATAGCTCCAGCTCTTTCAGCAGCACCACCGAGAGACTCAAGAACAACAGTGAGGGCGAGTGCGGGGGATGACGCGGCCAGGTGATGCAAAGCACTACGACATCAGGAGCTGCAATACCCAGGGATGCACGGAAACAGATGAAGACAGTTCACACGGAGGAGAAGAGAAAGAGCATGGAAGACGGTCACTTGGAGGCAATGCTCCACTTGTGAGGATGATTGACAAAGACAAACTGTAGGGAGCACATGGAGGGAGTCAACATGAACCAATTCAATGCACACATGAGAATTCAAAGGTGGACATCAAGGGACGACCACAGGGAGCATGAGAGAAAAAAACGCAATGGATGGATGTCAATCAAGAGGAGGAAGGGTGTGAAGACCGACCGTAGTGATACTGGATGTAAAGTTTTGGTGGTGGAGGGCCTTGGTGAGGAATTTGGCAAGCTGCAACTCCGTTAAAATGTACTGGATGGAGAAATCTCCAGCTGTGAAAACGTCATGCATGTTATGTTGCTTGACGTTGATGTGTTTTGTGAAGCGCACCTGAATTTTTGGAAATGGCCAGGCCATCTTCACTGTCTGTATAGAGAGGCACAACCAGGGCAGTCCTCAACAAGGAGGTGACGGAGCTACACCGCCTCAGCAAGAGTGCGGCCGAGGCCCATGTACTCAGCCTCCCCGTTTCTGGCAGCAACACACCCCTGCTTCCCACTATGCTAGTAAATGGTGCCACCAAGAAGGAATATGAAACCACTTTGGCTTTGAGCATCGGAGTCACGGGCTTAGTCACTGTCAGTGCAGCCCTCAAGAAGCGGCATGACAGGCCCGCTAGAGGGACAAGGCCAGCTTGAGAAGATTTGATAACATAATTCTCCACATACATAGCTGCACTTAGGTGAGCTGACCAGGGCTGGTGTGCGTACTGGGCAAGATCGTTGACCCCACAGGAAATTTCCACACGAGTGATACCAAAAAGGTATGTTAGAGCCCCGACGATGGAATGGAACATGAGGATGGACTCGGGCTCACCCAGTCGGTTCTGTGGGCCATCCAAAGTGGGGGCTGAGTGCCAGGAAACATGGGGAAGGAGGCAATGGGAAGGGGACAAGAAAGATCACCAATGGAGGGAAATGATCAGAAACGGTGTGCACATATCACTCTTGGTCGATGAGCACAAACTCAGGGAACCGCTCAATCTGCATGCCGAGGAACATGGCTGCGTGGCCAAGGTCCTTCATGCACTAGAAGGAGGAGAGGAGACCCTTCACCTCAGTAATTGTGGATAAAAACGGAGGATGTCATGAGGAGATCTTTGACGTGCACCAGGATGAAGGACCACGATGGTCATGCCAACAAACACAAGGGAGGGGCCAGACTAGCTGGAATGAAAATCTCCACAAATTAGAGCAAAGAAAAGCTCCTTGTTCTGGTAACGAGGGGACTGATAGAGGCCATATAGTTCAAAAAAGAGGTGGCACACCTTCTTAGAGCCATCGGTATGGCCCTGGGGATGAACACTGTAGAGCTCCTCCGTAAGATTTCCATGGAGAAACGCGTTTTTTATATCCATCTGGTGGAGCTTCCACTAGAAGGGAGGAGAGACATAGATAACATTGCAACTTGTCATGAACTACATAAAAGGTGTGTAGGTATCACCAAAGTAGATTCCATGAACTTCGGAGTAGCCTTTGGTGATGAGATGGGGTTTGGACCTGTCAATGGAACCCCCAAGTGTTAACTTCTTACACAGGACCCATTTGGCCTTGATTATTATGTGGCCAAGGAGAAGATATGCAATCTCAAGAACACCATATTCTGCATGTGCATTGAGCTTTGGAACTCAAGCAGTATTCCAGGTGAGTGCATCAAGACAGACAAGGGCACTTGCAAGAGTGGGTGGATTGGTGTGGTAAACAGGAGGGAAGGGAGATGAAGTGGGTGGAGACAGTGTGACAGACAGTGTACGGGTAGCTGTTGAGGGGGGGGGGGGAGGAGGCCAGGAAAAACTGGTGATCAGTGTAGGCATGAAGGGCATGGAAAAAATCCAAGTAGAGAAGTAGCAGCCATGTCTGTGGTCTGGATAAAACGGGTATCGGAGAAGAGCTCGGGACGAGAGGGAAGACCCTGATGCACCATTAACACTCCTGTTACCCAAAACGTTTTCGCCTCACTTTTCTATTGCTACTCTTTTGCCGATTCCAGTCTTCCGTGGAATGCCTAAACCTACTAGTACACGCACTTTCGTAAATCAAGTTGCCCTCCTATGTGGACCCCATGAGAGATATTTTGCGGAATGGGGTGCCTTGCCTCTATCTCAGGCTTCTTGCTCCAACCAAATGTAGCTTATGTTGCTCACATGGATGGACGAACACCTCCTTCTTCCTATCTATTAAGTATCTATCTCCTGCTTCTTCCAAGACCTTGCTGCCCTTGGGATGCACAAGAAGCTTCACTCGGACTCTCTGCGGATCTGTCCTTCAGACTCTATTGTACACTGTGCACTAGGATCCTATACACATGAAACATATAAGCAGAAACAAACATGCAAGGAATGAGAGGGATACAGCAAGAGATTCACACTCACACCCAGTCACCTAGTGAATCCATGCCTCCTCCACCTTGCTCTGATGTCAGCCACTTGACTTACGCAGGATGGAGCTCCACTTAGCCCTTCCTGATTCTAGGACCACTCCGCGGAACACCTCAGGTCCCTCCTCGGCCAGCACAAGCCCGCACACACACAAATGAAGTCTTGCGGATCAATCAAGCATCTTGTGGAGCAGGGTGTGATAGGAAGGCAAGTGAGAGCCTGGGAGTTGGAAACTTGATTGCAAGTATTCATGCCAAAGATACATGTACTGCTAGACTAATGTCTACGACACATTGAAATACTACGTTGGACTCCACAAGGGCATGTCACACCGTGGGTCTCATCCCTTTCACACATACATGATCTAGAGAAAGCTCCTATCTTCCCCCATTCTGAAACCCTCTTCCCCTATCTGCCAACTTCCCATCCCCATGTCTTCATCTTCTACTGAACTTTAGTGCTTCTGTGGTTCGCACTGTTCTGCCTCTTCAGCGTGGCGGTACTTGATCCTCTTTTCTGCACATTGGCTACTTGGCAATCCTTCAAGCCTCTACAAATTCATGGTGTGGATGTCCTCCTACAGATTAAAACGTCCGCTGCTTCGCACCAAGCCCGAGTGTTCTGTCTTGTTTTTCCTATTTCAATGCAGAAGCTATTACAACCTGAGACGCCGATGGCTTCCTGTTATTTCTTCTTTTCACCTTCTTGATTATGGCCTCTGCACGTGAGGCCAATCACAATTTTCCACCACATTTCTAACACATTTCCAACTCCCTCCCATCCTGATTCCTCTGATCCTCACTTGACCGCATAAACAAGGGGGCCAGCATTTTCTGTCTTCATGCTCTAATCTGCAGCTCTGCCCTCATCTTCCGTGGACTTGCCAATACATTCCGTAGAAGCATCAGCAGCCATGGGGAAGATATTCGAGTGCAGAGAGATTCATCTTAACAACATACGCATAAGCATACACATACACATACACATACACATACACATATGCATACACATATACACACACAAACACATACACACACATATACATACACATACACAAACACATACACGTACATATACACATAGATATACACATACACATACACATACACGTACACATAAAGATACACATACACATACACATACACATACACATACACATACACATACACATGCACAT
>SZWC01000348.1:426677-444130 GCA_023375785.1 Penium margaritaceum | reverse complement strand
GACGCACGCTGAGGCCCACTCACCCGCCGCTGGAGCCTCCTCCCACTGGCGATGCGCTCAGCTCCATCGTAGGCCTCCTCACTGCTCGGGCCGTCGGCAGTCACTGCCACTACGGATGCAGTCTGCATGCACCTAGCACTGTGTCTGGCTGTGGCATTGCGTCTGCAGCATCATGCGATGCCTAGGGTCCATGTCTTCTGTTGTATGGCCCTGTTTGGCATCGTTGACTGTCGTAGGAACTGCCTGGGTTCGCGCAGCCATGACTTCTTGTAGCTATTCTTCTAGCTGATTCTAACTACACGACTGCGTTTGCAACGTTGGTATTATGGTATGCTCTAGTTTTTAGGCAAAACGGACGACGCCCAGGTCTTGGGCTGTCGGGCGTCTGGCAGGGCTCACCGAAAAAACCTTGCCTGCCAGAAAATAGGTCTAGCACTTTTTTTTATTGGCTGGTTAGCTGAGAAACAACCTTTACACTAGTGGGGGGGGGCTAGAACTTGGAGGGGTTCCCCATTGTTGCTCATTCTCCATTGTTAATCTGTTACTTCTAGCTGCTTTCTGGCGCTAACACTAGCGCGCGCACTTCTGAGTAACAAACTCAGAGCTTCCAGACTTAGTCTCTAGAGGAGTAGACTGAGGGGGTAGCAGACTTAAGCAACAAGCGTGGAAGCCCGCACGCTGCATGGACAACGCATGCTGCCCCGACCTGCTGCCTAGGTTTCTAGCTCGGTATCAGAGCTTGAGCATAGCAGCAACAGCAGAAGACTGGCGTACAGGTGCCAGACAACGCCGCCGGACCCCCATACGCGCCAGTGCAGGGGAAATGCTGCCGGATTTTTTCCAACAACATTGACCCGCCTGGTCGCGGGGTAAAAATTTTCCCACAGCCATTGGGCCAGGGGAAATGCTCCTGATTTTTTTTTCGGCAGTACTGAACCCCACACTTGATGCGAGAAGGTGAGCGGCAGGCCGCGTCCAACACTTGTGGGCGACGACGCACGCGGCAACGTCATCCAGGTGTAGTTACGTGCACCAGCACGCAGCAGCAGTAGCTTACAATAGCGGCAGACGAAGGCAACGATAGCGAGCACTGGCAGCAGCAGCTAGCAGCAGCTGCGTGTAGTAGCAGTAGCAGGCAGAAGCAGCAGCTCGCAACAGCTTGGAATAGCAGCAGCCTGCAGCAGCAACAGCTCGGAGCAACAGCAGCCTGTAGTAGCAGCTTGGAGCAGCAGCAGCCTGCAGCAGCAACGAGTAGTAGCAGGGGTAAGCAACAGCAGTAGCAGCGTGTAACATCAGCAGCAGCAGGCTGTAGCAGCCGCAACAGCAAGCCGCAGCCGCAGCCAGCCGCAGAAGCTGCTGCAACGAGCAGCTGCCAGCAGCGGCTGCTGCTGCTACTCGCTGTGCGCAGTGAGCGAGCAATGAGCAGCAGCCCGCTGCTGCCAGCGAGCAGCAGCTCGCTGATCGCTGTCGGCAAACAACAGCTCGCTGCTCGCAGCCGACGAGTAGCAGCTCGCTGCCTGCCAGCAAGCAGCAGCTCGCTGCTTGCGAGCAGCAGCCCGCTGCTCGCAACTGACAGCGGGCAGCTAACCACTGTGACAGACGAGGAAGAAGAGAAAAAAAGACATAAAACAATTCCCCCATCCCACCTGCTTCCCTGGCGCTACTACAGTAGCTGCCTTTGCTGCTGCAGCAGCCCTAGCAGCCACAACAGCCTGCAACAGCAGCAACTGCTACTACAACTGCAGCCGCAACAGCAGTAGCAGTAGCAAAAGCCGTAGCATCAGTAGCGGCAGCAGCAACAACAGTAGTAGCAGCAGCAACAGCAGTAGCAGCAACAACAGGAGCAGCAGCAACAGCAGCAGCAGGAGAAGCAGGAGCAGCAGCAACAGCGGAAGCAGCAGCAGCAACAGTAGCAGCAGGAGGAGCAGCGGCGCCAACAGCCCTCTAACGTCGTTGGCGATAACCCTGACCCCCTCGCTGCACTTCATAAATACCTCGCCGCCCTGACGCTGTAGCTTGCGGCACTGCAACCGTTAGTTTCCCAGTCTCTCCCCAATGCGCCTCTGTCCTTCCCCCCTCCAGGGTGTGCCAGCCTAGCTGTGTCTGCTGCCACGCAATACCTGGCGCAGTAGTAGACTCTACGCCAGCAGCAGCCAGTGACCTCCGTCCTTGGCCCCACTCTGGGTGCCGGTCGAAGGCAAAAGGACTTTGAGACGCTGCCGGCGCCGCTTCAGGTCGGCGAGCAGTTCCCGAGCTGGGAGCTCAGCTTCCGCATCTGGGCACAGGGTGAGGGCCTGTGGGCATACTACACCCTGCCGTATGACACCACACTGCCCGACCAGTTGTATGACGCTGGTCGTGCAGTCCAGGCTCTTGTCCCTGTCCACCCTCCGGCTTCCCGCCTCGCCCTCGAGCCTTTCTTAGGCGACTTCATCGCCGGCGCTATCCCAGACCCTGCAGCCGCGTGGCACGTTCTCACTCGTCCCCATCGCCTGTCCAGCGACGCTGAGACTAGCTGTCTGTTGCGGAAGTTCAACTCCTTGCACATGTGGGAGACCGAGACGGTCACCTCCTACTGGCAGCGGGCGGAGGACATCCTTCGTCGCCTTGGGAAATCTGCTCCACCCCCTTTGGCCGCGCTCCTCACCATCAAGCGCGGTGCCACCGAAGCGTACTCGGATGTCTTTGTCCACTACCCTCATGACATTCTCTCCACCATGGCGGCCCAGGGTACCCTCCTACCCTGGGCATACGAGCTCTTCCTCCGCATTGAGGAAGCTTGTCTGGAGTCCCGACTCCAGCGCACGGAGGTCGTCGCCTCCCCTGCCGTCGCCTCCACTGCCGTTGCCTCCGTGGTCGTTGCCTCCCGTGCCGCAATTACCTCATCATCGTCGGGGAAGAAGAAGCATCAGGCCAAGAAAGGCAAAGGTCAGCAGCAGGAGCAGCAGCAGTCGCCGACCGGGTCCAGCGCTGGCAGCTCGGTCTGCCACAACTGTGGCCAGCCCTAGCACGGGTGGTACACGTGCCCTCTACCGACGGATGAGGCGCGCGTCATTGCCACCATGCGTCGCCAGCGCGAGCGCCATCTTGCCTCTGCCGCCGTGACTGTCGCCGGCTCTGACACCTCCGCCTCATCCAGTAGCTCCACCACTCTACCGGTTGCTTCGCCGGTCGCACCGACACCACCGCCGCAGCCATCGGCGCCGGCGCAATCCTCCTTCTACCCGGGCTCCGGCGCCATCACCCCGCAGTCTGTCTGCACTCCCGGGCCATCCTCCTGCGAGCGCCAGCTGGAGCAGTTCATCGCGCTCCAGCTCGGCCTCCCTCGCCCTCCTCCCCAGGGAAGTGCGATTTGCATCAGCTCCTGCTCTCGTGTCCAGCCCTGCATGACTGAGACTGAGCTACGGTCATGCCTTGTTTCTTCGTCTGTCTCGTCGTCTCTCATGGTCTCCGCTACCCCCTCCCAAGACGACGTTGCTTGGCTAGACGATTGGCAGTCTCGATTTGCACCTCCTTCCACCGCATCTGCGTCCCTTGCTTGCTGCCATATGACTGTTGGTGATCTTGCGACCCCGGTCCAGGACCCAGGTGAGACCTGGATCATCGACTCCGGGGCCACACATCACATGAAAGCCTATCGTGAGGCCTTTAGTATGCTCGGTCCTGTAGGTGATGTTTCCGGTGTCCGGACAGGCTCTGGCCAGGTGTTGCCTGTCTGTGGTGTTGGCGTCGTTCGTTTCCGTGGTCCCCCCGGTGACGTCTTTCTGACCGATATCCTCTTCGTCCCCGGTCTTGAGCTCAGCCTTGTGTCTGTCACTGCCCTTGACCGCATGAGCATGGATGTTGTGCACTTGCGTGGTGTTGGCACTGTGTTGTTGCGTCCGTCTGGTCTTGTCGTACTACACGCCACCGCCCGTGGCAACCTGTGGCATGTACCTTGTATGTCTTCCTCTCCTTCCGTCTCCTCCCCGTCAGCTGCCACATGCCATGTGTTTGTCACCAGCACGCTTTCTCCTCAGCACACTCGCCTCCTGCACCACCGCCTTTGCCACGTCCACTGTGCCGCCGTAGACAGCATGCTCCGCATCCAGCCAGCCAAGGGCCTCGACCCGGAGACTTTTCCCCTCCCGTGACCAACTGAGTGCATTGACTGCGCTCAGTGGAAGATGCACCGTTCCACGCATCCCTTGTCTTCGTCCTGTGCGTTTGCCCCCCTTGACCTTGTCTATTCGGACGTCATGGGTCCTCTCCCTACCGAGTCCGTCGGCGAGCATGGTCGCTACGTCCTCACCCTCACTGACGACTATTCTCGCTACCGCTGGGTCTTCTACCTTCGGTAGAAGAGCGATGTCGCCCACGCCATCTAGGACTGGCTTGTCCTTGCGGAGCGCGAGTGTGGCCACTCTCTCCGCCGGTTTTGCTTCGATCGCGGCGGTGAGTACCTGGGTGAAGCCACGACATTTCTTGCCTCTCGCGGACTTCGCCATGAAACGTCCGCGCCTTACACACCCGCCCAGAATGGTGTCTCTGAACGGTGGAACCGCACTATGTTCGACGCATTCCGCACCATGCGGGTCGAGTCTGGTCTCTCCGATGGCTTCTATTTTGAAGCCATGGCCTACATGACCTGGGTCTGGAACCGGATTCCCCACGGTCCCCTTCCTCGCCAGTCCACACCGTACCAGCATTGGTGCGGTCAGCGAGCTGAACTTCGTCCGGCTCGCGTCTGGGGCTGCGTGGCCATTGTGTGGCTGCCCGTCTCGCAGCAGGGCGGCAAGCTCGCCCCTCGCGGACGACCCTGCACCTTCCTTGGTGTCTCTCGTCAGTCCAAGGCCTGGCGCTTCTGGGATCCCTCCCGGCACTGCGTCGTTGAGTCTCGGGACGTCCTCTTCTTCAAGAACCTGTTTCCTCGTGACCTCATTCACTCCGGCTTATCCATGTCTATCCCATCGCGTGGGGGCGTGGTGAGTCCGTCCTCCGTCCTTCAACTTCCGGATGACATGTCCCTCAGTCCCTTCGAGCCGGCAACCTCAGTCATCTCCGCTGGTCCCTCCGGGCCGGCACCCCCGGTCGCGTCCGTTGGTCCCTCCGGGCTGGCACCTCCAGTCGCGTCCGCTGGTCCCTCCGGGCCGGCACCCCCAGTCGCGTCCGTTGGTCCCTCCGGGCTGGCACCTCCAGTCGCGTCCGCTCGTCCCTCCGGGCCGGCACCCCCAGTCGCGTCCGCTGGTCCCTCCCGGCTGGCACCCCTAGTCGCGTCTGCTGGTCCCTCCGGGCCAGTAGCCCCAGTCGCGCCCGCTGGTCCCTCTGGGCCGGCAGCCCCAGTCGCATCCGTTGGTCCCTCCGGGCCGGCACCCCCAGTCGCATCCGCTGGTCCCTCCGGGCCGGCAACCCCAGTCGCATCCGCTGGTCCCTCCGGGCCAGCAAACCAAGTCAAGTCCTTTGGTCCCTCCGGGCCAGCAACCCGGTCTGCCTCCATCGGCCCGACGGACACAGCGCCGTCACCTGCCCTGCCACGCTACAAGTGGGGCCCAGGCAGCAGCCTCCGACCCAGACCGTCGGTGAGCGCACAGACCGTCGCTCCGCGCTCCGTGGCGCCTTGACCCCTCACGGCTCCACGTGTCTCCTCTGCTCCCACGATCGTGAGTGGGGATCCTGGCACCAAGGCCCTCGGCCTGACCACCTCGGCCATCATTATAAACCTCCACCCGGGCTCCGCACTGGGCTACACCATGCTCCATCATGAGCATGGATGCGCTGTCGTGGTTGCACTCGTGCGTATCCCACCTGGGGCACGAGATGCACACGCTCTCTCAGTCCGCTCCACAGCACGCCCGGAGGACCCAGACACCCTACGCGAGGCACGAGCCTCTCTTGAGGCCGCACACTAGGACGTTGCCTGCGCCGATGAGTTCGCAACTATCCGACAACACCATGTGTATGACCTCGTCCACCTTCCCCCAGGACGGAAGGCCATCGGTGCCAAGTGGGTCTTTCGGCGCAAGTGGAAGCCTGAAGGGTCTTTGGACAAGTACAAGGCCCGCCTTACAGCCAAGGGGTTTGCCCAGATCCCTGGGTTCGATTACGACCAGATCTTTGCTCCAGTTGGCCGGTTCTCCACTAGCCGGGCACTCTTCAGTCTGGTCGTCCAACATGGGTGGGAGCTGCACCAGATGGATGAGAGCAACCTTTTCTCCATGGTTCACCGGAGGGTGAGGAGCTCTACATGGTGCAGCCCCCAGGCTTCGACGATGGCACTGGGAGAGTCTGGTGACTGCGTAAGGCCCTATATGGCCTGAAGCAGTCGCCTCGGTGCTGGAACCAAGAGATCAGCAGCACGCTCCTTCGTGGCTGGCTCCAGCGCAGCACCGCTGACCCCGCACTATTTGTCATTCCGCGAGGCCAGACTTTCGCCGCTGTTCTGGTTTACGTCGATGATCTCCTCATTGCGTCGCTAGACACGGCTGCCATCCAGCGTGTCAAGGACTTGCTGCACGCCGTCTACTAGATGAAGGATCTCGGATCTGCCAGAGTCTGTCTGGGCATGGAGCTCGAGCATGATCTCTCCCTGGGTGTCCTACACATCCACCAGTCCGTCTACGTGCAGACTTTGTCCACCCGCTTTGCGGAGGACCTGGCACTCTTGCCGAGCGCATCCTCACCCATGTCACCCGATGGCCAGGTGAAGCTGAAGAGTCCTAACCTAGCTGTTGTGGGGGAGCCAATTGACGTAACCACATACCTGCGAGTCATCGGGTCACAAATGTTCTTGGCGACGACGACACGCCCAGACATCGCGTTTGTCGTCAACCTCCTGGCCCATTTTTCTCAGGAGCCGCGTCACCTCCAGTACGAGGCTGCGATCCGAGTACAACGCTATTTCGTCTCGACTCCTCGGCGAGGTCTCATGTTCCGCCGTCAGCCGTCTATGGTTGCGGTGGGCTACACCGACACTGACTGGGCCGGCAGTCAGGACGTCAAGAGTGACACAAGCTGGATCTTTCTGATTGGCGCCACAGTTGTGTCTTGGCGCAATGGCAAGCAGGGGTGCATTGCACGTAGCACTGCTGAGGTTGAGTACGTGGCTCTTGGCTCAGGCGCATGTGAGAGTGTGTGGCTGGGTCATTTGTTGTCCGAGTTACGTCAGCCTGTCGCATCCATTACGGTGCATTGTGACAATGAGAGTGCCATGGCCATCACCAACAATGACGGCGTGCATCACACATGCAAAAAGCACATCAATGTTGAGTATTACTATGTGCGCTCGTTGTTACATGATGGCAGCATGAGCATCGTGTGGGTTGAGACAGCACGGTAGTTGGCTGACTTCTTGACTAAGGCACTGAAGCGTGACTCGTTCAAGAAGGTTGTGAGTTCAGTCGACATGCGTCCGTGAGTGACTCCCTCTGTCCTTGCTTGCATCTCTGCTTGGCCTGGGGGATTCTGGTCGTTGACTGTGTCGCTGCCCGCACATGTGCACTACGCCTGTGAGTCATGGGAGAGTGTTGGTTTTTGTGCATCTCTCATTGTACTCTGTTGTGTCCTCCCGGCTTGTGTACATCAGCGTGCAGATGACTGACAGTGAGACTTGACGCCGCTGGAGTCTCGCTCGGTGGAGCTGACGCATGCTGAGGCCCACTCACCCGTCGCTGGAGCCTCCTCCCTCTGGCGATGCGCTCAGCTCCATTGGCAGGCCTCCTCGGTGGTCGGGCCGCCGGCAGTCACTGCCACTGCGGATGCAATTTGCATGCACCTAGCGCTGTGTCTGGCTGTGGCATTGCGTCTGCAGCATCATGCGATGCCTAGGGTCCATGTCTTTTGTTGTATGGCCCTGTTTGGCATCGTTGACTGTCGTAGGCACTGCCTGGGTTCGCGCAGCAATAGCTTCTTGTAGCTATTTTTCTAGCTGATTCTGACCGCACGACTGCGTTCGCAACGTTGGTATTATGGTATGGTCCAGTTTTCAGGCAAAACGGACGACGCCCAGGTCTTGGGCTGTAGGGCGTCTGGGAGGGCTCACCGAGAAAACTCTGCCTGCCATAAAATAGGTTTAGCACTGTTTTTTGATTGGCTGGTTAGCTGAGAAACAACTTTTACACTAGTGGGGGGGGCTAGAACTTGGAGTGGTTCCCCATTGTTGCTCATTATTCATTCTTGATCAATTCCTTCCAGTTTTCAACTGCTGTCTGGCGCTAACACTGGCGCGCGTACTTCTGAGTAACAAGCCCAGAGCTTCCAGACTTAGTCTCTAGAGCAGCAGACTGAGGGGGCAGCAGACTTAAGCAACGAGCATGGAAGCCCGCACGCTGCATCGACAACGCATGCTGCCCCAACCTGCTGCCTAGGTTTCTAGCTGTAGCCAACCTCATCGTCTCCACGTCTGCCATCGTCGTATTCATGGCGTCCTCAACAACAGTTGCTCTTCCTCCTTTGTTCTCACTACGCTGCTAGGCCTGGTGCGCTTGGCTCTCTTTTTTGCCCCTGCCTCTTGGCATTGCATCTGTGTGTCCAGGTTTGTTGCCTTACAGCAAAGCCCTAACCCACACATCATACATATCCCACGCCCACTAGGGCAAGGAAAACTCTGCCAAAATCTTCTCGGCAGCGTCACATTGCCGGCATCATGCCGGTCGATGACGATCAATATGTTGCCTTGCAAGCTAAGGTGCAGCGCGAGCACAATGCCTTGCAAGCTGCACTGACTACATAGCGCACTATAGAGGAAAAAGTACGTGTTTAACAAGCTAATCAGGAGACCTTTGCAGATCACATTGCTGACTTGGTTCTTAATCGCCTCCATTCCACATTGCGTGGTACACCTTCTACGTCCACTGCTTCTGGCATTACTACCGCCTTTTATACATCACCCGCTTTCGCATCCGCCAGTGCTGGCACTACCTCCTCTGATCCTCTTGCAGTCGTAGCGGCCGTCGGCGTAGCCACTGCCAAAGCACTTGCATCGCTAGTGCACCGCAAGCCCGACTTTGACTCGAATCTTACCTTCTACTCCTATGAGGTCTGCTTTGGTGCTTGGCCAGAGGATGAGCAAATTTGGGAATAGTACCACGAGCCCAATCCCTTTGCCAATCCTCTCTTTATGTCCATGGACTTTGAGTCGGCACATGTTGTGAGTGCTGTCATTCACGATAGGCCCGACGATCTCACTAACGAGATCGGATCATATAATGTAGACATAGTGGGTGGCCTAGTTGGGCCTTACACACTGAGCAAGTGTCGCACGACAGTGACTGGGCATGCAGTCCGGAGCATCCTCACAGTCCAATTCAACACGCTCTTAATGCGTGGTGATGAGACTGCCGACGCCTATTAACTCACAGTCTGCGTTTACTACGTGACCTAGGCAAGGCCGCACCTAGACAGCTTCCTGTTGTTCTCTCCATCTTCACTGACCTCATCCCCGAGCTATGTGCCATCTTCCAGGAGGCGAACGCCTCTGAGCTTGAGCGCTTGGCTGCTATCCCAAACCCTACCGATGCATCGCCAGGCATCGATACATTGTGGGAGTTCACCTCCTAGCACCTCACAGATTGGTGGAGCTCGTTGCAAAACAAGCGTATCCATCGCGCAACAACTGCAGCAGCTACCACCGCACATCCCGCTTTATCTGCTTTAGCTATTGCCTCATCATCCACCACCTCCACAACGATAGCCACGTCTCTTGCTTCCCAAGGGGGTAGTGAGGGTGGGGGCCGTGGTAAAGACAAAGGCAGAGATGGTACCAAATACAACGATGGACAGCGGGGGCGCGGCAAGGGCCGGGATTCTGACAGCACCACATCTTCCTCATCCTCCTCCAACACCGTCACGTGCTCAAACTGTTGCGCCACTGGTCATGCCGCTCCCGAGTTTCTTGCACCACCCGATGATGGAATAGTCGACTTGTACAAAGCTTGTCTCACGGACGAAGGCTTCTTGGATGAGCCTTGTACCGGTCAAGTGTTCCATCCGGCTTTAGTTTTTGCCGTACAAGGCTCGTCTCATGGAGCAATCGACCGTGATGTACTGATAGTATAGACAACGTTTGGCGGCCACATAAGGCATTTTATGGGCTCAAACAGTTGCCACGTTGTTGGAACATGGAGATCTCCTCAACCCTTGAGGGGGGGCGGTTACAGACGCAGTACTGTGTGTCAATGTGCCGGATAGCAACAGTCTAGAAAACGAGTCCCGACATGGGAGGCCACCAACTGCTCTTGGTATTGCAACCAAGATAACATATCACCCTCGAACGAGGAATCCACACTCTAGGTTCGTTTGGTTTGCAACCTCACGAAGTACGCATGTTGGTCTTTAGTGTCTACCTTTGGTTGGACACTCTGTGAGGAGTCTCAAAGGCAAGAACTGTAAATGGATGCATGCAAGGCACAAGCTTTTATACTTGCAGAGCTTTGCTAAAGCTTCTGCTTGTAGTGGCTACACTGGAGCCAATCTCAACCTACAGCCCTACTTGGCGCGTCCTTAGACCGCCAAGCGACATCCTCAAGGCAGGCTCTAGTAAGCTTCCTAGAAGCGTCATGTCCCAGTTTTGGCCACAAAGAAAATTGCGGCCATCGCGGGGTTCGAACCCGCGACCTTTTGTTTGAGACTCCGGCGCCTATTCAACCAAGCCAAAAAGGTATGGTTCCTATGATGAGCCACAGGGGACATACCCATTATGGGCAGTGCATTCCTGGCCCATCTCAGAAAAGACCAAGGGGACATACTCCATAGAGCAGTGCATGCCTTGTCTGTGTTTGTAGCTAGCCAGCTAGGCAGTGGACAAGGTGCATACTATTTGAACAAATCTCTCCCTTGCACCTCTTTCCATCTGTTGCTTACTGGGCTCCATCAATGCATTGGGGCTTACCTTTCCTTTGCTGCACTCCTCATGCCGAATCCACGAATGCCTGCATAGTGCAAGTCGCTCTCCAACGGCTTGGTCATGCAGTCAGCAAGCATGCTCTTTGTGCCGCAGTGCTGCAAGTCCATCACATTCTTCATGACCAGGTCACGTGAGTAGTGGTAACGTATGTCGATGTGCTTCATTTGCCGGGAGATGATCTCGTCTTAAGCCATCGAGATGGTGCTAATGTTGTCCACGTGAATGACCGTGGCATCCTTCTGTGGCACTGTCATTTCGCCAAGCAGGCTGCACAGCCATTGAGTCTCCTTGCACACCTCAGACAGAGTAACGTACTCTGCCTCAGCCGTGGATACGGAAACACAATCCTACTTCCTGCTGGCCCATGAGATGGCAGCGCCATTCAAGATGCACACATATCCAGAGGTGGATTTCCTGTCGTCGAGATTTCCTCCCTAGTCAGCGTCGGTGTAGCACTTCAGGCGAAGGGGATCCATTCCTTCTTGGCCTCCAAGGACAATTCCCATGTGATGTGTCTTCTGCAGGTAGCGCAAGATGCGCTTGACTGCCTGCCAATGTTATGGCCCAGGGTTGGCCACAAATCTGGTCACTTGTCCCACAGCATAGCAGATGTCCGGACGAGTCCCTACCATGGCGTACATGATGCTACTCACGGCGGACTGGTAGGGGATGTCTTGCATCTCCCTTTGTTCTGCTTAGTTGCCTGGAAACATGGAGGCCTTCAGCTTTGTATCGGTCGTCATTGGGGAGCTGACAGGTTTGCAGTCTTCCATGTGATAGCGCTTCACTACCTCACCATTGTATTTGGTTTGGTTGAGCTCGATGGTGCCTGTTACTCGGTTGCGGTGGATGGCAATCCCGAGGTAGTACTCGAGAGGACCCATGTCCTTCATCTTGAACCTTTTGCTGAGGTCAGACTTCAGCTCATCCAGCAGCTCGACGGAAGACGAGCAGATGATCAGATCATCCACGTACAGTGCAACCAGCATCAGCCCTCTTCCATCATCGCGCACGTACATGCTCGGGTCATTCTGGCAATGCGCGAAGGAGAGGCCGGTCATGAAACCGTCCATCCCTTTGTACCACATCCTTGGGGCCTGTTTCAGTCCGTAGAGCGCTTTCACCAACTTGCACACCTTGCCCTTGGGAGCTTCGACTCCTTCGGGCACCTCCATCAACACTTCCTTGTCAAGCTTCAGATAAAGGAAAGCTGTCCTGACGTCCATCTGGTGTATCTCCAAGTTCTTTGTGACTGCAATACCAAGGAGAGAGCGGATAGAGGCAAAGGTCACGACGGGCGCGAACGTCTCATCGTGCTCGGAGCCCGGGCGTTGAGAGAACCCCTTAGCCACTATCCTTGCCTTGAACTTGTTGATGCTGCCGTCTTACTTCTTCTTCATTTGGAGGACGCACTTGGATCCCACCACGTGGGCCTTGTCGGGTCTATCCACCGGCACCCACGTGCCGTTCTCGGCAATGGACGCGAGCTTGCTATCCACTGCCTCCTTCCACTTGGCCGCATCTGGGCCATTCATCGCCTCCGCCACTGTAGATGGCTCTCCTTAAGCCATGCACGACCAGCTAAGGCCGGTCCAATCATCCTCATACCGCAAAGGTGCTCTCTTTGGTCGCAAACTGCACCGGGGTAGTGGTGCGGCTTCTTGCTTTGGTGCTGGTGCTTCCACAGGTGGTGGTTTGTCGTCGTCGTCGTCGTCAGAAGAATCGTCAGACTCCAAGTCAATTTTGGAAGCCTTGGACGCCTCGGTATCCGCGTCCATGTCAGATGCTGCATCATCCTCCGCAGCTACTCTCCCATTTCCACCACTTGCTGGCAAAGCGAGCCAGTTGTCGGGTGCTTGGTCTCCAGACTCAAGCAACACTATCCACTCTCCCGCTTTGGGAGCAAGGATCGGGTCCAGCAGCGCTCCCTTTCCAAGAGTGCGTTTGTTGAACACGACGTCGCGGCTCCTCATGGGCTTGCGTGCTGCCTGGTCCCAAAAGCCAATAGGCTTTGTGTGACGTGTCGTACCCAACCATGATGCACTTCTTGGAGCGTGCGTCGAGCTTGCCTCCACCTTCTCCCGACTGGAACTTCACCCATGCAGTTGATCCGAACACCTTCAGATGAGATGCGTTGGGTTTCTTCCCCAACCATGCTTCCTGTGGGGTCTTGAGCTGCTTGTCCTGCTCATTTGCACGTTTCTGAAAGGCGGTCGCTGGTGTGAGGTTCAAGAGGTAGCAAGCCGTTGTTGCTGCTTCAGCCCAAAGGCGAGGTGGGAGCTTGGCGTCGAAGAGCATGCTTCGCACCATGCCGAGTAGGGTCTGGTTCATCCTCTCGGCAACGTCGTTGCTGTGGGGGTTGTAAGGGGTGGTTTGCTCGTGGCGGATGCCATGATGCTTGAGCCAAGGCTTGCATGCCTCGTACTCACCCCCGTTGTCACTTCGGAGCGTCTTCACTTTCTTGGACGTTTACCGCTCCACCATGGCGAGGAACTCGAGGAGCTTCTCCTTGACCTCTCCCTTTGCTTTGAGGAAGTAGATCCACAACTTGCGGCTGTGGTCGTCAATGAAGGTCAGGAAGTACTTGCTTCCTCCGATAGACGGTGTGCAGAAGGGTCCACACACGTCAGTGTGTATGAGCCCCAAGACATGCTCTAACCTCCTCTCCCAAACGGCTTCTTCGTTGCCTTCGCTTGGAGGCATGGTTCACACAATGTACACCCTCCTCCATGCTTCATGGTGCACCCTTCCACTCCGCGGAGTACCTCTTGCTCCTGCATCTTTTGCAGCATGCTGTTGGCCACGTGGCTAATTCGCTGGTGCCACAGCTTAGCATCAGTGTCCTTGGTTGATGTGGCGGCCGCAGCGGTCGCCGGTGGTGCATCCTTTGGCTCCGGTGCCACTGTCTTGGTGGCACATGCAAGTCCCTCATCCGACGCCTTGGTGACTTTGGTTTCAAGCACGTAGAGGCCGTCGACTCTTGGAACTTGAAGCATGAGATCGTCTTTGGTGTACAAGATCTCGATGTCCTCGTTTTTTAGGGCCACCGCTTCCTTGTTAGTGAACACCACTGTCATGTTGTTGTCAGTGATTTGTGACACGAACAGCAAGTTGGCTGCAAATGAGGGCATGTACACCACTTTTTGAAGGTTGACTGCCTTCTCCGCACCGTTCACGTTGAACGTGATCACCTTGTCCCCTTCACCCATGGCTTGGACGACGCCGCCGTTTGCACACTTGATGCGCATGACAGATTCGGCCATGGACACAAATCCACCCTTCTCTTTTGATGAGTGGTGGTTGGTACCCGAGTCAAGGGCGAATGCCCCGGGCCTAAGGATCGCTGCTCCC
The DNA here is from genome assembly GCA_023375785.1 of Penium margaritaceum. Lineage (NCBI taxonomy): Eukaryota > Viridiplantae > Streptophyta > Zygnematophyceae > Desmidiales > Peniaceae > Penium > Penium margaritaceum. The sequence continues at coordinate 429,900 of SZWC01000348.1, read as the reverse complement.
TTCATGGGCAGCCCCCTAGCCATCATGTTGGTGAGCTCCTTCTTCTCCTTTCCACCTTTGTTCCCGCCTTCTCTCTTGGGACTACGGCAGTTCCTAGCCCAGTGCCCAGCCTTGCCACAGTTGTGACAGTTGCCGGGCTTCTTGGAACTCTTCCCCCCACCATTGCCTTTCCCTCCACCACCACTGCTCTGCTGTTGCCTTGACTAGAGCGAGAGCTTGCACCTTGTCCACCAAAGCAAGAGGCATAGGCTGAAATGTTTGCCTCACTGCCACTGCGTCGCATGGACTCGTTGCGGACGTGTTCGGCGACAGCTTCATACGTCAGATCTGCCTCCTTCCAACCACCAAATACGGTGATCAAGGACCCCCAGCTTTTCGGTAGCGCCATTATAAGGATCATGGCACACATGTTGGAGTCGAGATTCCTATCCATTTGCTGGACTTCTTGCAGCAAGTTGTCGAACGACTGCAAAAATGCAGGTATCGATTCTCTTTCGCTCACCCTCATCGACATCAACCGTTGGAAGATGAAGAGTCGGTTTGCTAGGGCGTTCAATTGACGCACGCGTGCGAGTTTTGCGTAGGCCTCGGCAGCCAACGTGCATCCTGTGATGTGGGAGTGTTGAGTCTCGTTGATGGATGTCACAAGAATGGCGAGAGCCATGTTGTTCTTCATTGTCCATGTTGCAAAGTCAGCCGCATGCGTCGTCATGGTCGCATCGGCTGGTGCTATCTTGGTCCCTTATAGGATGTCGAGATAGCCATGCACGTTCATGACAATCTCAAACTGCCATTTCCACAAAGGAAAACCTGTCCTCGTAAATTTGGACATACCCGCCTCAAGGCGGGCTGGAGTCGGATCCGTCATTTCTTGCGGTTGCTCGTCTTCTCTGCTTCGCTGCTACTCTGCTTCGTTGAGGCCGATGAGGCTGATGAGGCTGTTGACTGCGACCATTGTCAAAAGGTGTAGTTGATTCCGTTGCATACCCCTCCCGCCGATGATCGCCTAAGGCGATGGTGCCGTCGTGAGAGAACGGACTCGGGGTCGTACCACCTTCTAGAAAGGGGTAGAGCTTAATCCTGTTGGGGCTCAAGGGTCGTGTCCAACATGGACAGAGCTGTTCCTCGTCCCCTAGTCCGCCACGTGCGCGCACCCTACTTGAAGAAGCCGATGGAGCCGATGGAGCAGATGGACCCTTCCGATGGTCGTGTCCCTGTTTTACCTGTGCGCCCTACAAGACCACGCACTAGTTGGTCTTGGAAGCGTGCCTTAGAACTAAAAGTGTGGGCCCATAACCCTTTGTCAATGCGCCGGATAGCAACGGTCTAGAAAACGGGTCCCGACATGGGAGGCCGCCAACCGCTCTTGGTATTGCAACCAAGATAACATATCACCCTCGAACAAGGGATCCACACTTTAGGTTCGTTTGGTTTGCAACCTCACGAAGTCCGCATGTTGGTCTTTAGTGTCTACCTTTGGTTGGACACTCTGTGAGGAGTCTCAAAGGCAAGAACTGTAAATGGATGCATGCAAGGCACAGGCTTTCATACTTGTAGAGCTTTGCTAAAGCTTCTGCTTGTAGTGGCTCCACTGGAGCCAACCTCAACCTACAGTCCTACTTAGGGCGTCCTTAGACCGCCAAGTGTCATCCTCAAGGCAGGCTCTTGTAAGCTTCCTAGAAGCTTCCTGTCCCAGTTTTGGCCACAAAGAAAACTGCGGCAGTCGCGGGGTTTGAACCCGCAACATTTCGTTTGAGACTCCGGCGCCTATTCAACCAAGCCAAAAAGGTATGGTTCCTATGATGAGCCACAGGGTACATACCCATTATGGGCAGTGCATTCATGGCCCATCTCAGAACAGACCAAGGGGACATACTCCATAGAGTAGTGCATGCCTTGTCTGTATGTGTAGCTAGCCAGCTAGGCAGTGGACAAGGTCCATACTATTTCAACACTCTGGATCCAGCACTCTTCTTGAATGTCCCCTCAGAGCCATTCGTGGCCATTCTTGTCTACTTCGATGATCTGCTTATTGCCTTACCCAATCATGTAGCTGTCTAGTCTGTGACAAACCTGTTGCAGTCCACACACAAGATGTAAGACGTGGGTCCGGCACGAGTATTCCTTGGCACTGAACTTGAGCGTGATCGTCAGCGTCGCACCCTGCACGTGCACATGAATGCATACATTTGCACACTGGGGAAGCGGTTGGCCTCCCTGCTGGCCAACACTCCCACAACATCCACACCGATCACTCCTGTAGGACAACGCCTGATGAAGTCTCTTCACTGAGCACAACTGGGGGAGACTGTCAATGTCAACGACTACCTCAGTGTAGTCGATCCCATCATGTACCTTGCGACCACCACTCAGGTAGATGTGGCCTTCTCAAACAACTTCTTGGTCCAGTTCTCCCAACAACATCGCCAGAAACACCTTGAGGTGGCATTGAGTATTATCCGTTCCGCATTGTCCACTGAACGTGCACGTCTGTGCTATCGTGCTCACCCCTCTGTGGTGGTTGACGTTTACAGAGAAAGTGATTGGACACACCACACTGATGCTTGTAGCCGCACCGGTTACATCTTTCTTGTCCGTGGGGCCACCATCTCTTGGAAGAGTAGGAAACACGGATGTGTTGCAAGGACTTCCAATGAGGCAGAGTACGTGGCGCTTGGTGAGAGTGTTTGGCTATCTCACCTTCTGCAACAGTCGCGCGTTCCCATCCGCTTCATCACTCTTTGCTGTGACAACCAAAGTGCAGAGGCAATCGCCAAGCACCATGGCATGCAATACTCCCGCACCAAACACATCAACATTGAGGATCACTTGTATGTGAGCACATTGTGCTAGAGAAGTTCAGGTTGTATGTGTCGACACTTGTCAGCAGCATACAGACTTTCTCACCAAAACTCTTAGCAGTGGCATGTTCAAAGCGGTTGTGCATGCTGTTCGTCCGCTGCGCTCTCGTGATGCCCCTGGTTGACATGCGTCTTGTGAGTCCACTCGTTTCGTGACTTGTGTCTGTTGTTATGTGTGTGTTTGGGATGTTCGTCTATGGGTCATGGGAGAGGGTTCGTTATGGGTGTAACACACGTGACATCTTGACTCTTCACACACACACACACACACACACACACACACACACACACGCACGCACGCACGCACGCACGCACGCACGCACGCACGCACGCACGTGCAGGCGCACGCACGCACGCACACA
>SZWC01000348.1:308338-415232 GCA_023375785.1 Penium margaritaceum | reverse complement strand
GGCGGGCGGGCGGGCGGGCGGGCGGGCGGACGGGCGGGCGAGCGGGCGGGCGGGCGTTTGTGCGTGCGTGCAGATGCCTTACTCCAATGTGTGGTGCAGTATTTGGTGAAGGCTATCCAGCAGCAGTGTAGCCGCTTGCACGACTGAGCTGCGAAGCCAATCTGGAGCGCACTCCGCACGGAAGCCTGTGCTGACAAGGACTGCAGGACGCAGGAACACAACATCCTCTCTCCCTCCCCACCGCTGTTTCCCTTGCACCCCACACACACAGTCGCTCCCCCGTTCCCACTCCTCTCTCCCAACCTGACCTTTTCCGACTCACCTCAGAGAAGCGCATACTGAACCGAGAGCGCCAAACGGGCGGAGAAGGAACGGAGAAGCTTCCCCGCGACTGCCTGAGAGCTGCGCTTACGTTTTTCGACGCGCCCGTCCTCACACTACGGCCCTGTTCGTTGGCCGTGGCAGCGGTGTTTTTCGTTTTTCTTCCAATTTCATCGTTTCCTCCTTTCACCTGGCCTCTCAAATAAAGTCCCATTTTCCGCGTTGAAGTCGCTGACTCTTCTCCTTCTCCGCTTCGCCTGTCAACGGCGTGCCTCCTCCCTCCCCCAACCAGCAGGTCGGTCGTGCCTGGAATTCCGCCGACTGCAGAGCCAAAAGGCATCCCAAGCTCAGGGGCGGCTGCGGCGACGACCAAGGCAGCAGACACCGTCAGCAGCAGCAGCAGCAAGAAGGCAGGCCCCATCATGCTCAGACCGCTCACTCGTCGTCTCACTTCACATCCTGGCTTCATCCCGTACATGTGAATGTGAAGCACGACCTGCTGCTGCTGGCGACACAGTGTGGGCTCGGACATGGGAAGCGTACTCGAGTAACAAAATGTAGTATGTCGTGAGATGCTCCGGTTTGGCGGGTTACAACAATGTAGTGACTACCTGCCACTACATTGATTGTATTCACTCACTCCATAAGTTTGGGCACTTGATTAAACAATCAACGGAAATGCAGCGTTTCATCACTACAATGTAGTGACTGTTACGTCGAGCACAGCGTAGGTGGTTCATAGGGATGACGTGTGGGGAAAAAGACAGTTCGAGGATTTAGGACAGCGGGATAGTTTAAATTAAGCACTAAGTGCACTTCGATGACAAGAAGAGTGAGTCGAGCTCATGTATGAAATGCAAGGAATGAGAATAAGGCATATGTTGGGTCATCGGCACTCGAGCCGAGCGATGCGTGCAAGGTCGTGCCGTGAGTGGTTGCTTCGCAAAGCTGTGTTGAGAAGTCCGGGGGCTTCGAGAAAATCGAAGCGCTTCTTTACAAAGGTATAGCGCGATTGAGAACTCCTTTGGACAATATCGAAACATTGATATGCTTCGCGACACTTCATCGACCTTCTTGAAAGGTGGTCGAAGTTGTCAGAAATCTTCTACAACGGAACACCGGAGGTCAGAGCAATTGGCCACAATTCTCTCGGCCGGACAGCGTAAAATTTTGAAGTCTTCGCGCGGTGAGCCACCAATTCAATGACAAGAATGCCCACTGGTGGAGTTTAGGGACTCTTCTACGTCAGGGATGTAACACTCCCCCCCCTCCCCATTTAGTCGCAACGGCCTGGTGTGTTAGCGGATGTAACCCGGTGACGATGGTAGTAGCCGTCGATCAGATGATCAACGTCTCGGAGGTCGTCGTAGGGCTCTCAGTTGTCGTGCGCGGCGTCGTAGCTGTGCCACTAAACCTAATGTTTTGTTGTTTTTCTATGGCATTGATGTCCGAGGATGTCTTCAATCACGTACTTCGTGAGGGAATGGAGATACCCCCTAAACAACATTCTGTGTGAAGGGGTGCGTTGCATAGGACACAACATGACATAGAGTGCTTGGAAAGGTGGAGAGACGGCAAAGAGACGCTTAGAAATGTAAGAGTTAGATAAAACAACGAGTGAGGGAGAGGAGATATCTCCTCCATCTGTGGTAAGTGCAAACCACGCAACGGCTGGCCTATGGGAAGTCCACAAAATATCTACCAGCTACCAAATAGGAACCGGACACATCCCAGCAAAAATACGGCTGGTCGCATGACAAACCGAAAGAAGTAGCACAAGCGAGAAAACGAGCTCTACAGATGCAAGCTCATAAAGAGCAGAAGTGATGTTGTCGAAAAATGGCCCTGAAGAACTGGCTTCTACGAAAACTCCTGTGTGCATGTAGGGACATGCAAGATGAGGGAGAGACCATAAAAGTAGCTGTCGACCACTCTAGTCTTCGTGCATGTGAATGTCGTCAAGTCCAGAGGTCACCAAGATTGACATAACAGCTCCCCCCATGGCCCATAGGAGCCAGACGCCAGAAGCGCGCAAGGGGCACACACNTACAGATGCAAGCTCATAAAGAGCAGAAGTGATGTTGTCGAAAAATGGCCCTGAAGAACTGGCTTCTACGAAAACTCCTGTGTGCATGTAGGGACATGCAAGATGAGGGAGAGACCATAAAAGTAGCTGTCGACCACTCTAGTCTTCGTGCATGTGAATGTCGTCAAGTCCAGAGGTCACCAAGATTGACATAACAGCTCCCCCCATGGCCCATAGGAGCCAGACGCCAGAAGCGCGCAAGGGGCACACACAAGTGATAACGAGCCATAAGTAGCAAAGAGGAGCCACAACAGCACAAGAATGGATGACATATAGGTAAAACTGAGGTAACAGAACGGGATGAGACGGATACACATCAACCGAGATCGGTACGGAGAGACTGGCAACCAACCACATGCACATCCACCTTGAACTTCCCCCTGCAGAGCGCCTTGATGAGAAAGTCAGCACGCTGTTGACGGGTGTCAATTCCAGTTAGGCGCACAACACCACACACAATGCGTTCACGGAAAAAGTGATGTTCAATGATGATGTGTTTTGTGCAAGTGTGGTGCATGCCATCGTGCTCAACAATGTGGTGAGTGCTTTCATTGTCGCAACCAAGAGTGATGCAATGAATGGGCTGGCGCAACTGTTGCATCAAACGACATAGCCAAACTCTCTCACAAACACCCATACCCAAAGCGGCATACTCAACCTCAGTTAGGCTACGTGCGACACAACCTTGCTTTTCGCTCTTCCAGGAAACCGCGGTGCCGTCGATGAGGAAGATGTAACCTGCCCGACTTCGTGCATCACGATCCTGGGCCCAGTCAATGTCGGTGTACCCCTAAAGGACGATAGAGGACTGTGCACAAAATTGCAAGCCGAGACGGGGTGTGGATACAACGTGCGGATGACACGTAACACCAACTTGAGATGGAGGCGATGTGGGAACTGGGAAAACTGGGAAAAGAAGTTGACTGCAAACTCAACGTCAACACGTGTGGTAGTGCAAAGAGACATCAGAGACCCGATGACCTGGAGGTAGGTCGTAACGTCTACCTGCGCCTCCAACCGCACAGGATGAGCGGTCTTCAGAACACGTTTTCTAGCAAGCGTCATAGGCGTAGATGCACGTGGAGCAGCAGCCAGGAGGTCGGCGGACCGCTCCCCTAGAGTATGGACAGGCCAGACTCGAGCAGCATAGTGCGAACCCCATCCACAAGAGTGCGGTTCTAGCGTTCATAAGTGCCTTTTTGCTGAGGGGTATAGGTGGCGGATAACTCAAACTGGACATTGTCCAACGTAAGAAAACACAGGTGACATCCAATGAACTTATTCCCATGATCAGAATGAAACACCTGCAGCTTATACTGGCAGGCACGCTCTGCCTGGACAAGCCAAGACTCAGTTGTGGGATCGCCATCACTCTTCAGATGGAGGGGAAAGATCCAACAGAAGCAAGAATAGTCGTCAATAACGCAGAGGACATACTGAATGCCAGCGAGGAACTCGATTGGGAACAGTTCCATGACATCAACATGGACAAGAGAGAGAGGTTCATGGGTGTAAGACATGGACACAGGGAAAGGGGAACGATGCATTTTCCCGTCCACACAGACCATGCAGTGAGCGGTGCAAGGAGCGGAAAATGTGGCAGCATTCAGACCAGTGGCGGGCTGATGACGCAGCAAGCTGTGAATTGCAACGGTGCTCACATGACAAAGGCGACAGTAAAGCAAGCGCATATGCTCAGCAGAAAGTTCAGGGGCAACATGAGCGCTAGCAACGGCTGTGGCGGACGCGCTAGGTGTAAACATAGGCACAGTACAGCTTATCACAACGAAGGCCACGGAGTACAACACGCCCAGACCACTGCAAGGAAACAATCTCAAGCCTTGAGACGCGACAAAGTCCATACTCTAATCGTCAAGGGTAGTGACCGACAGTAGGCTCACTTCAAGTACAGGCACATAATGCATATCAGGCAGAAGGACATCACCGAAGGGACCAACAAACTGCAGGAAACCATCGCCCTGGACAGGCAGTATTTGCACTGATCCAATCCAGACAAAATGGATGTCCCCAACAGGCCCCAACGACACAAGCGCAACATGCGACGACGTCATGTGGTGAGTGGCTCCAGGATCAAGAACCCAAAAACCACGAGAAACACAAGCAGGGGACGAGGCATGACATGCAACCACACGACCTAAACTGTCAGCAAGCGGCGGAGCATGACCGAGAAAATGGGCCAAAAGCCGTGGGGATGTAACATGCTGGAATTCCTCAATGCATGCACCACTCCCACCCGGACTATCCAACGACGCTCTTCAAAGGGATACATCTGCCTCACAATGGTGACCTCGGGAGCCAACCGCCAAACTCATACCACAGGAGACATTGTGTGGTCGCATCGGAGAAGACACTGAAGGAGAGGCGGTGGAGTACTGGGTGGCGAGGTGGAAGGAGCCTGAGACGGCGGGCGGAGGAGGAGTTGGAATGACGGGTGAAGCTGACGCGGGCAGCCACTGTGAGAGCGTGTAGCTGGTGGATAATGGTTTGCACGTGACTGATGTGTACAGCCATGAAGGAGGAATATACGCCGCTAAAGGTAGTCCATGGAACAACGGGACTGAGTGAGGCGGCGCCCAAGTTGCGCCAAGCGGTGGCATGACAGAAGACGTCATGCTGCCAAAGAGACGATAGCGAGGGTCCTGCCCTCTGTTATCCTTAAGTGCACAAACAAATGGATACGTGCAAGGATCACAGGTCGAAGAACATAGGATCTTCCGAAGTCCTTGAACAGAAACACGAGTACCCGGGTCTCGACCAAAGTGGGACAATTTCCACGTAATATGAGCTCACGAATGGTGGTCTTCCAAGACACGGGGACAAACCCCCAAGTGTCCGGATCTCGACCGAGAGGGAAGAGATGGAGACGGATTATTATTAGAGGCCAATGTTGACCACACAGTGAAATTCTTTGGTCATGGTCAGTGACATCTGCTTACTTTGGCCGGTCATTCTGCACGATAACCACGCTGTGCCACTTGTTATTGTAAGTCTTTATACTTGCTAGCCCATGCCAATGATCATTGCATTATGGTTCTCTCATCTGACCGTTAATGCCTCAAGCTATGATTTCTCAATGTTGACCACACATGGTGAAATAGTTTGGTCATGGTCAGTGACCTATGTCTACTTTGGTTGGTCACTGTGCATGATAGCCACACCACGCCACTAGCTTTTTAATATCTTTGTACTTGCTAGTCCATAACTAGTATTCCCAACCCATGATTTCCCCCTCTGACCATTTGTGACTCGTATTATGAGTGGCCAAAGTTGAACACACGTGGTAAACGTTTCTGGTCATGGTCAGTGACATATGCCTACTTTGGCTGGTCATTGTGCACAATAGCCACTCTGTGCCACTAGTTAATAAAAGTCTTTATACTTTCTTGTCCATAGATAGTATTCCCAAACCATTGTTTTCCCCTCTGACAATTTTTGACTCGTGCTATGATCTGTCAGAGTTGACCACACCTGGTGTCATGTTGTGGCCATGGTCAGTAACATGTACCTCCTTCCGTAACATTGTGGTCATGGTAAGGGTGTCTAGGTTTGCATACTTGCTATTACATGATTTGGATTCTCTATCTTTTTCAGTTATCTTCATGCATCTCCAACTCATGCTATGATTTGTAAAGTTGATCACACATGGTGTGATGTTGTAGTCACGGTAAGTGGCATATGCCAACATTAGCTATTCTTTGCGCATGATACTCACATAGAGAAACTAGAATTTGAAGTGTTTTTTGTTAGTATTACATGCCTACCATTCCTTAGCTTTGTATTCACCTGCTGACCGTTTCCGACTCGTGAAGTAAGTGATTAATGTTCACCACACACTGTGTGAAATTGTGGTCAGATGCCAACTTTGGCCTGTCATTACACACGACGGTCACGCCCTACCACTATTCATTGAAAATTTGTTTCATTGCTCTTCAATGTATTATGCTTACACTGTGATTAACCACTCTGACCATGTGCAACACCTGCTATTGTTTGTAGAACTTGACCACACATGGTGTAATAGTGTGGTCATGGTCAGTGACATCTACATACTTTGGCCAGTCATTGTGCAAGATAGCCACGCTATGCCACTGCTTATTGAAGATCTTTGTACTTGATAGTTCATCAATAGTATTTCAGAACCAGTGTATCCCCCCTCTGGACATTTTTGACTCGTATTATGTATTGTCAAAGTTGACCACACAGTGAAATATCTTGGTCATGGTTAGTGACAAATGCCTACTTTGGCTGGTCATTGTGAACAGCAGCCACTCTGTGCCACTAGTTATTGAAGCTCTTCATCCTTACTTGTCAATGAAAAGGGAGAAGCAGAGACGTTTGCTGATGTCGGGAGAGTGACTGCTTGTTCAACCAGTTGGCTCGAGACCAACGAGCAAGAACACTAGTGGTGTCCAAAGTCATGACTCCAAGCGACGTTCTGCTGCTGCTTGAGGACGAGGAAAGGTGGCACGAGAAGGCGGCTCGAGAGGATGATGCGGAGTGGGAGAATCGAGGATGGCAGAAGATGATGATGATGCTGATGAAGCACATTGAGCAGGACATGACAGCTGCAGCGGCTCCAAGAGGATAGAATAGGAAGGGCGCTGCAGGAGGCGGAAGCGGCGACAAAGGTGACTGTGCCACACAGTCACAAAAGTTGTCAGGGAGAGCAGAAGAGAAGAAGACATTGTAGAATCTGCAAAAAGAAAAGATTAGTGGAGCACATGGTATGTTGACAGAAGCAAAGAGGAGATTTACGATGAAGCTTCGACGGAGATGGCGGCAGAGAGCAGCTCAAGAGCTGTTGTCAGCTTGTTATCAGCGGAGGAGTGCGAGACATTGGCACTGGCATGTACTTGGACGTAGGGCTTGGTCATGGTGATGAGAGCCACCAAAGCTTGAGGAGCGGACGAGGCAATGCTGCTGAAGTCAGCCGCGGGTGAAGCGGAGGAGGTGCATGCGAGCAGGAGTGTGGAGAACCAGGGAACACGATACGTTATGTGTGGATGAATGGGCACAGGGAGGACCATAGTCCTGGTCAACGTTGTAGTTGAGGCGGAGTGGATCCAGGGAGGAATGATGTAGGTGGCGGAAGCGGTGGCAAACAATGGTAGAAGAAAGGCTAATAATGGAGAACGATGATGGCAATGGTGAAGCGACGACTTGGTCAGTGGATTGCCTGATGGTCTTATACGATGTAAGAATAATGGAGCGAGAAAAGCGAGGGATGGCCCAAGCAGGTAAAAGCAATGCAGTGTGAGGAAGCACGGGAGAGCAATGACAAAAGCAGAAAGCCTTCCAGTGAGGCAAGGATCTATGCAGGAGTACTCATGAGCCCAAGACCACTAGAACAAGCCCGAGACAACTGAAGCAAGCCCAAGGCAACTGGAGCAAGCCCAAGACAGCTGGAGCAATCCCAAGACAACTGAAGCAAGCCCAAGACAACTGGATCAAGGCCAAGACAACTGGAGCAAGCCCAAGACAACTGGAGCAAGCCCTAGACAACTGGATCAGGGCTAAGACAACTAGAGCAAGGCCAAGACAACCACGGGAAGGCCAAGACAACAGTAGCAAGGCCAGGACAAATGGAGCAAGCCCAAGACAGCTGGAGAAATCCTAACTCAACTGAAGCAAGCCCAAGACAACAGGAGCAAGGCCCAGACAACTGGAGGAAGGCTAAGACAAATGGAGCACGGCCAAGACAGTAGGAGCAAGCCCAAGACAACTGGAGCAAGCCCAGGAAAACTGGAGCAAGGTCAGAAAAACTGGAGCAAGCCCAAGAAAACTAGAGCAAGCCCAAGACAGCCGAAGGAAGTGCAATACATCTGGAGCAAGTCCAAGACAACTAGATCATGTCCAATAGAACTTGAGCAAGGTCAAAACAAATGGAGCAAGCCATTGAAAACTAGAGCAAGCCCAAGACAACTGCAGCAAGGTCAAGACAAATGGAGGAAGCCCAAGACAACTGGAGCAAGCCCAAGATAACTGGAGCAAGGCTAAAACAATTGGAGCAAGCCCAACACAACAGGAGCAAGTCCAAGACAACTGGAGCAAGCCCAAGATAAATGAAGCAAGTCCAAGACAAATGGAGTTAGCCAAAGAAAACTAAAGCAAGTCCAAGACAACAGAAGCAAGACCAAGACAACTGGAGAAAGACCAAGACAACTGGAGCAAGGCCAAGACAATTGGACAAAGCCCGAGACAACTGGAGCAAGGTGAAGACAACTCGAGCAAGGCCAAGACAACTGGAGCAAGGCCAATACAAGTGGATCAAGACCAAGACAATTAGAGCAAGCCCGAGACAATTGGAGAAAGCCTAAGAAAACTAGAGCAAGCCAAATACAACTGGAGCAAGCCGAGGACAACTGGAGCAAGGTCAAGACAACTGGAGCAAACCCAAGACAACTGGAGCAAGCCAAACGTAACAAGAGCAAGCCGAAGACAACTGTAGCAAGCCCAACGCAACTGGAGTAAGCCTAAGACAGCTGGAGCAATCTCAAGACAACTTGAGCAATCCCAAGACAACTGGAGCAAGCCCAAGACAATTGGAGCAAGGTCAAGACAACTGGAGCACGGCCAAGACAACTGGAGCAAGGTTAAGACATCTGGAGCAAGGCCAAGAATAATGGAGCAAGCCCAAGACAGCTGGAGCGAACCCAAAACAACTGAAGCAAGGCCAAGACAACTGGAGCAAAGCCAAGATAACTGGGCAAGCCCGAGATAACTAGACAGTCCCAAGACAACAGGAGCAAGCTCAAGACAACTGGAGCAAGCCCAAGACAACTGGAGCAAGTCCAAGACAACTAGAGGAAGGTCAAGACAACTAGAGCAAGCCCAATACAACTAAAGCAAGCACAAAACAATTGGAGCAAGTCCAAGACAACTGGGGCAAGCCCAAGACAAATGGAGCGAGTCTAAGAAAACTGGGGCATGGCTAAGACAACTAGAGCAAGCCCAAGACAGCTGGAGCAAGGCAAATACAACTGGAGGAAGACCCAAGACAACTGGAGCAAGCCTAGGACAACTCGAGTAAGCTTGAGTCAATTGAAGCAAGTTCAAGACATTTGGAGTAAGCCCAAGACAACAGGAGCAAGTCCAAGATAACTGGAGCAAGCCTGAGACAAGTAGAGCAAGTCCAAGACAACTGAAGTAAGGTCACGATGTTTCGAGCAAGCCCTAAACAACTGAGTAAGCCCAAGAAAACTCGAGCAAGGCCAAGACAACTGTAGCAAGCCCAAGACAACTTCAGCAATTCCAACAAAACTGGAGCAAGGCCAAGACGACTGGAACAAGCCCAAGAAAACTGGAGCAAGCCAAAGAAAACTGGTGTAAGCCCAAGACAACTAGAGTAAGGCCAAGAAAGTTGGAGCAAGTCAAAGACAATTCGATCAAGGCCAAGACTGTCAGAAAACGGCCTCCAGGTGGAGGCAGTTCCAACGTGGCCGGATGGGTCTACTGTGTGTTCACGGCTATGTTTTGCGGGTGGTTCTGAGTCTAAGCGTGAGCTTTCTGGTCGCCTCACGCTATGTTTCTGGGAGTCAAAGGCATTTGCGAGACAGTCACGTTTGCGAAGGGAATAACGCAATTTTGCATTAGTTTTTGAACATGGACATGATCTAAACATTTGTAGGGCTAGTCATGAGATCTCAAAAGCACCAAACCGTGCGCAATTCGGATAACTGTAGCTCCCGCTACGTCAGTCGAAGCGCAGCATCCCAAACCAGCCGTTCACTCGGCGGCGCACACCACATCGCTTGCCGAGGCGCCTTCACACATCAAGGACCCATCAAAACGCCATTCCGGAAGCGCAGATGTCCCTATGCGTAGTGGCGGCGCCCCTCTCGCCTTTGGGGTCTGTTTCGATGAGTTAATCATCGAGTTTGGTGATGGGGATTGATGTGGGTCGAAACCTGTTCGCGGACCTTCAGTCGGAATTTTGACCAAGTCCCCGAGTAAGAAACTGTACTACTGAGTTTCGGACTCCGAGCCAGGATTTTGGCGAAGTCCCTCAGTAACAAACTGTACTCCTGAAATCCGGCGGATCATCCACCGGACGCCTCGGCAGTCCTTCCGGAGCAAAATCCCCAGATGGCATTTTGTTACTCGCTCCGGTCAATTATTCACCGGAACTCGAACCGCGGCCGGCACCCAGAACCGCCGTGCACACCCCAACTTTGGAAGCCCATATCTCCCTCGTTACTAGTCCGATTCCGGTGAAACAACTTCCACCGGATTCAGCAACTTGTGAACTTTGAGGGGCAATCCTCTATTTTAGGATCCGAGCAATCCTCAAGTCTCCAGATCCGTCGATGAGGATTTTCCTCTCTCTGGCGGCTCGTCGGCGCCTCCCGGCGCCGCACTTGGGCATGCAGATGGGCAAATCTTCAACATTCTCCCCCTTGTACGTTCCATGCCCGCTGCTCCTGCTTGCTCTCACTCATCTTCCGCAGTGCCCTCCAGCCCATCATAGCTGGTCATCCCAAGCCCGGCCACGTTCAATGCGTGCCGGTCGACGGGTTGCGCTTTGGTCAAGGAATCCGCAAGCATGTTGTGCGTGCTACAATGTTGCAGCACCACCTGCCCCTTTTCAACCATGTCCCGTACGTAATGGTAACGCAGGTCAATGTGCTTCATCCTCGTGTGCTCCGTCGGGTTGTTGGTCAGCGAGATTGTGCCGGTGTTGTCCTCTTGCACCACCGTTGGCTCCTGTTGCGGTACGCCCAGCTCCCCCAGCAACCTGCGGAGCCACACCGCCTCCTTGACCGCCTCGGCAAGCGCGATGTACTCTGCTTCCACTGTGGAGGTTGCAACACAGTCTTGTTTTCTGCTGCACAACGAGACCGTTGCACCAGCGAGGAAGAACACGTAGCCGGATGTGGATTTCTGCTTGTCCACATCGCCAGCGTAGTCTGCGTCCGTGTAGCAGACCAGACGCAAGGGGTCCGCCCGCCCCTTGCCGTCGAACCTCAAGCGCGCATGCCGCGTCGCCTGCAGGTAGCGGAGGATGCGCTTGACCGCCTGCGAATGTAGTGGCTCTGGGTCGGCCACGTACCTGCTCACTTGGCCTACCCCGTAGGCCAGGTCTGGTCGAGTCGCCACCATGGCGTACATGAGGCTGCCCACCGCCGATATTTAGGGCACCTCTGCCATATCCTCCCGCTCTTTTTTTGTTTGCGGTGCCATTGCCGCACTCAGTTCACAGGTCCTGGAGACTGGACTGCCAACTGGCTTGCAGTCCTCCATGCCGTACCGCTTCAGCACCTCGGCCATGTATTTGGCCTGTCCCAGCTCAAGCGTGCGCACCCTCCGGTTCCGCGTAATGCTCACCTCGAGGTAGTACTCCAGCTCCCCCATTTCCGACATCTAGAATCTGCTGCTTAGTTGCTCTTTCAGCTGCTGTAGGCTCGGCAAATCCGTCGAGCATACAATCAGGTCGTCCACGTAGAGTGCAACGATCTGATGGAGCTGTTTGTCGCGTCGCACGTACACGCTGTGATCCGCCTCACAGCGCTTGAAGCCGAGTTGTGCCATGAAGCTGTCCATCTATTGGTACCAGCATCTGGACCATTGTTTTAGCCCGTACAAGGACTTCCGCAGCTTACACATCTTGCCCTCCGGCGCCTCCACCCCCTCTGGCACCTCCATGTAGATCTCTTTGTCTATGATGCCGTTGAGGAAGGCCGTCTTTACGTCCATTTGGTGGAGCTCCATGTCCTTGTGGTGGCGGCCACGTTGTGCTCCCCTTTACGCTGTGCGTAACCCTTCGCTACCAGCCGCGCCTTGTATTTGTCAACCACACCCTCCTTTGTGAACTTGGTCTTAAAGACCCACTTTGAGCCGATGACCTTGGCATCTTTCGGCCTGTCAACCAGCTCCCACGTATCATTTCCGTGATGGACGCCAGCTCCGATTTGATGGCTGCGTCCCATTGATCCCCTTCAGGCCGTGCAAGCGCCTCTTCCACGGTAGTCGGCTCCGTTGATGCAGCCAGCATGCACCGCGTCATGCCAATCCACCGACCGGTGCTTGCGTTGAAGCGCTTCCGCGCTTTTCGCTGCCTCCCGCTACGGCGCGGTAGTTTTGGTGGCGCATCGTCACTCTGTTGCGATCCCTCCGACTCAGCACACTCCGGTGAATCATCGACCGGATGGGTCCCCGAGGATCTCTCTCGTTCTGGCGAAACATCGCCCGAACGAATAGCGCATCCGATGGATTTTCCACCGATGCCCGATGCACACTCTGCCGGGAGTGCGCGCCTTGGCACTCTAGGTGCCGCATCCGCCGGATCCTTCCAGTGGATCTCCTCATCAGCTTGATTGTCATCGGAGTCCTCCGCGTCGGCTGCCACCGCTGGTGCACCTTCGCGCTCTGATGCCGCATCCTCAACTTTGGCGTCCGCCGGCTCCTTCTCGTAGTCAAGGAGCTGGAACCACTCCCCCGTCTTTGGAGAGTCCACCACGCCCATGTCGTTGCTGCTGATGTAATTCTGCTGCTCGTCGAACTCGACGTCTCGGCTGCGGATTACCTCCTCCTTGCGCATGTCGTAGAGCCGGTACGCCTTTTGCGCGCTCTCATAGCCAAGGAAGAGATACGAATTTGCCCGCGGCTCCAGCTTGCTGTCACGCCTCTGCGCAGCCTGCACCACCGCATGCGCCTTGCACCCGAACACTTTCAGGTGTGCCACAGTTGGCTTGCGCCCGCTCCAAACCTCCTGCGGCGTCTTCCAGCCGCTCCTTCCCTTCAGCACCGCTGTAGAAGTGAGGTTGATGGTGCAGCTCGCTGTACGCACAGCTTCCGCCCAGAAACTTCGCGGCAATTCCGCATCCACCAACATGGTCCGTACCATGTTCAGCAGCGTCTGGTTCGCCCGCTCCGCCACGCCATTTGACTGAGGCGAATACGGCGTAGTTTGTTGCCATTTTATGCCCTGCTGCTTCATCCACCCGCTACAGCCCACGTACTCTCCGCTGTTGTTGCTACGTAGCGCTCTGACCTTCCGGTCAGTCTGCCTCTTCACCGCGGCAACATACTCCTCCAGCCGGTCCAGGACCTCGCCTTTCCGCTTCATGAAGTACACAAAGAGTTTTTTTGCAGTAGTCATTAGTGATGGTGACAAAGCAACGCGCGCCGCTCTTTGACGCCATCTTGAATGGTCCGCACACGTCGCTGTACACGACCTTCCGTAGGTCCGAGGCGCGATTCATGTTCTCGTTGAACGGTTTGCGCCGCGCCTTGCCCAAGATGCAAGGCTCGCAAGTTTTGTGCACTGCTGCATCTGTCGCCTCTTCCGCACCGTCGATGACGAGGCCACGTACCAGCTCGCGCTTCGCCATCTCCTTCACGACTCCGAGTGAGGAATGCCCCAGTCGTCGGTGCCAGAGCTCCAGATCAGCTCTCCCTCCTTTAGCCAGGTTGACGGTGTGTTCCTACAAGTCTGCTGAATCTGTCGCCGCGAGGATCACCTTGGTCTCCACGATGTAGAGGCCTCACTCGCGCTTAGCCTCCAGCACGGGCTCACTGCCACCGTCCTTCCGCACGACTGCCCCTCTTCTCCTGAAGAGCACCTCGTACCCCTTGTCAGTCAGGCAGCTAACCCTTAGAATGTCAGCCAAGCCGGGTACGTGCTGCACGTCCTTGATGACGCGCTGCACCCGCTTTCCGCCAACCACCACCTCCACGTCCACATCTCCTTGGCCAGCCGCCGGCTCGACCTTGTCGTTCGCGACCACCATGGATTTGCTGGACTTGGTGTAGTTGATGAACCCGACCTTCTTGACCTGGGTATGCTCCTCCGCTCCGGAGTCAAGGCATCGCCGGTTGGCCTTCTTGAGGTAGTGATTTTGAGTATCGTTGAGGAGCGCCTTCTTGCCTTTGGCGTCCTTGCCGCCGGCCTTTGCCTCCTCGGTGCACTCACGGGCCCAATGGCCCTCCTTACCGTAGTTACGGCACGCACCCTTCTTGGCGCCGTTCTTGCCGCCGCCATGTCCGCCACCTCCCTTGGCCCCGCTTCCGCCACCACGCGTTTTGGTGATGAGGGCCGATGAGGACGACGAGGACTCCCCGCAGCTCCGTCGCTGTGCCTCGTTGCGGATGTACTCTGCGACCGCGCCATAGGTGAGCTTGTCCTCTGCCCATCCTCCCAAGACTGTAATGAGAGGGCTCCAACTGTCAGGAAGGGCCATGAGGAGGGCCATGGCCTGCAGCTGCGTATCGATCTTCCACCCCACGTCATCGCATTGTGAGGCGAGCGACTCGATCTGCTGCATGGCGGTGATGACATCATCTCCCTCCTTGATTCTCACTGTTAGGAGTCGCTTCATTGCGAAGATTTTGTTCGCCAGCGACTTGGATTGATGGATGGCACAGAATTTTTGCCAAGCTTTGGCTGCCAGCTTGCAGCCCTGGAAGTAGCCCCACTGCGACTCGGCCGTCCCGGACACCAGCAGCATGAGCGCCTCCGTGTTCTTCTTTGCGAAGGCCTCCTTCTGCGCTTCCGTCGCCGTCGCTTCGTCGAGGACTTCCGTTCCCTTCATGACCTCCAGCAGCCCCTTATGCGCGAGGTGCAGCTTGAAGTGCCACCTCCATAGCTCGAAGCCAGGACCACCTGCATACTTCTGGATGGGCTGCATCTACTTCTGCGCCATTTGCGCAGTCTTCAACTCCGGGACCTCAGAGCTTGACGGCGATGTCGTCCCTGACGACAATCCCGTCCGCCGCGAAAGCCGTGAGCGATGTGCAGACCGGTCAAGGCTGTGGGCCCATAACCCTTCGTCAGAAAACGGCCCCCGGGTGGAGGCAGTTCCAACGTAGCCCGACGGGTCTACTGTGTGTTCACGGCTATGTTTTGCGGGTGGTTCTGAGTCTAAGCGTGAGCTTTCTGGTCGCCTCACGCTATGTTTCTGGGAGTCGAAGGCATTTGCGAGACAGTCACTTTTGCGAAGGGAATAACGCGATTTTGCATTAGTGTTTGAACATGGACATGATCTAAACATTTGTAGGGCTAGTCATGAGCTCTCCAATGCACCAAACAGTGCGCAATTCGGATAACCGTAGCTCCCGCTACGTCAGTCAAAGCGCAGCACCCCAAACCAGCCGCTCACTCGGCGGCGCGCACCACGTCGCCCGCCGAGGCGCCTTCAAACATCAAGGACCCATCAAAACGCCATTCCGGAGGCGCAGATGTCCCTATGCATAGTGGCGGCGCCCCTCGCGCCTTTGGGGTCTGTTTCAATGAGTTAATCATCGAGTTTGGTGATGGGGATTGATGTGGGTCGAAACCTGTTTGCGGACCTTCAGTCAGAATTTTGACGAAGTCCCCGAGTAACAAACTGTACTACTGAGTTTCGGACTCCGAGCCAGAATTTTGGCTAAGTCCCTCAGTAACAAACTGCACTCCTGAAATCCGGCGGATCATCCACCGGACGCCTCGGCAGTCCTTCCGGAGAAAAATCCCCAGATGGCATTTTGTCACTCGCTCCGGCCAATTATTCACCGGAAGTCGAACCGCGGCCGGCTCCCAGAACCGCCGTGCACACCCCAACTTTGGAAGCCTATATCTCCCTCGTTACTAGTCCGATTCCGGTGAATCCACTTCCACTGGATTCAGCAACTCGTCAAATGTCAGGGGCAATCCTCCATTTGAGGATCCGAGCAATCATCAAGTCGCTAGATTCGTCGACGAGGATTTTCCTCTCTCTGGCGGCTCATCGGCGCCTCCCGGCGCCGCACTTGGACATGCAGAGGGGCAAATCTTCAACAAAGACAACCGGAGCAGGTCCAAAAGAATTGGAGGAAGGTCAAGACAACTGGAGCAAGCCCAAGACAACTGGAGCAAGGCAAAGACAACTGGAGAAAGCCTAGGACAACTGGAGTAAGTCCAAGACAATTGAAGCAAGTCAAAGACAACTAGAGCAAGCCCAAGACAACTGGAGCAAGTCCAAGATAGCTTTTGAAAGCCCAAGAAAACTGGATCAAGTCCAACACAACTGAAGCAAGGTCAAGATGACTAAAGCAAGCCGGAGATAACCGGAGAATGCCGAAGACAACTTGAGCAAGGCCAAGACAGCTGGAGCAAGCCCAAGAAAATTCGAGCAAGTCCAAGACAACTGGATCAAGGCCGAAAGGACTGGAGCAAGCCCAATACACGTGGAACAAGCCCAAGACAACTGGTGCAAGCCCAAGACAAGTAGAGCAAGGGCAAGCAAGCTGGATCAAGTCATAGACAACTGGAGCAAGGACAAGACAACCAGAGCAGGTCCAAGACAACTGGAGCAAGGTCAAGACAACTGGAGCAAGCCGAAGACAACTGGAGCAAGTCCAAGCCAACTGGAGCAATCCCAATACAATTGGAGCAAGCCCAGAACAACTTGAGCACGCTCAAAACAACTGGAACAAGCGCATGACAATTGGAGGAATGCCAAGACAACTGGAGCAAGGTCAAGACAAATGGAGCAGGCCCAAGACAAGAGGAGGAAGCCCACGACAACTGGAGCAAGGCCAAGACAACTGGAGCAAGCCCAAGACAACTGGAGCAAGCCCAAGACAACTGGAGCATGCCCAAGATAACTAAAGCAAGTCGAAGACAAATGGAGCAAGCCCAAGACATTTTGGAGCAAGTCCAAGACAACTGGAGCAAGCCCATGACAACTAGAGCAAGCCCAAGACAACTGGAGCAAGGCCAAGACAACTGGAGTAAGCCCAAGACAACTGAAGCAAGGTCAAGACAACTAGAGCAAGGCCAAGACAACTGGAGCAAGGCCAAGACAACTGGATCAAGGCCAAGACAACTGGAGCAAGCCAAAGACAATCGGAGAAAGCCCAAGACAACTGGAGCAAGGCCAAGACAACTGGAGCAAGCCCAAGACAACCAGAGAAAACCCAAGACAACTGGAGCAAGCCAAAGGTAACAAGAGCAAGCCCAAGACAACTGTAGCAAGCCCAACACAAGTGGAGCAATCCCAACACAACTGGAGCAAGCCCAAGACAGCTTGAGCAAGCCCTAGACATCTGAAGCAAGCCCAAGGCAAGTGGAGCAAGCTCAAGAAAACTGGAGCAAGGCCAAGACAACTGGAGCAGGGCCAAGACAACTGGGGCAAGGTTAAGACAACAAGAGAAAGCCCAAGACAACTGGAGCAAGCCCAAGACAGCTAGAGCAAGCCCAAGGCAATTGAAGCAAGCCCAAGACAACTGGAGCAAAACCAAGACAACTGAGCAAGCCAAAGACAACTGGAGTAAGCCAAATACAACTGGAGCAATTCCAGGACAAATGGAGCAAGGCCAAGACAAGTGGAGCAAGGCAGAAACTACTAGAGCAAGGTAAAAAAAACTGGAGCAAGCCCAAGATAATTGGAACAATCCCAAGAAAAATGGAGCAAGGCCAAGTCAACCGGAGCAAGTTTAAGCAAGTGGAGCAAGTCCAAGACAAGTGGACCAAGCCCAAGCAAACAGAAACAAGGCCAAGACAACTGGAGTAAGGCTAATACAACTGAAGCAAGCCCAGGACAAGCGGAGCAAGCCTAGGACAACTGGAGCAAGTCCAAGACAACTGTTGCCCTGCTTTGCATCGTTTCTGTTCTTGCCTGCACTCCCGTCTTGAGGATGGACGGCATTGGCAGAACTTGATGTCGTCCCACTCTCTCTCCCACCATGCCGTATCCATTCATTGCAGATGTACTCAGCCACCTTTGGGCACTTCAGCTCATCGGTGGACTAGCTACCAACAACGGTGATCATGGGACTCCAACTATCCGGTAAGGCCAGGAGGAGGATTATGGCTCGCAGCTGAGGGTCGACCTTCCACCCGGCGGCTACACACTCGACAGTAAGGGAGTCGATCTGCTGCAGGATCTCCATGATGTCGTCACCTTCGTTGGCTCGGAGGGTGACAAACCTCTTGAAGAAGAAGAGCTGGATAGTGATGTTGGTGGACTGATAGGTGGTAGAAAGTTTCTTCGAAGCCTTCGCGGTCTCCGTGCATCCTTGAATGAGGGAGCACTGCATCGGAGCAAGTGCATACACCAACAAATCAAGCGCCTTCTTGTTGCGCTTCTTGTACTTGTCCACTTCCTCTGGCGTCGCGGTATCCGGAGGGGAAGTTTCTTCACCCTTGACCAGCTGAAGTAGGCCCTTTTCATCGAGGTAGACCTTAAACTCCCACCTCCACAGGTGAAAGCCAAGTCCATCGAACTTCAAGATGGCGCCGATGCTCTCTTGCTCGGTCGGTTCCATTGCGTGCAGCGGTAGCGTAAACATTGTAAAGCTAGGGTCCTTCTCGGCACGTGGGCCCATAACCCTTTGTTAGAACTAGTGGGTGTGGAGGCATCCTCAAGGATGCCTAACCCTCACTGAAGCACGCTACCAGTGTTTGGGGCAGCCAATGGACACCAATGGTGAAGAGTGTGGAGCACAAGGATCACGGATGTGAGTGGGAAGAACACGTCGTATTCAGGAGAACTGAATCGAAACACATTTTTTGCTACTTAGCACAGTAAGATTATGTCAGATCCTTATAGACTGTGATCTAAGCTTCCCAACGCATCCAAGCACGTCCAAATCAGAGAAGTAAAGCCCCTGCTACGGCCGTTGAAGTAACCCTTGGTGAAGCCGCCCACCTTGCCTTGCACTCTAGGCAACGGGAGGCGCTTCAACGATGACTGGACGGAGCGCCTTCCTTTTCACCCTGGTCAAGGAGAATCCTCTGGTTGCTCTCTTTATGGCCCTGTTGCATTTGGAGCTCGCTGGATTTGAACTCGGATCACTGGCGGTGGGTTATCCCGCCACCCATGGCGGGTACCAGATTCCCCCCGCCCAACACCCGAACTTCGGGCCAGGCTAACTTTCTGAATACTCACTCAACTTGAGCGATTCAAAGCTCCAGCTTGCACGGAAAAATCCAAGGAAGCCAAATCCAAGGTCAGGTTTTCGACCAAACCCTAGTTTTAAAATCAGGAAATACGATCAACAGCACTCATGGCAAGGGCCACACCATGTCAACATGCGACGTGTAGGGAGTCAAAGCTGCAGAGAGAGGTATGAGAGGAGAGACGAGGAGGAGTGGACAAGGTATACATCTCAAGACCATAATCTTCAGACCTGATCTCAGTCACAGGCTTAACCACTCTTAACATGATAGCATGCTAGGAGTAGGGTTCACAACAGCAGGGACAACAACAGAAGAGGATGGTGCTTCCACGTTGTTGGTTGGTGCTGAACGCCAGCTTGATTTGCCCATCTGGTTGAAATAACACTGATGACGCTCCTACATCCAGTTGGGTTGCTCATCGTAGGATCTGCCAGGATTCTAGTCCAAACATTCATCGGTGGCGCGATGATCACGGACATGGGGCAGGTGGTTGCGGCGACCGCACTTGGTTCCCTTGAGAGGACCATGACGGATGGTGTAGAGGCGAGCAGGGAAGCGGTTGATGATGCGGTTGTCAGCGATGGTAGCCATAGTCTCAAAGGATTTGGTGGTGATAGTCATCTCACGTGCTTGCTTGGTAACGTAATCTTGTTTGGCTGCTATGAGCCTGCGCATGATGATGGCAATGGTCAGCTGATCGACAGGTGGTTGAAGAAGAATTCGGCGCATGCTATCATACTGACCAGGGAGGCCAGAGATGATGCCGGTGTGGACGACAGCAGGCAAAAGGTCAATCTTCATTTCTTTGAGGTTGCGGGTGATGGTGGTGACAGTGACAAAGTAGCTGTCCATGTTGGTGTGGGAAGAGAATGGCACGGAGACGAGGGACATAAGTTTAATTTCACAGGCGGTGGAGGTCTTGTTACTGAAGCGATCTTCAAGGGCCTTCTACACCTCGTGGATCTTTGAGTGGAGAGTGCAGATATCTTCATGTGGGTCAGGAGAGGAGGTGGTCATGATGGTCATGAGGGCAATGCTGTTGGCGACGTTCCAGGCGGTGCAGGTGATGCCAGATACTATAGCAGCAGTTATAGCAGGAGTTGTGCATGTAATTGTAGTTGTGCTGGCAGGAGCGGAGGATGAGGACGCATTGTTGGGAGGAGTATTGCACACGGCTCCACCAGCTGGGTTTCCCCCTGATGTAGCTGTGGAGGCATCAGGTGGCTCCACTCCAGTGTCACTATTGGTGAGGAGGTCACTGAGGGTGACCCCCTAAACCTTCTGAGTACCGAAGAAGAGGGACACCAAATAGCTCCACAACTTGTCGCTGCTGATTCCGTCAGGCTTCATAGTGAGCTTTGGGAGACTAGAAGGACTGAGGGCGGGGGCCATGGTGCAGAAAAGTGGGAGACTAGAGTGGATGTTGCAGGGATGGCAGGCCCAAGACAACTGGAGCAAGCCCAAGACAACTGGAGCAAGGCCATGACAAGTAGAGCAAGCCCAAGGCAACTGGAGCAAGCCCAAGACAACTGGAGCAAGCCCGATACAACTGGAGCAAGGCCAAGACAACTGGAGCAAGCCAAAGACAACTGGAGCAAGCCCAAGACAGAAGGAGCAAGGCCAAGACAACTGGAGCAACGCCAAGAAAACTGGAGCAAGTCCAAGACAACTGGAGCAAGCCCGAGACAACTGGAGCAAGCTTGAGACATCTCGAGTAAGTCCAAGTCAAATGGAGCGAGCCCAAGACAACTCAAGCAAGTCGAAGACAACTGGAGCAAGCCCAAGACAACTAGTGCAGGCCCAAGACAACCAAAGCAAGGCCAAGAAAACTGGAGTAAGGCAAAAACAACTGGAGCAAGGCCAAGACAACTGGAGCAAGGCCAAGACAAGTGGAGCAAGCCCAAGACAACTGAAGCAAGGCCAAGACAACTGGAGCAAGCCCAAGACAACTGGAGCAAGCTCAAGAAAACTGGGACAAGCCCAAGACAGCTAGAGCAAGCCTAAGACAACTAGAGCAAGGCCAAGACAACTGGAGCAAGCCTAAGACAACTAGAGAAAGACCAAGAGAACTGGAGCAATCCCAAGACAAAAGGAGCAAAGCCAAGACAACTGGTGCAAGCCCAAGACAACTAGAGCAAGCTAAAGACAACTAGAGCAAGCCCAAGACAATTGGAGCAGACCCAGGATAATTGGAGCAAGGCCAAGACAACTCGAGCAAGTCCAAGACAACTCAAGTAAGCCCAAGACAACTGGAGCAAGCCCAAGACAACTGGAGCAAGCCTTCGAAAAGTGGAGAAAGGCCAAGTAAACTCAAGCAAGTCCAAGACAACTGAAGTAAGGCCAATAAAACTGGAGGAAACCCAAAAAATCTGGAGCAAGCCCAAGACAACTTGACCAAGCCCAAGACAATTGGAGGAAGCCCAAGGCAACTAGATCAGGGCCAAGACAACTGAAGCAAGTCCAAGACATTGGAGCAAGCCCAAATAAATTGGAGAAATGCCAAGACAATTAGAGTAATCCCAAGACAACTGGAGCAAGAACAATACAATTGGAGCAAGCCTAAAACAACTGGAGCAAGGCCAAGACAACTGTGGCAAGCCAAAGACAGCTGGAGCACGTCCAATACAACTCGAGCAAGGCCACGAAAACTGGAGCAGGCACAAGACAAATGGAGCAAGGCTAAGAAAACTGGAGCAAGGCCAAGACAACTGGAGCAAGGCCAAGACAACTTAAGCAAGGCAAAGACATCTGGAGCAAGGCCAAGACAACTAGAGCAAGACCAAGACAACTAGAGCAAGACCAAGACAACTGGAGCAAGCCCAAGACAACTGGAGCAAGCCCAAGACAACTGGCGCAAGCCTAAGACAACTAAAGCAAGCCCATGACAACTGGAGCAAGCCCATGCCATCTGGAGCAAGGCCAAGACAACTAGAGCAAGCCCAAGACAACCGGAGCAAGCCCAAGATAACCGGAGCAAGCCCAAGACAACTAGAGCAAGCCCAAGAAAACTGGAGCAAGGCCAAGATAACCGGAGCAAGCCCGAGACACCTGGAGCAAGCCCAAAACAACTGGAGCAAGGCCAAGACAACTGGTGCAAGGCCAAGGCAACTGGAGCAAGCCCAAGACAACTGGAGCAAGCCTAAGACAATTGGAGCAAGTGCAAAACAACTGGAGCAAGGCCAAGACAATTGGAGCAAGCCCAACACAGACAGAGCAAGCCCACAAGCACTTGAGCAAGGCCAAGACAACTTGAGCAAGGCCAAGAGAACTGGAGCAAGCCCAAAACAACTGGAGGGAGCCCAAGACTATTGGATCAGGCCTAGGACAACTGGAGCAAGGCCAAGAAAATTGGAGCATGGCTAAGACACCTGAAGCAGGCCCAAGACACCTGGAGAAAGTCCAAAATAACTGGAGCAAGGCAAAGACAACTGGTGCAAGGCCAAGACAACTAGAGCAAGCCCAAGACAACTGGAGCAAGCCCAAGACAACTGGAGCAAGCCCAAGACAACTGGAGCAAGGTCATGACAACTGAGCAAGCCCAAGACAAGTGGAGCAATCCCATGACAACTTGAGCAAGGCTAAGATTACAGGAGCAAGGCCAAGAGAACTGGAGGAAGCCAGAGACACCTGGAGCAAGCTTAAGACCACTGGATCAGGCTCAAAAAAACTGGAGCAAGGCCAAGAGAACTGGAGCAAGGCCTAGACCCATGGAGCAATGCCAAGACAACTGGAGCAGGCCCAGGACAAATGGAGCAAGGCCAGGACAACTGGAGCGAGGCCAAGACAATTGGAGCATGGCCAGTACAACCTGAGCAAGGCCAAGACTGCTGAAGCAAGCCCAAGAAAACTGGAGTAAGGCCAAGACAACTTGACAAAGCCCAAGAAAACTTGAACAAGCCCGAAACAACTTGGGCAAGCCAAAGACAAGTAGAGCAAGACTAAGACAACTGGAACAAGGACAAGGCAACTAAAGAAAGCCCAAGACAACTCTAGCAAGCCCAAGATAAATGAAGCAAGCCCAAGTAAACTGGAGCAAGGTCAAGAGATTTGGATCAAGCCCGGGACACTTGGAGCAAGCCCAAAACAACTGGACCAAGGCCAAGATGACTAGAGCAAGCCCAAGACAACTGGAGCCAGCCCAAGAAAGTGGAGCAAGCCTAAGAAAACTAGAGCAAGTCCAAGACAGCTGGAGCAAGACTAAAACAGCTAGAGAAAGCCAATGTCAAGTGGAGCAATCCAAACATAACTTGAGCAAGGCCAATAGAACTGGAGCAAGCCGAAGACAACTGAGGCAAGTCCGACATAACTGGAGCAACACCAAGACAACGGAAGCAAACCTAAGACAACTGGGGCAAGCTTGATACAATTGGAGCAAGACAAGACAATTGGAGCAAGCCCAAGACAACTAAAGCAATCTCAAGACAAATGAAGCAAGTCAAATACAACTAGAGCAAGGCCAAGACAACTGGAGCAAGCCCAAGACAACTGGAGCAAGGCCAATAGAAATAGAGAAAGCCCAAGAAAACAAGAGCAAGCCCAAGACAATTGAACCAAGCCCAAGACAACTGGAGCAAGCCCAGGACAATTGGAGCAAGACCAAGACAACTGGAGCAAGGCCAAGACAACTCGAGCAAGGCCAAGACAACTAGAGTAAGGCCAAGACAATGAGAGCAAGGAAAAGACAGCTGAGCAAGCCCAAGAGAACTAGAGCAAGGCAATGACAACTGAAGCAAGCCCAAGACAACTGGAGCAAGCGCAAGACAACGGGGGCAAGCCCAAGACAACTGGAGCAAGCCTAAGACAACTGGAGCAAGGCCAAGACAACTGGAGCAAGCCCAAGACAACTAGAGCAAGCCCAAGACAACTGGAGCAAGCCCAGGATAACTGGAGCGAGGCCAAGAAAACTGGAGGAAGCCCAAGAATCCTGGAGCAAGCGCAAAACAACTAGACCAAGGCCAAGACAACTGGAGCAAGGCCAAGACAATTGGAGCAAGATCAAGACAACTGGAGCAAGCTTAGACAACTAGAGCAAGTCCAAGACAACTGAGCATGGACAAGAAAACTAGAGGAAGCTCAAGACAACTAGAGCAAGCCGAAGACAACTGGAGCAAGGCCAAGAAAACTGGAGCAAAGCCAAGACAACTGGAGCAAGGCCAAGACAACTGGAGCAAGCCAAAGACAACTGGAGCAGGCCCAAGACAACCGGAGCAATGCCAAGAGTATGGGAGCAAGGCCAAGACAACACGAGCAAGGCCAAGGAAACTGGAGCAAGGCCAAGACAGCTGGAGCAAGCTTAAGAAAACTGGAGCAAGCTAAAGAAAAGTGGAGCAAGCCCTAGACAACTGGGGAAAACCCACAACAAGTGGAGCAAACCTTAGACAACTGGAGCAAGGCCAAGGCAACTGGAGCAAGTCCAATACAATTGGAGCAAGCCCAAGGCAAATGGAGCAAGCCAAAGAAAACTGGAGCAAGGCCAAAGGAACTGGAGCAAGCCCAAGATGCCTGGATCAAGACCAAAGCATCTAGAGCAATGCCAAGACAACTAGAGCAAGGCCAAAACAATTGGAGCAAGTCCAATACAAATGGAACAAACACAAGACAACTGGAGCAAGTCTAAGACAGCTGGAGCAAACCAAAGACAATTGGAGCAAGCCAAAGACAACTGGAGCAAGCCAAAGATAATGAGAGCAAGGCTAAGACAACTGGAGCTAGCCCAAGACAGCTGGAGTAAGCCCGATACAACTGGAGCAGGTCCAAGACAACTGGAGCAAGCCCAAGTCAACTAGAGCAAGCCTAAGACAAGTGGATGAAGCTCAAGACAACAGGAGCAAGGCCAATTCAACTGGAGCAAGGCCAAGAAGACTGGAGCAAGCTCAAGAAAACTGAAGCAAGCCCAAGACGCCTGGACCAAGTCCAATACAACTGGAGCAAGGCCAAGACAAATGGAGCAAGTCATAGAAAACCGGAGCAATGCCAAGGCAATTGGAGCAATGACAAGAAACCAGGAGCAAGCCCAAGACAACCGGAGCAAGCCAAAGACACCTAGAGTAAGCCCAAGACAACTGGAGCAAGCCCAAGATAAGTGGAGCAAGCCCAAAACAACTGGAGCAAGGCCAAAACAATAGGAGAAAGGCCAAGACAACTAGAGCAAGGCCAAGACAGCTGTAGCAAGCATAAGACAACTGAAGTCAGGACAAGACAACTGGAGCAACCCCACAAAAACTAGAGTAAACCCAAGAAAACTGGGGCAAACCCACGACAGGTGGAGCAAACCTAAGACAACTTGAGCAAGGCCAAGGCAACTAGAGCAGTCCCAAGACAGCTAGAGCAAGCCCAAGACAATTGGAGCAAGCCCGAGAAAACTGGAGCAAGGCCAAGAGAACTGGTGCAAGCTCAAGACACCTCGAGCAAGCCCAAAGCAACTAGAGCAAGGCCAAGACAACTGGAGCAAGGCCAAAACAACTAAAGCAAGCCCAAGACAATTGATGAAAGCATAAGACAACAAGAGCATGTCCAAGACAGCTGGAGCAAGCCAAAGACAACTGGAGCAAGCCAAAGACAAGTGGAGCACGCCAAAGATGACAAGAAAGAGGCACAGACAATTGGAGCAAGCCCAAGACAACTGGAGCAAGATTGATACAACTGGAGCAAGCCCATGACAATAGGAGCAAGCCCAAGACAGCTGGTGCAAGCCCAAGACAAGTGTTTGAATCCCTAGACAACAGGAGCAAGGCCAATACAACTGGAGCAAGGCTAAGACAACTTGAGCAAGCCCAAGAAAACTGAAGCAAGCCCAAGGTGACTGGACCAAGTCAAAGAAAACTGCAGCAAGGCCAAGAAAACTAGAGCAAGTCCTAGATAACTTGAGCAAGGCCAAGACAACTGGAGCAATGCCGAAAAATCTGGAACAAACCCAAGACAACTGGAGCAAGTCAAAGAAACCTGGAGCAAGTCCAAGACAATTGGAGCAATCCCAAGACAACTGGAGCAAGCCCAAGAAAACTCGAACAAGGACAAGAGAACCAGAGCAAGGCCAAGCGAACTGGAGCAAGGCCAAGACAACTAGAGCAAGGCCAAGACAGTTGGAGCAAGCCCGAGACTACTAGAGCAAGGCCATGACAACTGAAGCAAGCCCAAGACAACTGGAGTAGGCCCAAGTCAATTGGGGCAATCCCAAGACAACTGGAGCAAGCCTAAGACAATTGGAGCAAGGCCAAGAGAAGTGGAGCAAGCCCGAGACAACTGGAGCAAGCCCAAGACAACTGAAGCAAGCCAAGGATAGCTAGAGCAAGGCCAAGACAACTGGAGGAAGCCCAAGACTCCTGGAGCAAATCCAAAACAGCTAGAGCAAGGCCAAGACAACTGGAGCAAGGCCAAGACAACTGGAGCACGGCCATAACAACTGGAGCAAGCTCAAAACAAGTGGAGCAAGTCCAAGGCAACAGGAGCATGGCCAAAACAACTGGAGCAAGCCCAAGACAACTAGAGCATACCCAAGACAACTGGAGCAATGTCAAGACAACTGGAGCAAGGAAAAGACAACTTGAGCAAGCCTGACACAACTGGAGCAACCCCAAGAAAACCGGAGCAAGGCCAAGACAACTAGAGCAAGGCCAAGAGTTGTGCAAAAAACCAAAGACAACAGGAGCGAGGCCAATACAACTGGAGCAATGCGAAGGCAACTGAAGGAAGCCAAAGAAAACTGAAGCAAGCCCAAGAAAATTGGACCAAGGCCAAGACAACTGGAGCAAGGCCAAAGACAACTGGAGCAAGTCCTACACAACTAGAGCAAGGCCAAGACAACTGGAGAAATTCCAAGAAACATAGAGCAATCCTAAGACAACTGGAGCAAGCCAAAGACACCTGGAGCAAGCCCAGGACAATAGGAGAAAGCCCAAGACAACTGGAGGAAGCCCAAGACAACTTGAGCAAGGCCAAGACAACTGGAGCAAGGCCAAGACAACAGGAGCAAGGCCAAGACAACTAGAGCAAGGCCAAGACAGCTGGAGCAAGCCCAAGACAACTTAAGCAAGGCCATGACAACTAGGGCAAGCCCAAGACAATTGGAGCAAGCCCAAGTCAACTCGGGAAAGCCCATGAAAACTGGAGCAAGCCTAAGACAACTGGAGCAAGGCCAAGACAACTGGAGCAAGCCCGAGAAACCTGGAGCAAGCACAAGACAAGTGCAGCAAGCCCAAGACAACTAGAGCAAGTCGCGGATAACTGGAGCAAGGCCAAGACAACTGGAGCAAGGCCAAGTAAAATGGGTGAAGCCCAAGACAATTGGAGAAAGCTTAAGAAAACTGGAGCAAGCACAAAACGACCGGAGCATGGCCAAGACAAATGGGGCAAGCCCAAGACAAATGGAGCAAGCCCAAGAAAACTGTAGCAAGGCCAAGAAAATTGGAGCAAGCCCAAGACAACTGGAGCAAGACCAAGAAAACTGGGGCTAACCCGCGACAAGTGGAGCAAGCCGAAGACAACTTGAGCAAGGCCAAGGCAATTGGAGCAAGCCCAAGACATCTGGAGCAAGCCCAAGACAAATGGAGCAAGCCCAAGAAAAGTGGAGCAAGGCCAAAAGATTTGGAGCAAGCCCAAGACACCTGGAGCAAGCCCAAAGAACCTAGAGAAAGGCCAACACAACTAGAGCAAGGCCAAAACAAATGGAACAAGCCCAAGACAACTGTAGCAAGAACAAGACAACTAGAGCAATTCCAAGATAGCAAGAGCAAGCCAAAGGCAACTGGAGAAAGCCAAAGACAACTGGAACAAGCCAAAGATAACAAAAGCAAGGCTAAGGCAACTGGAGCAAACCCAAGACAACTGGAGCAAGCCTGATACATTTGGAGCAAGCCCAAGACAACTCTAGCAAGCCCAAGACAAATGAAGCAAGCCCAAGACAAGTAAACAAAGCCCAAAACAATGGGAGCAAGGCCAATAAAACTGGAGCTAGGCCAAGGCAACTCGAGCAAGCCCAAGAAAACTGAAGCAAGCCCAAGACGACTGCACCAAGTCCAACACAACTGGAGCACAACCAAGACAACTGGAGCAAGTCCTATACAACTGGAGCAAGGCCAAGAGAACTGAAGCGATTCCAAGAAACCCGGAAAAAGCCCAAGACAACTGGAGGAAGCCAAAGACACCTGGAGCAATCCCAAGACAACTGGAGCAACCCCAAGACAACTAGAGCAAGCCCAAGATAACTAAAGCAAGGCCAAGACAACTGGAGCAAGGCCAAGACAACTAGAGCAAGGCCAAGACAACTAGAGAAAGGCCAAGACAGCTGGAGCAAGCCCAAGACAACTGGAGCAAGGCCATGACAACTGAAACAAGCCCCAGACAACTGGAGAAATCCCAAGACAACTGGGGCAAACTCAAGACAACTAGAGCAAGCCTAAGACAACTGGAGGAAGTCCAAGAAAACTGGAGCAAGCCAAAGACAGTTGGAGCAAGCCCAAGACAACTGGAGCAAGCCCAGGATAACTGGAGCAAGGCCAAGACAACTCGAGGAAGCCCAAGACTCCTGGAGCAAGCACAAAACAACTAGAGCACGGCCAAGACAGCTGGGGCAAGCCCAAGAAAACTGGAGCAAGCCTAAGACAACTTGAGCAAGGCCAAGACAACTGGAGAAAGCCAGAGACAACTCGAGCAAGCCCAAGACAACTGGATCAAGCCCAGAATATGTGGAGCAAGGCAAAGACAACTGGAGGAAGCCTCAGACTCCTAGAGCAAGTCCAAAACAACTTGGGCAAGGCCAAGACAAGTGGAGCAAGGCCAAGACAACAAGAGCAAGCCCAAGAAAACTAGAGCAAGCAGAAGACAACTTGACCAAGTCCAAGACAACTGGAGCATGGCCAAGGCACCTGGAGCAAGCCCAAGACAACTTTAGGAAGCCCAAGACAACTAGAGCAAGGCAAAGACAATTAGAGCAAGGCCAAGACAACTGGAGCAAGCCAAAGACAACTGAAGCAGGCCTAGGACAACTAAAGCAAGGCCAAGAGAACTGGAGCAAGGCCAAGACAACAGGAGCAAGGCCAAGACAACAGGAGCAAGCCCAAGACAACTGGAGCAAGGCTGAGACAACTGTAGCAAGCCCAAGAAAACTGGAGCACGCCTAAGAAGTTAGGAGCAAACCCACGACAAGTTGAGCAAGCCTAAGAAAACTTGAGCAAGGCCAAGGAAACGAGAGCAAGCTCAAGACAATTGGAGCAAGCCCAAGAAAAATGGAGCAAGCCCAAGAAAACTGGAGCAAGCCCATGACACTTGGAGCAAGCCCAAAGTAACTAGAGCAAGGCCAAGACAACTGGAATAAGGCCAATATAACTAGAGAACGCCCAAGACAACTGGAGTAAGCAAAAGACAATTGGAGCAAGTCCAAGACAGCCAGAGCAAGCCAAAGACATCTGGAGCAAGCCAAAGAGAATTGGATCAAGCCAAAGATAATGAAAGCAAGGCTAAGACACCTGGAGCAAGCGCAAGACAACTGGAGCAAGCCTGATACAACTGGAGCAAGCCCTGGAAAACTGGAGCAAGCCCGAGTGAACTGGAGCAAGCCTAAGACAAGTGGACGAAACTTAAGAAAAGTAGTGCAGCAAACCTAAGACAACTGGAGCAAGGCCAAGGCAACTAGAGCAAGCCCAAGACAACTGGAGCAAGCCCAAGAAAGCTGGAGAAAGCCCAAGAAAAATGGAGCAAGGCCATCAGAACTAGTGCTAGTCCAAGACACCTGCAGCAAGCCCAAAGTAAGAAGAGCAAGGCCAAGACTACTGGAGCAAGGCCAAAACAACTAGAGTAAGCCAAAGACAACGGGAGCAAGCCAAAGACAACTGGAGCAGGCCAAAGATAACGGGAGCGAGGCTAAGACAACTTGAGCAAGCCCAAGACAACTGGAGGAAGCCTTATACAACTGGAGCAAGCCCAAGATAACTGGAGCAAATCCATGACAGCTGGAGCAAGCCGAAGACAAGTGGACGAAGCCCAAGACAATGGGAGCAAGAACAATACATCTGGAAGAAGGCCAAGAGAACTTGAGCACGCCCAAGAAAACTGAAGCAAGCCCAAGACGACTGGACCAAGTCCCATACAACTGGAGCAAGTCCAAGAAAACTGGAGCAAGTCCTACACAACTGGAGTAAGGCCAAGACAACAAGAGCTATGCCCAGAAACCTAGAGCAAGCCCAAAATAACTGGAGCAAGCCAAAGAGACCTGAAGCAAGCCTAAGACAACTGGAGCAAGCCCAAGACAACTCGAGCAAGCCCAAGACAACTGGAGCAAGCGTAAGACAATAGGAGCAAGGCCAAGACAACTGGAGCAAGGCCAAGATAACTAGAGCAAGGCCAAGACAACTAGAGCAAACCCAACACAACTGGAGCAAGCCCAAGACATCTGAAGCAAGGGAAAGACAACTGGAGGAAGGCCAAGACAACTGGAGCAAGCCTGATACAACAACAGCAGGCCTAAGACAACCGGAGCAAGGCAAAGACAACTGGAGCAAGGGCAAGACAAGTGGAAGAAACCCAAGACAATGGGAGCAAGGCCAATACAACTGGAGCAAGGCCAAGACAATTGGAGCAAGCTCAACAAAACTGACGCAAGTCCAAGACGACTGGACCAAGTCCAAGACAATTGGAGCAAGGCAAAGACAACTGGAGCAAGCGAGAGACAACTGGAGCAGGCCCAAGATAAACATAGCAAGGCCAAGACAACTGGAGCAATGCCAAGAAACCTGTAGCAAGCCCATGACAACTGGAGAAAGCCAAAGACACCTGGAGCAAGCCCAATACAACTGGAGCAAGCCCAAGACAACCGGAGAATACCCAAGACAACTGGAGCAAGGCCAAGACAACTAGTGCAAGAACAAGACAACTGGAGCAAGGCCAAGACAACTGGAGCAAGGCCAAGACAGCTGGAGCAAGCCCAAGACAAGTCAAGAAAGGCCATGACAACTAAAGCAAGCCCAAGACGACTGGAGAAAGCCCAAGTCAACTCGGGCAAGCCCAAGACAATAGGAACAAGCCTAAGACAACTGGAGCAACGCTAAGACAACTGGAGCAAGCCCGAGACAACTGGAGCAAGCCTCAGACAATTGGAGCAAACCTAGGATAATTGGAGCAAGGCCAAGACAACTAGAGGAAGTCCAAGACTCCTGGAGGAAGCCCAAAACAACTCGAGCAAGGCCAAGACTACAGGAGCAGGGCCAAGACAGCTCGACCAAGCTCGAGACAAATGGAGCAAGCCCAAGACAACTGGAGCAAGGCCAAGACAACTGGAGGAAGGCAAAGACAACTGGAGCAAGCGAAAGACAACTGGAGTAGGCCCAAGACAAATGGAGCCAGGCCAAGACGACTGCAGCAAGGCCAAGACAAAAGGAGCAAGGTCAAGACAATGGGAGCAAGGCCAAGACAGCTGGAACAAGCCCAATACAACTAGAGCAAGCCCAAGAGAACTCGAGAAAGCCCAAGACAATTGGGGCAAACCTGCGACAACTGGAGCAAGCCTAAGACAACTTGTGCAAGGCCAAGGAAACCGGAGCAAGCCAAAGACAAATGGAGTAAGCCCTAGACAAATGGAGAAAGCACAAGGAAACTAGAGGAAGGCCAAAAGAACTGGAGCAAGCCCAAGACACCTGGAGCAAGCCCAAAGCAACTAAAGCAAGGCCAAGACAATAGAAGCAAGGGAAAATCAACTGGAGTAAGCCTAAGAAAACTGGAGCAAGCACAAGACAACAGTAACAAGTCCAAGACAGCTGGAGCAAGCCAAAGACAACTGGAGCAAGCCAAAGACAACTGGAGCAAGCCAAGGATAACAGGAGCAAGGCTAAGACAAGTGGAGCAAGCCCAAGACAACTGGAGCAAGCCTGATACAACTGGAGCAAGCCCACAACAACTGGAGGAAGCCCAAGACAACTGAGGCAAGCCAAAGACAAGTGAACAAAGCCCAAGACAATGGGAGCAAGGCTAATACAGCTGGAGTAAAGCCATCAGAACTGGAGCAAGCCCAAGCAAACTGAAGCAAGCCTAAGACAAATGGACCAAGTCCAAGACAACTGGAGCAATGCCAAGACAAGTGGAGCAGGTCCTATACAACTGAAGCAAGGCCAAGACAACTGGAGCAATGCAACGAAACCCGGAGCAAGCCCAAGACAACTTGAGCAAGCCAAAAACACCGGGAGCAAGCCCAAGAAAACTGGAGCAAGCCCAAGACAATTGACGCAAGCCCAAGACAACTGAAGTGAGGCCAAGACAATTGGAGCAAGGCCAAGAAAACTGGAGCAAGGCCGAGACAACTAGAGTAAGGCCATGTCAGCTGGAGCGAGCCCAAGACAATTGGAGCAAGGCCAAGACAAGTGAAGCAAACCCGAGAAAATTGGAGCAAGCCCAAGACAGCTGGGGCAAGACCAAGACAACTGGAGCAAGCCTAAGACAACTGGAGCAAGACGAAGAAAACTGTAGCAAGCCCAAGACAACTAGTGCAAGCCCAGGATAACTGGAGCAAGGCCAAGAAAACTGAAGGAGGCCCAAGACTCCTGGAGAAAGCCGAAAACAACTAGAGCAAGGCCAAGACAGCTGGGGCAAGCCCAAGACAACTGGAGCAAGCCTAAGGCAACTGGATCAAGGCCAAGACAACTGGAGCAAGCCCGAGACAACTGGAGCAAGCCCAAGATAACTGGAGGAAGCCCAAGATAACTGGAGCAAGTCCAAGACAACTGGAGCAAACCCAAGACTCCTGGCAAAAGCCCAAAACAACAATAGCAAGGTCAATACAAGTGGAGCAAGGCCAAGACAACTGGAGCAAGCCCAAGACAACTAGAGCAAGCCCAAGAAAACTGGAGCAAGTCCTAGACAACTGGAGCATGGCCAAGACAACTGGAGTAAGCCCAAGGCAACTGGAGCAAGCCCAAGACAACTGGAGCAAGTCCAAGACAATTGGAGCAAAGCCAAGACAATTGGAGCAAGCCAAAGACAACTGGAACAGGCCCAAGACAACCAGAGCAAGGCCAAGAGAACTCGAGCAAGGCCAAGACAACAGGAGCGCGGCCACGATTGGAGCAAGGCCAAGACAACTGGAGCAAACCGAAGACAACTGGAGCAAGGGCAACATAACTGGAGCAAGCCCAAGAAAATTGGAGCAAGCCCAAGACAACTGGGGCAAATCCACAACAAGTTGAGCACACGTAAGGCAACTTGAGCAAGGGCAAGGCAACTGGAGCAAACCCAAGACAAAAGGAGCAAGCCCAAGAAAACTGGAGCAAGGCCAAGAGAACTAGAGAAGGCCCAAGACACCTAGAGCAAGCCCAAAGCAACTAGAGCAAGGCCAAGACAACTGGAGCAAGGCCAAATCAACTGGAGCAAGCCCAAGACAATAGGAG
The DNA here is from genome assembly GCA_023375785.1 of Penium margaritaceum. Lineage (NCBI taxonomy): Eukaryota > Viridiplantae > Streptophyta > Zygnematophyceae > Desmidiales > Peniaceae > Penium > Penium margaritaceum. The sequence goes on along the minus strand of SZWC01000348.1, from coordinate 381,577 downwards.
CAAGCACAAGACAACTGGAGCAAGTACAAGACAGCCGGAGCAAGCCAGAGACAACTAGAGCAAGCAAAAGACAACTCGATGAAGCTGAAGATAACGGGAGCGAGGTTAAGACACCTGGAGCAAGCCCAAGACAATAGGAGCAAGCCTGATAGACCTGGAGCAAGGTCGAGAAAACCGGAGCAAGCGCAAGACAACTAAAGCAAGCCCAAGACAAGTGGACAAATCCCAAGACAATGGGAGGAAGACCAATACAACTGGAGCAGGGCCAAGACAGCTAGAGCAAGCCGAAGAAAACCGAAGCAAACCCAAAACCACATGACCAAGTCCAAGAATACTGAAGCAAGGCCAAGACAACTGGAGCAAGTCCTGGACAATTGGAGCAATGCAAAGACAACTGGAGCAATGCAAAGAAACCTGGAGCAAGCCCTAGACAACTTGAGCAAGCCAAAGACACCTGGAGCAAGGCCAAGACCACTGGAGCAAGTATAAGACAACTGAAGCAACCCCAAGACAGTTGGAGCAAGCCTAAGAAAACTAGAGGAAACCCAAGAAAACAAGAGCAGGCCAGAAATAACGCGTGCACGGCCAAGATAACTGGAGGAAAAAAATGACACCTGGAGTAAGGCCAAGACAACTAGAGCAAGGCAAAGACAACTACAACAAGCCTAAGACACCTGGAGCAAGGCCAAGAAAACTGGAGCAAGCCCAAGACAACTGGAGCAAGCCCAAGACTAATTGAGCAAGGCCAAGACAACTGGAGCAAGCCCAAGACAACTACAGCAAGCGTACGACAACTGGAGCAAGGTAACGACGACTGATGCAATGCCAAGACAAATAGCGCAAGCCCAAGACAACTGGAGCAAGCCGAAGATGATTGGACCAAGTCCAAGTCAACTCGATTAAGGCCAAGACAACTGAAGCAAGTCCAAGACAACTGGAGCAAGGCCAAGACAACTGGAGAAATGCCAAGAAACCTGGAGCAAGCCCAAGACAACTGAAGCAAGCCAAAGACACCTGGATCAAGGCCAAGACAACTAGAGCATGTCCAAGACAATTGGAGCAAGCTGAAAAATTTTGGATCAAGCACAAGATAACTACAGCAAGCCCAAGAAAACTGGAGCAGGCCCAAAACAACCGGAGTAAACCAAGACAACTGGGCAAGGCCAAGACAAGTGGAGCAAGGCCAAGGCAACTGGAGCAAGGAGAAGACAACTAGAGCAAAACAAAGACAACTGGAGCAAGCCCAAGACAACAGGAGCAAGGCCAAGACAACTGGAGCAAGCCCAAGAAAACTGGAGCAAGCCCAGGACAACTGGGGCAAAAACTTGACAAGTGGAGCAAGCCTAAGACAACTTGAGCAAGGCGAAGGAAACTGGATCAAGCCCAAGACAACTTGAGTAAGCCCAAGAAAAATATAGCAAGCCCAAGAATACTAGAGCAAGGCCAAAAGAACTGGAGCAAGCCCAAGACACCTGGAGCAAGCCAAAAGCAACTAGAGCAAGGCCAAGACAACTGGAGCAAGGCCAAAGGAACTGGAGCAAGCCCAAGACAACTGGAGCAAACACAAGACAACTAGAGCAAGTCCAAGACAGCTGGTGCTAGCCAAAGACAACAGGAGCAAGCCTAAGACAACTGGAGAAAGCCAAAGATAGCAGGAGCAAGGCGAAGACAATTGGAGCAAGCAAACGACAAGTGAAAAAAGCCCAAGACAACGGGAGCAAGGCATATACAACTGGAGCAAGGCCCAAAAAACTGGAGCAAGCGCAAGAAAACTGAAGCAAGCCCAAGGCGACTGGACCAAGTCCAAGACAACTGGAGCAAGGCCAAGACAACTGGAGCAAGTCCTAGGCAAGTGGAGCAAGGCCAAGACAACTGGAGCAATGCCAAGAAACCCGATGCAAGCCCAAGACAACTGGAGCAAGCCAAAGACATCTGGAGCAAGCGAAAGACAACAAGAGGAAGCCCAAGACAACTGAAGCAAGCCCAAGACAACTGAAGCAAGGCCAAGACAACTGGGGCAAGGCCAAGACAACTGGAGCAAGGCCAAGACAACTAGAGCAAGGCCAAGACAGCTGGAGCAAGCCAAAGATAAGTGGAGCAAGGCCATGACAACTGAAGCAAGCCCCACACAACTAGAGCAAGCCCAATATAATTGGGGCAAGCCCAAGACAATTGTATCAAGCCTAAGACAACTTGAGGAAGGCCAAGACAACTGGTGCAAGCCCAAGCAAAGTGGAGCAAGCCCAAGACAACTGGAGCGAGCCCAGGATAACAGGAGCAAGGCCAAGATAACTGGAGGAAGCCTAAGACACCTGGAGCAAGCCCAAAACAACTAGAGCAAGGCCAAGGCAGCTGGGGGAAGCCCAAGACAACTGGAGCAAGCCTAAGACAACTGGAGCAGAATCAAGACACATGGAGGAAGCCCTAGACAGCTGGAGTAAGCCCAAGACAACTTGAGCAAGCCCAGGATAAGTGGAGCAAGTCCAAGGCAACTGGAGGAAGCCCAAGACTCCTGGAGCAAGCCGAAAACAACTAGAGCAAGGCCAAGACAACTGGAGCAAAGCCAAGACAACTGGAGCAAGTGAAATACAATTGGACCAGGCCCAAGAAAGCCAGGGCAAGGCCAAGACAAATCGAGCAAGGCCAAGACAACAGCAGGAAGGCCAAGACAAATGGAGCAAGGCGAAGACAGCTGGAGCAAGCCCAAGACAAGTGGAGGAAGGCCAATACAATTGGAGCAAGCCCAAGAAGATTGGAGCAAGCCTAAGACAAATGGGGCAAACGCACGACAAGATGTGCAAGCCTAAGACAACTTGAGCAAGGCCAAGGCAACTGGAGCACGCCCAAAACAAATGGATTTGGCCCAAGAAAACTGGAGCAAGGCCAAGAGAACTGGAGCAAGCTCAAGACAGCTGGAGCAAGCCCAAAGCAACTACAGCAAGGCCAAGACAACTAGATCAAGCCCAATACAACTGGAGCAAGCACAAGACAACTAGAACAAGCACAAGACAACTAGAGCAAGTCCAAGACAGCTGGAGCAAGCAAAAGACAACTGGAGCAAGCCAAAGACAAATGGATCAAGCCAAAGATAACGGGAGCATGGCTAAGACACGTGGAGTAAGCCTAAGACATCAAGAGCAAGCCTGATGAAACTGGAGCAAGCCCAAGAAAACTTGAGCAAGCCCAAGACAACTTGAGCAAGCAAAAGACAAGTGAATGAAGCCCAAGACAACGGGAGCAAGACCAATAAAACTGGAGCAAGGCCAAGACAACAGGAGCAAGCCCAACAAAACCGAAGCAACCCCAAGACGACTGGACCAAGTCCAAGACAACTGGAGCAAAGCCAAGACAAATGGAGCAACTCCTAGACAACTCGAGCAAGGCCAAGAAAACTGGAATAATGCCATGAAACCTGGAGCAAGCCCAAGACAACTGGAGCAAGCCAAAGACACCTCGAACAAGCCCAAGACAACTAGAGCAAGCCAAAGAAACTGGAGCAGGCCAGAAATAGCTCGAGCACAACTAAGACAAGTGGAGCAAGGCCAAGACAAATGGAGTAAGGCCAAAACATTTGGAGCAAGCCCAAGACAACTGGAGCAAGGCAAAGACAACTGGAGCAAGCCCAAGACAACTGAAGCAAGCGTAAGAAAAATGGAGCAAGGCCAAGACAACTAGAGCTAGCCTATGACAACTGGAGCAAACCGGAGACAATTGGAACAAGTCCAAGACAACTAGAGCAAGCCCAAGAACACTGGAGCAAGTCCAAGAAACCTTGAGCAAGGCCAAGATAGTTGGAGCAAGCCCAAGACACCCGGAGCAAGCCTAAAACAACTGGAGCATGGCGAAGACAACTTGAGTAAGGCCAAGACAGCTAGAGCATTCCCAAGTCAACTGGAGCAAGCCAAAGACAACTTGAGCAAGTCCAAGACAACTGGAGCAAGGCCAAGACAATTGGAGAAAGCGTAAGACAACTGGAGAAAACCCTGGACAATTGGAGCAAGGTCAAAACAACTGGAGCAAGGCCGAGACAACTAGACCAAGCCCAAGACAATTGGAGCAAGCCCAAGCTAACTGGAGCAGGCCCAAGACAACTGAAGCAAGGCCAAGACAGCAAGAGCAAGGCCAAGACAACTGGAGCAAACGCAAGTCAACTGGAGGAGGCCCAGGGCAACTGGAGCAAGGCCAAGACAACTACAGCAAGGCTAAGACAATTGGAGCAAGGCCAAGACAGCTGGAGCAAGCCCAAGACAACTGGAGCAAGGCCAAGACAACTGGAGCAAGCCGAAGACAACTGGAGCAAGCCCAAGAAAATTGGAGTAAGCCCAAGACAACAGTGGCAAGCCCAAGACAATTGGAGCAAGCCTAGGACAACATGAGCAAGGCCAAGACAACTGGAGCAAGCCCAAGATAACTGGAGCAAGCCGAAGACAATTGGAGCAAGCCCTAGACAACTGGAGCAAGCCGAAGGCACCAAGAGAAACCGAAAACAACTGGAGCAAGGCCAAGGCAACTGGAGCAAGGGCAAGACATCTAGAGCAAGCGTAAGAAGACAAGAGCAAGTCCTAGATAGCTGGAGCAAGGCTAAGACAACTGGAGCAAGACAAAGAGAGCTGGAGCAAGCCAAAGATATCTGGAGCATGGCTAAGACAACTGGAGCAAGCCCAAGACAACTCGAACAAGCCTGATACAATTGGAGCAAGTCCAAAACAACCGGAGCAATCCCATAACAACCAAGCAAGCCCAAGACAAGTGGAATAAGCACATGACAACTAGAGCAAGGCCAATACAATTGGAGCAAGGCCAAGACAACTGGAGCTAGCCCAAAAAACCTGAAACAAGCCCAAGACAACGCAAGTTGTCTTGGACTTGGTCCAAACTGGACCAAGTCCAAGACAACTTGCGCAAGGCGAAGACAACTGAAGCAAGTTCAAGACCACTGGAGCAAATCCAAGACAAATGGCGCAACGCTAAGAATCCTGGAGCAAGCCCAAGACAACTAGAGCAAGCCAAAGACACCTGGATCAAGGCGAAGACAACTGGGTTATCCCCAAGACAACTGGCATAAGCCGAAGACAATTGGAGCAATCCTCAGACAACTAGAGCAAGCCCAAGAACACTGGAGCAGGCCAAAATCAACTGGAGCAAGGCCAAGGCAACTGGAGCAAGGCCAGGACAAGTAGAGCAAGGCTAAGATAACTGGGGCAAGGAGAAGACAACAGGAGCAAGTCGAGGATAACTGGAGCAAGGACAAGACAACTGGAGCAAGCCCAAGTCAACTGGAGCAAGGCCAAGACAACTGAGGCAAGGCAAAGACAAATGGAGCAAGCCCGAGACAACTAGAGCAAGGACAGGACAACTGGAGCCAGCCCAGGACAACTGGAACAAGCCAAAGACAAATGGAGCAACGCCAAGAGAACTGGAGCACTCCAAAGACAACTAGAGTAAGCCTATGACAACTGGAGCAAGGCCAAGACAACTGGAGCAAGGCCAAAACAATTGGAGCAAGCCCAAGAAACCTTGAGCAAGGCGAAGGCAACTGGAGCAAGCCCAAGACACATGGAGCAGGCCTAAAACAATTGGAATGAGGCCAAGAAAAGTGGATCAAGACCAAGACAACTATGTTGAAATAGTATGCACCTTGTCCAATGCCTAGCTGGCTAGCTACTCATACAGATAAGGCATGAACTGCTCTATGGAGTATGTTGCCTTGGTCTGTTCTCAGATGGGCCAGAGAAGCACTTCCCATAATGGGTATGTCCCCTGTGGCTCATCATAGGAACCATACCTTTTTGGCTTGGTTGAATAGGCGCCGGAGTCTCAAACAAAAGGTCGCGGGTTCCAACCCTGCGACGACCACAATTTTCTTTGTGGCCAAAACTGGGATAGGAAGCTTCTAGGAAGCTTACTAGAGTCTACCTTGAGCATGAGACTTGGCGGTCTAAGGACGCGCCAAGTCGGACTGAAGGTTGAGGTTGGCTCCAGTGGAGTCACTACAAGCAGAAGCTTTAGCAAAGCTCTGCAAGTATGAAAGCCTGTACCTTGCATGCATCCATTTACAGTTCTTGCCTTTGAGACTCCTCATAGAGTGTCCAACCAACGGTAGACTCTAAAGACCAACATGAGGACTTTGTGAGGTTGCAAACCAAATGAACCTAAAGTGTAGATCCCTCATTTGAGGGTGACATGTTATCTTGGTTGCAATAAGAGGTGTGGCGGCCTCCCATGTCGGGACCCGTTTTCTAGACCGTTGCTATCTGGTGCATTGACAAAGGGTTATGGGCCCACACTTCTGGTTCTAAGGCATGCTTCCCAGACGGACTAGCGCGTGGTCTTGCAGGGCGCACAGGTACAACAGGGACATGACCATGAGACGGCTCCATCTGCTCCATTGGCTCCATCGGCTTCTTGAGGTAGGGTGCACGCACGTGGCGGAGTAGGGGATGAGGAACAGCTCTGTCCATGTTGGACACGATTCTCGAGCCCCAACAGGATTAAGCCCTACCCTCTTCTAGAAGGTAATACGACCCCGAGTCCGTTCTCTCAGGATGGCACCATCGCCTTAGGCGATCATCGTAGGGAGGGGTATGCAACGGAATCAACTGCACCTTTTGACAATGGTCGCAGTCAGCAGCCTTATCAGCCTCATCGGCCTCAACGAAGCAGAGTAGCAACGAAGCAGAGAAGACGAGCAACCGCAAGAAATGGCGGATCCGACTCCAGCCCGCCTTGAGGCGGGCATGTCCAAATTCATAGGGACAGGTTTTCCCTTGTGGAAATGGCAGTTTCAGACTGTCATGAACGTGTGTGGCTTCCTTGACATCCTAAAGGGACCAAGATAGCACCAGCCGATGCGACCGTGATGACGCATGCGGCTGACCTTGCAGCATTGACGATGAAGAACAACATGGCTCTCGCCATTCTTGTGACTTCCATCAATGAGACTCAACACTCCCACATCACAGGATGCACGTTGGCTGCCGAGGCCTACGCAAAGCTCACACGCGTGCATCAATCAAACGCCCTAGCAAACCGACTCTTCATCTTCCAAAGTTTGATGTCAATGGGGGTGAGCGAAGGAGAATCGATACCCGCATTTTTGCAGTCGTTTGACAACGTGCTGCAAGAGGTATAGCAAATGGAATGGAATCTTGACTCAAACATGCGTGCCATGATCCTTCTAATGGCGCTGCCGGAAAGCTAGGGGTCCTTGATCAACGTATTTGGCGGTTGGAAGGAAGCAAATCTGACCTATGAGGCTGTTGCCGAACACGTCCGCAACGAGTCCATGCGACGCAGTGGAAGTGAGGCAAACATTTCAGCCTATGCCTCTCGCTTCAGTGGACAATGTGTAAGCTCTTTCTCCAGTCAAGGCAACAGCGGAAGTGGTGGCGGTGGAGGGAAAGATAATGGTGGGGGGAAGAGTTTCAAGAAGCCCGGCAACTGTCACAACTGTGGCAAGGCTGGACACTGGGCTAGGGACTGCCGTAGTCCCAAGAAAGAAGGCAGGAACAAAGGTGGAATGGAGAAGAAGGAGCTCACCAACATGATGGCTAGGGGGCTGCCCATGAAGGGCGCAGTGACCCTTAGGCCCGGGGCATTCGCCGTTGACTCGGGCACCAACCACCACTCATCAAAAGAGAAGGGTAGATTTGTCTCCATGGCCAGATCTGTCATGCGCATCAAGTGTGCAAACGGCGGCGTCTTCCAAGCTATGGGCGAAGGGGACAAGGTGATCACGTTCAACGTGAATGGTGCGGAGAAGACGGTCAACCTTCAAAAGGTGGTGTACATGCCCTCCTTCGCAGCCAACTTGCTGTCTGTGTCACAAATTACTGACAACATCACAGTGGTGTTCACCAACAAGGAAGCGGTGGCCCTAAAAAACGAGGACATCGCGATTTTGTACACCAAAGATGATCTCATGCTTCAAGTTCCAAGAGTCGACGACCTCTACGTGCTTGAAACCAAAGTCATCAAGGCGTCGGATGAGGGACTTGCATTTGCCACCAAGACAGTGGCACCGGAGCCAAATGATGCACCACCGGCGACCGCTGCGGCTGCAACATCAACCAAGGACACTAATGCTGAGTTGTGGCACCGGCGATTTGGCCACGTGGCCAACAGCATGCTGCAAAAGATGTAGGAGCAAGAGGTAGTCCGCTGAATGGAAGGGTGCACCATGAAGCATGACGAAAGGTGTACATTGTATGAACCATGCCTCCAAGCGAAGGCAAAGGAGAAGCCGTTTGGGAGAGGAGGTCAACGAGCACAGCATGTCTTGGAGCTCATACACAGCGTCGTTTATGGACCATTCTGCACACCATCTAACGGAGGAAGCAAGTACTTCCTGACCTTCATTGAAGACCACAGCCACAAGTTGTGGATCTACTTTCTCAAAACAGAGGTAGAGGTCAAGGAGAAGCTCCTCGAGTTCATTGCCATGGTGGAGCGGCAAACGTCCAAGAAGGTGAAGACGCTCCAAAGTGACAACGGGGGTGAGTACGAGGCATGCAAGCCTTGGCTCAAGCATCATGGCATCAACCACGAGCAAACCACCCCATACAACCCCCAAAGCAACGGCGTTGTCGAGAGGAGAAACCAGACCCTGCTCGGCATGGTGCGAAGCATGCTCTTTGACGCCAAGCTCCCACTGCACTTTTGGGCAGAAGCAGCAACAACGGCCTGCTACCTCTTAAATTTCACACGAGCGACCGCCTTGCGGAAGCGTGGAAAAAAGCAGGACAAGCAGCTGAAGACCCCATACGAAGCATGGTCGGGAAAGAAACCCAACGCATCTCATCTGAAGGTGTTTGGGTCAACTGCATGGGTGAAGATCCAGTCGGGAGAAGGTGGAGGCAAGGTTAACGCACATTCCAGGAAGTGCTTCATGGTTGGGTACGACACATCACACAAAGCCTATCGGCTTTCGGACCAGGCAGCAGGCAAGCTCGTGAAGAGTCGCGACGTTGTGTTTGGCGAACGTACCCTTGAAAAGGGAGAGCTGCTGGACCCGAACCTCGCGCCCAAAGTGGGAGAGTGGATAGTGTTGCTTGAATCTGGAGACCAAGCACCCGACAACTGGCTCGCTTTGCCAGCAGGTGTTGGGAATGGGAGAATAGCTGCAGAGGATGATGCAGCATCTGACATGGACGCGGATACCGAGGCGTCCGAGGCCTCTGAGTCTGACTTGGAGTCTGACGACTCTTGTGACGACGACAACAAACCACTACCTGTGGAAGCACCAGCACCAAAGCAAGAAGCCGCACCACTACCCCGGCGCAGTTTGCGACCAAAGAGAGCACCTTGCGGTATGAGGATGATTGGACCGGCCTTAGCTGGTCGTGCATGGCTTAGGGAGAGCCATCCACAGTGCTGGAGGCCATGAATGGACCAGATGCGGCCAAGTGAAAGGAGGCAGTGGACAGCGAGCTCGCGTCCATTGCCGAGAACGGCACGTGGGTACTGGTGGATAGACCCGACAAGGCCCACGTGGTGGGATCAAAGTGGGTCGTCCGAGTGAAGAAGAAGCAAGATGGCAACATCGACAAGTTTAAGGCAAGGGTAGTGGCTAAGGGGTTCTCTCAACGCCCGGGCTCCGAGTATGATGAGAAGTTCACGCCCCTCGTGACCTTTGCCTCTATCCGCTCTATCCTTGGCGTCGCAGCCGCAAAGAACTTGGAGATACACCAGATGGTCAGATTTCCTTTATGGGAGGCTTGACAAGGAAGTGCTGATGGAGGTGCCTGAAGGAGTCAAAGCTCCCAAGGGCAAGGTGTGCAAGTTGGTGAAAGCGCTCTACGGGCTGAAATAGGCCCCAAGGATGTGGTACAAAGAGATGGACGGTTTCATGACCGGTCTCTCCTTCCCGCATTGCCAAAATTACCCGAGAATGTACGTGCGCGATGATGGGAGAGGGCTGATGCTGGTTGCGCTGTATGTGGATGATCTGATCATCTGCTCGTCTTCGGTCGAGCTGCTCGATGAACTGACGTCTAGCCTCAACAAAAGGTTCAAGATGAAGGACATGGGTCCTCTCGAGTACTACCTTGGGACTTCCATCCAACGCAACCGAGTAGTAGGCACCATCGAACTCAACCAAAACAAATACATTGGTGAGGTACGGAAGTACTATCACATGGAAGACTGCAAACCTGTCAGTACCCCAATGACAACCGATACAAAGCTGAAGGCCTCCATGTTGCCAAGCAACAAAGCAGAACAAAGGGAGATGCACGACATCCCCTACCAGTCCGCCGTAGGTAGCCTCATGTACGCCATGGTAGGGACTCGTCCTGACATCTTCTATGCTGTGGGACAAGTGAGCAGATTTGTGGCCAACCCTGGGCCACAACATTGGCAGGCAGTCAAGCGCATCTTGCTCTACCTGCAAAAGACACGTCACATGAGCTGCGTCCTTGGAGGCCAAGAAGGAATGGATCCCCTTCACTTGAATTACTACACTGACGCTGACTGGGAAGGAAATCTCGACGACAGGAAATCCACCAGTGGATAAGTGTGCATCTTGAATGGCGCTGCCATCTCATGGGCCAGCAGGAAGTAGGATTGTGTTTCGGTGTCCACAGCTGAGGCATAGTACATTGCTCTGTCTGAGGTGTGCAAGGAGACTCAATGGCTGCGCAACCTACTGCGCGAAATGACAGTGCCACAAAAGGATGCCACGGTTGTACACGTGGACAACATGAGCGCCATCTCAATGGCTGAAGATGAGATCATCTCCCGGCAAAAGAAGGACATCGATATACGTTACCACTACTCACGTGACCTGGTCATGAAGAACGTGGTGGACTTGTAGCACTGTGCAACAAAGAGCATGCTTGCTGACTGCATGACCAAGCCGCTAGGAAACGACTTGCACTATGTAGGCATTCATGGATTTGGCATGAGGAGTGCGGCAGAGGAAGGGTGAGTCCCAAGGCATTGATGGAGCCTAGTAAGCGACAAATGGACAGAGGTGCAAGGGAGAGATTTGTTGAAATAGTATGCACCTTGTCCACTGCCTAGCTGGCTAGCTACTCATACAGACAAGGCATGCCCTGCTATATGGAGTATGTCCCCTTGGTCTGTTCTTAGATGGGCCAGGAATGCACTGCCCATAATGAGTATCTCCCCTGTGGCTCATCATAGGAACCATACCTTTTTGGCTTGGTTGAATAGGCGCCAGAGTCTCAAATGAAAGGTCGTGGGTTCAAGCCCCGCGACAGCCGCAATTTTCTTTGTGGCCAAAACTGGGACATGAAGCTTCTAGGAAGCTGACTAGAGCCTGCCTTGAGGATGACACTTGGCGGTCTATGGACGCGCCAAGTAGGACTGTAGGTTGAGGTTGGCTCCAGTGGAGCGACTATAGGCAGAAGCTTTAGACAAGCTCTGCAAGTATGAAAGAATGTACCTTGCATGCATTTACTTACAGTTCTTGCCTTTGAGACTCCTCACAGAGTGTCCAACCAAAGGTACACACCAAAGACCAACATGCGGACTTTGTGAGGTTGCAAACCAAACAAACCTAAAGTGTATATCCCTTGTTCAAGGGTGATATGCAATCTTGGTCGCAATATGAAGAGCGGTTTGCGGCCTCCCATGTGGGGACTCATTTTTTATACCGTTGCTATCTGGCGCATTGACAAACTAGAGCAAGCCCAAGACAATTGAAGCAAGCCCAAGACAAGTGGAGCATGTCCAAGACAACTAGAGCAAGGCCAAGAAAACTGGAGCAAGCCCAAGACAATTGGAGAAATCCCTAGACAACTGGAGCAAGGTCAAGACCACTAGAGCGAGGCCAAGAGAACTCGAACAAGCCCAAGACAACTGGAGCAAGTCAAAGCCAACTGGAGCATGCCAAAGAAAAATGGAGCATGGCCAAGACGACTGGAGCTAGCCCAAGACAACAGGAACATTTCCTAGATAGCTCAAAAAAGGCGAAAACATTTGGAGCAAGCCAAAGACAACTAGAGCAAGCCAAAGTCAACTGCAGCAAGGCTAACACAATTGGAGCAATCCCACAACAACTGAGCAAGCCTGATACAACTGGAGCAAGCCCAAGATAACTGAAGAAAGCCCAAGACAACTGGAGCAAGGTCAAGACAAGTCCACAAAGCCCAAGACAACTGGAGAAAGACCAATACTAGGGAAGTAAGGCCAAGACAACTGGAGCAAGCCCAAGAAAACCATAGAAAGCCCAAGATGACTGTACCAAATCCAAGGAACTGGTGCAAGTCGAAGACAACTGGAGAAATTTGTAGACAACTGGAGCAAGGCCAAGACAACTGGGGCAATGCCACGAAACCTGGAACACGCCCAAGACAACTAGAGCAAGTCAAAGATACCGGGAGCAATCACAAGAAAGCTGGAGCAAGTCCAAGACAACAAGAGCAAGCCCAAGACAACTGGAGCAAACCCAACACAACGAGAGCAAGGCCAAGACAACTGGAGCAAGGCAAAGACGATTGGAGCAAGCCCAAGACAACTAGAGAAAGGACAAGACAACTGGAGCAAGCCTAAGACTATTGGAGCAAGGCCAAGACAACTTGAGCAAGCCCAAGACAACTAGAGAAAGCCCAAGACAACTAGAGCAAGCCAAAGGCAACTAGAGCAAGCCCAAGAAAACTGGAGCATGCCGGAAACAACTAGAGCAAGGCCAAGACAACTTGAGCAGGCCAAAAAAATCATGAGCAAGGCCAAGACAACTGGAGCAAGGCAAAGACAACTGGATGAAGGCCAAGACAACTGGAACAAGGCGAAGACAACTGGAGCAAGCCTAAGACAACTGGAGCTAGGCCAAGACATCTGGAGCAAGCCCAAGTCAATTTGAGAAAGCATCAGACAAATGGAGCAAGGCCAAGACAACCATAGCAAGCCCAAGACAACTAGAGCAAGCCTATGACAACTCGAGCAAGGGCAAGACAGCTGGAGCAAGCCCAAGACAATTAAAGCAAGCCCAAGACAACTAGAGCAAGACCAAGAAACCTTGAGCAAGGCCAAGACAACTGGAGCAAGTCCAAGACATCTGGAGCAAGCGTAAAACAACTGGAGCAAGGCCAAGACAATTGGAGCAAGGCCTAGACAACTAGAGCAAGTCCAAGACAACTAGAGCAAGCCCAAGACAAGTTGAGCATGCCGCAGACAACTTTGGCAAGGCCAAGAGAACTGGAGCAAGCCTAAGAGAGCTGGAGAAAGCACTAGACAATTGGAGCAAGGTCAAGAGAACTTGAGCAAGGCCAAGACAACTGGAGCAAGCCCAAGACAAGTGGAGCAAGCCCAAGCCAATTGGAGCAGACCCAAGGCAATTGGAACAAGGCCAAGACATGTGGAGCAAGGCCACGACGACTCGAGCAAGCTGAAGTCAACTGGAGCAGGCCAAAGACAACTAGAGGAAGTCGAAGACAACTAGAGCAAGGCTAAGACAACTGAAGCAAGGCCAAGACAATTGGAGTAAGGCCAAGCTTGCTCGAGCAAGCCCAACACAGCTGGAGCAAGCTCAAGACAATTGGGGAAAGCCCAAGGCGATTGGAGCAAGCCTGAGACAACTAGAGCAATGCCAAGACAACTGGAGCAAGCCCAAGACAATAGGAGCAAGCCTAGGATAAGTGCAGCAAGGCCAAGACAACTAAAGGAAGCCCAAGACGCTTGGAGCAAGCTTAAAACAAGTAGAGCAAGGCAAAGACAACTGCAGCAAGACCAAGACAACTGGAGCAAGCTTAAGACAACTAGAGCAAGCCGAAGATGACTAAAGCAATTCCAATACAATTGCAGCATGGCCAAGATAATTCGAGCAAGCCCAAAACAACTGGAGCAAGCCCAAGACAGATTGAGCAAGGCGAAGACATCTGGAGCAAGGCCGAGAAAACTAGTGCAAGCCAAATACAACTTGAGCAGACCCAAGACAACTGGAGCGAGGCCAAGATAACGAGAGCATGGCCAAGACAACTGGGGAAAGCCCAAGTCAACTAGAGCAAGCCCAAGACAACTAGAACAAGGCCAAGATATTGTAGCAAGGCTAAGACAATTTGAGGAAGGCCAAGACAGCTTGAGCAAGCCCAAGAAATCTGGAGCAAGGCCAAGACAACTAGAGCAAGCTCAAGACAACTGGAGCAAGCCCAAGACAACTGGAACAAGCCGTAGACAGCTGGATCAAGCCTCAGACAACTGGAGCAAGGCCAATACAACTCAAGCAAGGTCAAGACAACAGGAGGAAGGCCAAGACAAATGGAGCAAGGCCAAGACAACTGGAGCAAGCCCAAGACAACTGAAGCAGGGCCAAGACAATTGGAGCAAGCCCAAGAAGATTGGAGCAAGCCTAAGACAACTGGGACAAACACACGACAAGTTGTGCAAGCCTAAGATAACTTGAGCAAGGCCAAGGCAACTGGAGCAAGCCCAAAACAAATGGAGGAAGCCCAAGAAAACTAGAGCAAGGCCAAGAGAGCTGGAGCAAGCCCAAGACACCTGGAGCACGCCCAAAGCAACTAGAGCAAGGCCAAGACAACTAGATCAAGGCCAAAACAACAGGACCAAGCCCCAGACAACTGGAGCAAGCACAAGACAACTGGAGCAAGTCCAAGACAGCTAGAGCAAGCCAAAGACTGCTGGAGCAAGCCAAAGACAACTGGATCAAGCCAAAGATAACGAGAGCAAGGATAAGTCACGTGGAGCAAGCCTAAGACAACTGGAGATAGCCTGATAAAACTGGAGCAAGCCCAAGACAACTTGAGCAAGCCCAAGAAAAATGGAGCAAGAAAAATACAAGTGGACGAAGCCCAAGACAATGGGAGCAAGAACAAAAAAACTGGAGCAAGGCCAAGACAACTGGAGCAAGCCTCATGAAACCGAAGCAACCGCAAGACGACTTGACCAATTCCAAGACAACTGGAGCAAGTCCTAGACAACTGGAGCAAGGCCAAGACAACTGGAGCAATGCCAAGAGACCTGGAGCAAGCCCAAGACAATTGGAGTAAGCCAAAGACACCTCGAGCAAGCCCAAGACAACTAGAGCAAGCCAAAGAAAACTGGACCAGGCCAAAAATAGCTCGAGCACAGCTAAGACAACTGGAGCAAGGCCAAGACAAATGGAGTGAGGCCAAGAGACCTGGATCAAGCCCAAGACAACTGGGGCAAGGCAAAGAAAACTGGAGCAAGCCCAAGACAACTGGAGCAAGTGTAAGAAGAATGGAGCAAGGCCAAGACAACTAGAGCTACCCTATGACAACTGGAGCAAAGCAGAGACTATTGGAACAAGCCCAAGACAACTAGAGCAAGCCCAAGACAACTGGAGCAAGCCCAAGAAATCTTGAGCAAGGCCAAAACAATTGGAGCAAGCCCAAGACACCTGGATCATGCCCAAAACAACTGGACCATGGCCAAGACAACCGGAGTAAGGCCAAGACAACTAGAGCATGCCCAAATCAACTGGAGCAAGCCCAAGAGAACTAGAGTAAGTCCAAGACATCTGGAGCAAGTCCAAGACCACTGGAGCAAGCCTAAGACAACTGGAGAAAACCCTAGACAACAGGAGCAAGGTCAAGACAACTGGAGCAAGGCCAAGAGAACTAGACCAAGCCCAAAACAACTGGAGCAAGCCCAAGCCAACTGGAGCAGGCCCAAGACAACTGAAGCAAGGCCAAGAGAGCAGGAGCAAGGCCAAGATAAGTTGAGCAAACGCAAGTCAACTAGAGGAGGTCCAAGGCAACTGGAGCAAGGCCAAGACAACTGCAGCAAGGCTAAGACAATTGGAGCAAGGCCAAGATAGCTTGAGCAAGCCCAAGACAACTGGAGAAGAGCCAAGACAACTGGAGCAAGCCCAAGAAAACTGTAGTAAGCCCAAGACAACTGGGGCAAGCCCAAGACAACTGGAGCAAGCCTAAGACAACTGGAGCACGGCCAAGACAATTGGAGGAAGCCCAAGACAACTGGAGCAAGCCCAAGACAATTGAAGCAAGCCCAAGACAACTGGAGCAACCGCAAGGCACCAAGAGCAACCCAAAACAACTTGAGCAAGGCCAAGACAACTTGAGCAAGGGCAAGACAATTAGAGCAAGCGTAAGACAACAAGAGCAAGTCCTAGACAGCTAGAGCAAGGCTAAGACAACAGGAGCAAGACAAAGACAGCTGGAGCAAGCCAAAGATATCTAGCGAAAGGCTAAGACAACTAGAGCAAGCTCAGGACAACTTGAGAAAGCCTGATACTACTGGAGCAAGCCCAAGACAACAGGAGCAATCCCATGACAACTGAGTAAGCCAAAGACAAGTGGACGAAGCACATGACAACTGGAGCAAGGCCAATACAATTGGAGCAAGGCGAAGACAACTGGAGCAAGCCCAAAAAACCTGAAGCAAGACCAAGATGACTGGACCAAGTCCAAGACAATTGGCGTAAGGCCAAGAAAACTGGAGCAATTCCAAGACAACTGGAGCAAGGTCAAGACAAATGGAGCAATGCTAAGAATCCTGGAGCAAGCCCAAGACAACTAGAGCAAGCTAAAGACACCTGGATCAAGGCCAAGATAGCTAGATTATCTCCAAGATAACTGGCGCAAGCCAAAGGCAACTGGAGCAAGCCCAAGACAACTAGAGCATGCCCAAGAATACTAGAGCAGGCCAAAAACAACAAGAGCAAGGCCACGACAACTGGAGCAAGGCCAAGACAAGTGGAGCAGGGCTAAGACAACTGGAGCAAGGAGAATACAACAAGAGCAAGCCGAGGACAACAGGAGCAAGGCCAAGACAACTGGAGCAAGCCCAAGTCAACTGGAGCAAGGCCAAGACAACTGAGGCAAGTCGAAGACAAATCAAGCAAGCCCAAGACAACTGGAGCAAGGAAAAGACAATTGGAGCCAGCCCAAGACAAGTGGAACAAGCCTAAGACAAATGGAGCAAGGCCAAGACAACTGAAGCAAGCCCAAGACAACTAGAGTAAGCCTATGAAAACTGGAGTAAGGCCAAGACAACTGGAGCAAGGCCAAGACAACTGGAGCAAGCCCAAGAAACCTTGAGCAAGGCCAAGACAAGTGGAGCAAGCCCAAGACACCTGGAGCAGGCCTAAAACAACTGGAGTGAGGCCAAGACAAGTGGATCAAGACCAAGAGAGCTAGAGCAAGCCCAAGAGAACTGAAGAAAGCCCAAGACATATGGAGTATGTCCAAGACAACCGGAGCAAGGCCAAGACAACAAGAGCAACCCCGAGACAATTGTAGAAATCCCTAGACAATAGGAGCAAGGTCAAGACCATTGGAGCAAGGCCAAGAGAACTGGAACAAGCCCAAGACAGCTAGAGCAAGCCAAAGCTAACTAGAGCATGAAAAATTGAGCAAGGCCAAGACGACTGGAGTGAGTCCAAGACAACAGGAGCATTTCCTAGACAGCTGGAACAAGGATAAGACATTTGGAGCAAGCCAAAGACAACTAGAGCAAGCCAAAGTTAACTGGAGCAAGGCTATCACAACTGGAGCAATCCCACAACAACTAGAGCAAGCCTGATATAACAGGAGCAAGCCCAAGACAATTGGAGATAGCCCAGGACAACTGGAGCAAGGTCAAGACAAGTCCATGGAGCCTAAGACAACTAAAGAAACGCCAATACAACTGGAGAAAGGCCAAGACAACTGGAGCAAGCCCAAGAAAACCACAGCAAGCCCAAGATGACTGGACCAAATCGAAGGAACTCGTGCAAGGCCAAGTCAATTGGAGAACGTTGTAGACAACATGAGCAAGGCCAAGACAACAAGAGCAATGCCAAGAAACCTGGAACGAGTCTAAGACAGCTAGAGCAAGCCAAAGACACCAGGAGCAAGCCCAAGAAAGCTGTGGCATGCCCAAGACAACTGGAGCAAGCCCAACAGAACTGGAGCAAACCCAAGACAACGAGAGCAAGGCAAAGACAACTGGAGCAAGGTGAAGACAATTGGAGCAAGCCCAAGACAATTGGAGCAAGGGCAAGACAACTGGAGCGAGCCTAAGACAATTGCAGCAAGGCCTAGACAACTGGAGCAAGCCCAAGACTAATGGAGAAAGCCCAAGACAACTAGAGCAAGCCAAAGACAACTAGAGCAAGCCCAAGAAAACTGCATCAGGCCAAAGAAAACTAGAGCAAGGCCAAGACAAATGGAGCAGGCCAAAAAAATCATGAGCAAGGCCAAGACAACTGGAGCAAGGCAAAGACAACTGGAGCAAGGCCAAGAGAACTGGAACAAGGCGAAGACAACTGGAGCAAGCCCAAGACAACTGGTGCTAGGCCAAGACATCTGGAGCAAGCCCAAGTCAATTGGAGCAAACATCAGACAAATGGAGCAAGGCCAAGACAACCATAGCAAGCCCAAGACAACTAGAGCAAGCCTATGACAACTAAAGCAAGGGGAAGACAACTGGAGCAAGTCCAATACAATAAAAGCAGGCCCAAGATAACTGGAGCAAGCCCAAGAAACGTTGGGCAAGGCCAAGACTGTCAGAAAAACGGCCCTCGGGTGGAGGCAGTTCCAACGTGGCCCGACGGGTCTACTGTGCTCACGGCTATGTTTTGTGTGGGTGGTTCTGAGTCTAAGCGTGAGCTTTCTGGTCACCTCACGCTATGTTTCTGGGAGTCGAAGGCATTTGCGAGACAGTCACTTTTGCGAAGGGAATAACGCGATTTGTGATTAGTTTTTGAACATGAACAGGATATAAACATTTTTAGGGCTAGTCATGAGCTCTCCAACGCACCAAACCGTGCGCAATTCGGATAACTGTAGCTCCCGCTACGTCAGTCGAAGCGCAGCACCCCAAACCAGCCGCTCACTCGGCGGCGTGCACCATGTCGCCCGCGGAGGCGCCTTCACACATCAAGGACCAATCAAAACGCCATTCCGGAGGCGCAGATGTCCCTATGCGTAGTGGCGGCGCCCCTCGTGCCTTTGGGGTCTGTTTCAATGAGTTAATCATCGAGTTTGGTGATGGGGATTGATGTGGGTCGAAACCTGTTTGCGGACCTTCAGTCGGAATTTTGACGAAGTCCCCGAGTAACAAACTGTACTACTGAGTTTCGGACTCCGAGCCAGAATTTTGGCTAAGTCCCTCAGTAACAAACTGCACTCCTGAAATCCGGCGGATCATCCACCGGACGCCTCGGCAGTCCTTCCGGAGCAAAATCCCCAGATGGCATTTTGTCACTCGCTCCGGCCAATTATTCACCAGAAGTCGAACAGCGGCCGGCTCCCAGAACCGCCGTGCACACCCCAACTTTGGAAGCCCATATCTCCCTCGTTACTAGTCCGATTCCGGTGAAACCACTTTGACTGGATTCAGCAACTCGTCAAATTTGAGGGGCAATCCTCCATTTGAGGATCCGAGCAGTTATCAAGTCGCTAGATCCGTCGACGAGGATTTTCCTCTCTCTAGCGGCTCGTCGGCGCCTCCCGGCGCCGCACTTGGGCATGCAGAGGTGCAAATCTTTAACATTCTCCCCCTTGCACCTGCCATGCCCGCTGCTCCTGCTTGCTCTCACTCATCTTCCGCAGCGCCTTCCAGCCCATCATAGCTGGTCATCCCAAGCCCGGCCACGCTCAATGCGTGCCGGTCGACGGGCTGCGCTTTGGTCAAGCAATCCGCAAGCATGTTGTGCGTGCTGCAATGCTGCAGCACCACCTGCCCTTTTTCAACCATGTCCCGTGCATAATGGTAACGCACGTCAATGTGCTTCGTCCTCGTATGCTGTGTCGGGTTATTGGTCAGCAAGATTGTGCCGGTATTGTCCTCTTGCACCACTGTTGGCTCCTGCTGCGGTACCCCCAGCTCCCCGAGCAACCTGCGGAGCCACATCGCCTCCTTGACCGCCTCGGCCAGCGCGATGCACTCTGCTTCCACTGTGGAGGTGGCAACACATTCTTGCTTTTTGCTGCACCATGAGACCGCTGCACCAGCGAGGAAGAACACGTAGCCGGATGTGGACGTCCGCTTGTCCACATCGCCAGCGTAGTCTGCGTCCTTGTAGCAGACCAGACGCAAGGGGTCCGCCCGCCCCTTGCTGTCGAACCTCAGGCGCGCATGCCGCGTCGCCTGCAGGTATAGGAGGATGCGGTTGACCGCCTGCCAATGTAGTGGCCCTGGGTCGGCCACGTACCTGCTCACTTGGCCTACCCCGTAGGCCAGGTCTGGTCGAGTCGCCACCATGGCGTACATGAGGCTGCCCACCGCCGATTGGTAGGGCACCCCTGCCATATCCTCCCGCTCTTCTTTTGTTTACGGCGCCATTGCCGTACTCAGTTCAGAGGTCCTGGAGACTGGACTGCCAAATGGCTTGCAGTCCTCCATGCCGTACCGCTCCAGTACCTCGGCCACGTATTTGGCCTGTCCCAGCTCAAGCGTGCGCACCCTCCCGTTCCGCGTAATGCTCACCCTGAGGTAGTACTCCAGCTCCCCCATGTCCGACATCTGGAATCTGCTGCTCAGCTGCTCTTTCAGCTACTGTAGGCTCGGCAAATCCGTTGAGCACACAATCAGGTCGTCCACGTAGAGTGCAATGATCTGATGGAGCTGTTTATCGCGCTGCATGTACACGCTGTGATCCGCCTCACAACGCTTGAAGCCGAGTTGTGCCATGAAGCTGTCCATCTATTGGTACCAGCATCTGGGCGATTGTTTTAGCCCGTACAAGGACTTCCGCAGCTTACACACCTTGCCCTCCGGCGCCTCCACCCCTTCTGGCACCTCCATGCAGATCTCTTTGTCTATGATGCCGTTGAGGAAGGCCGTCTTTACGTCCATTTGGTGGAGCTCCATGTCCTTCGCGGCCGCCACCGTAAGGATTGCCTGGATGCTTGTGAACTTGGCGACGGGAGCAAACGTCTCATCGTAGTGCTCCCCTTTACGCTGTGCGTAACCCTTCGCCACCAGCCGCGCCTTGTATTTGTCAACCACACCCTCCTTTGTGAACTTGGTCTTAAAGACCCACTTTGAGCCGATGACATTGGCATCTTTTGGCCTGTCAACCAGCTCCCACGTATCATTTTACGTGATGGACGCCAGCTCCGATTTGATGGCTGCGTCCCATTGATCCCCTTCAAGCTTTGCAAGCGCCTCTTGCACGGTAGTCGGCTCCGTTGATGCAGCCAGCATGCACCGCGTCATGCCAATCCATTGACTGGTGCTTGCGTCGAAGCGCTTCCATGCTTTTCGCTGCCTCCCGCTGCGGCGCGATAGTTTTGGTGGCGCATCGTCACTCTGCTGCGATCCCTCCGACTCAACACGCTCCGGTGAATCATCGACCGGATGGCTCACCGAGGATCTCTCTCGTTCTGGCGAAGCATCGCCCGAACGACTGGCGCATCCGGTGGATTTTCCACCGATGCCCGATGCACACTCTGCTGGGAGTACGCGCCTCAGCACCCTAGGTGCCACATCCGCTGGATCCTTCCGGTGGATCTCCTCATCAGCTTGATCGTCATCGGAGTCCTCTGCGTTGGCTGCCACCGCTGGTGCACCTTCGCGCTCTGATGCCGCATCCTCAACTTTGGCGTCCGCCAGCTCCTTCTCGTAGTCAAGGAGCTGGAACCACTCCCCCGTCTTTGGAGAGTCCACCACGCCCATGTCGTTGCTACTGATGTAACTCTGCTGCTCGTCGAACTCGATGTCTCGGCTGCGGATTACCTCCTCCTTGCGCATGTTGTAGAGCCGGTACGCCTTATGCGCGCTCTCATAGCCAAGGAAGAGATATGAATTTGCCCGCGGCTCCAGCTTGCTGTCACGCCTCTGCGCAACGTGCACCACCGCGTGCGCCTTGCACCCGAACACTTTCAGGTGTGCCACACTTGGCTTGCGCCCGCTCCAAACCTCCTGCGGCGTCTTCCAGCCGCTCCTCCCCTTCAGCACTGCTGTAGGAGTCAGGTTGATGGTGTAGCTCGCTGTACGCACAGTTTCTGCCCAGAAGATTCGCGACAATTCCGCATCCACCAACATGGTCCGTACCATGTTCATCAGCTTCTGGTTCGCCCGCTCCGCCACGCCATTTGACTGAGGCGAATACGGCGTAGTTTGTTGCCATTTTATGCCCTGCTGCTTCATCCACCCGCTACAGCCCACGTACTCTCCGCTGTTGTTGCTACGTAGCGCTCTGACCTTCCGGTCAGTCTGCCTCTTCACCGCGGCAACATACTCCTCCAGCCGGTCCAGGACCTCGCCTTTCCGCTTCATGAAGTCCACAAAGAGTTTTCTGCAGTAGTCATTAGTGAAGGTGACAAAGCAACGCGCGCCGCTCTTTGACGCCATCTTGAATGGTCCGCACACGTCGCTGTACACGACCTCCCGTAGGTCCGAGGCGCGATTCATGTTCTCGTTGAACGGTTTGCGCCGCGCCTTGCCCAAGATGCAAGGCTCGCAAGTTTTGTGCACTGCTGCATCTGTCGCCTCTTCCGCACCGTCGATGACGAGGCCACGTACCAGCTCGCGCTTCGCCATCTCCTTCACGACTCCGAGTGAGGAATGCCCCAGTCGTCGGTGCCAGAGCTCCAGATCAGCTCTCCCTCCTTTAGCCAGGTTGACGGTGTGTTCCTACAAGTCTGCTGAATCTGTCGCCGCGAGGATCACCTTGGTCTCCACGATGTAGAGGCCTCCCTCGCGCTTAGCCTCCAGCACGGGCTCACTGCCACCGTCCTTCCGCACGACTGCCCCTCTTCTCCTGAAGAGCACCTCGTACCCCTTGTCAGTTAGGCGGCTAACACTTAGAATGTTAGCCAAGCCGGGTACGTGCTGCACGTCCTTGATGACGCGCTGCACCCACTTCCTGCCAACCACCACCTCCACGTCCACGTCTCCTTGGCCAGCCGCCGGCTCGACCTTGTCGTTCGCGACCACCATGGATTTGCTCGACTTGGTGTAGTTGATGAACCCGACCTTCTCGACCTGGGTATTCTCCTCCGCTCCGGAGTCAAGGCATCGCCGGTCGGCCTTCTTGAGTTAGTGATTTTGAGTGCCGTTGAAGAGCGCCTTCTTGCCTTTGGCGTCCTTGCCGCCGGCCTTTGCCTCCTCGGTGCACTCACGGGCCCAATGGCCCTCCTTGCCACAGTTACAACACGCACTCTTCTTGGCGTCCTTCTTGCCGCCGCCATGTCCGCCACCTCCCTTGGCCCCGCTTCCGCCACCACGCGTTTTGGTGACGAGGGCCGATGAGGACGACGAGGACTCCCCGCAGCTCCGTCGTTGCGCCTCATTGCGGATGTACTCTACGACCGCGCCATAGGTGAGCTTGTCCTCTGCCCATCCTCCCAAGACTAAAATGAGAGGGCTCCAACTGTCAGGAAGGGCCATGAGGAGGGCCATGGCTTGCAGCTGCGTGTCGATCTTCCACCCCATGTCGTTGCACTGTGAGGCGAGCGACTCGATCTGCTGCATGGCGGTGATGACATCATCTCCCTCCTCGATTCTCACTATCAAGAGCCGCTTCATTGCGAAGATTTTGTTCGCCAGCGACTTGGATTGATGGATGGCACAGAGTTTTTGCCAAGCTTCGGCTGCTACCTTGCAGCCCTGGAAGTAGTCCCACTGCCACTCGGCCGTCCCAGACACCAGTAGCATGAGCGCCTCCGTGTTCTTCTTTGCGAAGGCCTCCTTCTGCGCTTCCGTCGCCGTCACTTTGTCGAGGACTTCCGTTCCTTTCATGAACTCCAGCAACCCCTTATGCGCGAGGTGCAGCTCGAAGTGCCACCTCCATAGCCCGTAGCCAGGACCACTTGCATACTTCTGGATGGGCTGCGTCTCCTTCTGCGCCATTTGTGCAGTCTTCAACTCCGGGACCTCAGAGCTTGACGGCGATGTCGTCCCTGACGACAGTCCCGTCCGCCGTGAAAGCCCTGAGCGATGTGCAGACCGGTCAGGGCCGTGGACCCATAACCCTTCGTCAGAAAACGGCCCCCGGGTGGAGGCAGTTCCAACTTGGCCCGACGGGTCTACTGTGTGTTCACGGCTATGTTTTGTGGGTGGTTCTGAGTCAAAGCGTGAGCTTTCTGGTCGCCTCACGCTATGTTTCTGGGAGTCAAAGGCATTTGCACGACAGTCACTTTTACAAAGGGAATAGCACGATTTTGCATTAATTTGTGAACATGGACATGATCTAAACATTTGTAGGGCTAGTCATGAGCTCTCCAACGCACAAAACTGTGCACGATTTGGATAACCGTAGCTCCCGCTACGTCAGTCAAAGCGCAGCACCCCAAACCAGCCGCTCACTCGGCGGCGCGCACCATGTCGCCCGTTGAGGCGCCTTCACACATCAAGGACCCATCAAAACGCCATTCCGGAGGCGCAGATGTCCCTATGCGTAGTGGCGGCGCCCCTCGCGCCTTTGGGGTCTGTTTCGATGAGTTAATCATCGAGTTTGGTGATGGGGATTGATGTGGGTCGAAACCTGTTCGCGGACTTCCAGTCGGAATTTTGACAAAGTCCCCATGCAACAAACTGTACTACTGAGTTTTGGACTCTGAGCCAGGATTTTGGCTAAGTCCCTCAGTAACAAACTGCACTCCTGAAATCCGGCGGATCATCCACCGGACGCCTCGGCAGTCCTTCCGGAGCAAAATCCCAAGATGGCATTTTGTTACTCGCTCCGGTCAATTATTCACCGGAAGTCGAACCGCGGCCGGCTCCCAGAACCGCCGTGCACACCCCAACTTTGGAAGCCCATATCTCCCTTGTTACTAGTCCAATTCCGGTGAAACAACTTCCACCGGATTCAGCAACTCGTGAACTTTTAGGGGCAATTCTCCATTTCAGGATCCGAGCAGTTATCAAGTCGCCAGATCCGTCGACGAGGATTTTCCTCTCTCTGGCGGCTTGTCGGCGCCTCCCGGCGCCGCACTTGGGCATGCAGAGGGGCAAATCTTCAACAAAGACAACTCGAGCAAGTCCAAGACACCTGCAGCAAGCGTAAAATAACTTGAGCAAGGCCAAGACAATTGGAGCAAGGCCTAGATAACTAGAGCAAGCCCAAGACAACTGGAGCAAGCCCAAGACAAGTGGAGCATGCCCAAGACAACTTTTGCAAGGCCAAGAGAAGTGGAGCAAGCCTCAGAGATCTGGAGAAAGCACTAGACAACTAGAGCAAGGTCAAGACAACTTGAGCGAGGCCAAGAGAACTGGAGCAAGCCCAAGACTAGTAGAGCAAGCCCAAGCCAATTGGAGCAGACCCAAGACAAGTGGAACAAGGCCAAGAAAACTGGAGCAAGGCCAAGACAACTCGAGCAAGGTGAAGTCAACTAGAGCAGGCCGAAGACATCTAGGGGAAGTCCAAGACAACTAGAGCAAGGTTAAGACAACTGAAGCAAGGCCAAGATAACTGGAGCAAGCCAAAGACAGCTGGAGCAAGCCAAAGACAACTAGGGAAAGCCCAAGTTGATTGGGGCAAGCGTAATACAACTAGAGTAAGGCCAAGACAACTGGAGCAAGCCCAAGACAAGAGGAGCAAGCCTAGGATAAGTCCAGCAAGGCCAAGCCAACTCGAGGAAGCTCAAGACTCTTGGAGAAAGCTTGAAACAAGTAGAGCAAGGCAAAGACAACTGCAGCAAGGCCAAGAAAAATGGAGCAAGCCCAAGACAACTGGAGCAAGCCCAAGATGACTGAAGCAATTCCAAGACAATGGCAGCATGGCCAAGACAATTGGAGCAAGCCCAAGAGAACTGGAGCAAGCCCAAGACAGATTGAGCAAAGCCAATACAACTGGAGCAAGGCCAAGACATCTAGTGCAAGCGAAAGACAACTTGAGCAAGCCAAAGACAACTGGAGCAAGGCCAAAGATAACAGGAGCATGGCCAAGACAACTAGGGCAAGCCCAAGTCAACTGGAGCTGGCCCAAGAAAACTAGAGCAAGGCCAAGACAACTACTGGAAGGCTAAGACAACTTGAGCAAGGCCAAGACAGCTGCAGCAAGCCTGAGACATCTGGAGCAAGGGCAAGACAACTAGAGCAAGCCCAAAAAAACTGGAGCAAGCGCAAGACAACCAAAACTAGCCCTAGACAACTGGATCAAGCCTAAGAAAACTGGAGCAAGGCCAAGACAACTGGAGCAAGACCAATATAAGTGGAGCAGGCCCAAGACAACTGGAGAAAGCCCAAGAAAGCTAGAGCAAGGCCAAGAGAAGTGGAGGGAACCGAAGACACCTAGAGCAACCCAAAACAGCTGGAGCAAGGCCAAGACAACTGAAGCAAGGCTAAGACAACTGGAGCAAGATTAAGACAACAAGTGCAAGTCCTAGACAGCTGGAGCAAGGCCAAGACAACTGGAGCAAGAAAAACTAGCAGGGCATGCCCTGCTATGTGGAGTATGTCCCCTTGGTCTGTTCTCAGATGGGCTAGGAATGCACTGCCCATAATGGGTATGTCCCCTGTGGCTCATCATAGGAACCATACCTTTTTGGCTTGGTTGAATAGGCGCCAGAGTCTCAAAGGAAAGGTTGTGGGTTAAAACCCCACGACGGCCGTTGTTTTCTTTGTGGCGTAAAGTGGGACAAGAAGCTTCTAGGAAGCTTACTAGAGCCTCCCTTGAGGATGACACTTGGCGGTCTAAGGACGCGCCAAGTAGGACTGTCGGTTGAGGTTGGCTCTAGTAGAGCCACTAGAAGCAGAAGCCTTAGCAAAGATCTACAAGTATGAAAGTCTGTACCTTGCATGCATCCATTTACAGTTCTTGCCTTTAAGACTCCTCACAGAGTGTCCAACCAAAGGTAGACACTAAAGACCAACATGCGGACTTTGTGAGGTTACAAACCAAGCAAACCTAAAGTGTGGATCCCTCGTTTGAGGGTGATATGTAATCTTGGTTGCAATACGAAGAGCGGTTGGCAGCCTCCCATGTCGGGACCCATTTTCTAGATCTAGCTATTTGGCACATTGACAAACTAGAGCGAACCCAAGACAACTGAAGCAAGCCCAAGACAACTGGAGCATGTCCAAGACAACTGGAGCAAGGCCAAGACAACTGGAGCAAGCCCAAGACAATTAGAGAAATCCCTAGACATCTGGAGCAAGGTCAAGACCACTTGAGCGAGGCCAAGAGAACTAGAACAAGCCCAAGACAGCTGGAGCAAGCCAAAGCCAACTTGAGGATGCCGAAGAATATTAGAGCATGGCCAAGATGACTGGAGCAAGCCCAAGACATCAGGAGCATTTTCTAGACAGCTCAAACAAGGTTAAGACATTTGGAGCAAGCCAAAGACAACTAGAGCAAGCTAAAGTTAACTTGAGCAAGGCTAACACAACTGGAGCAATCCCACAACAACTGAGCAAGCCTGATACAATTGGAGCAAGTCCAAGATAACTGGAGAAAGCCCAAGACAACTGGAGCAAGTTCAAGACAAGTCCACAAAGCCCAAGACAACTGGAGAAAGACCAATACAAGGGGAGTAAGGCCAAGACAACTGGAGCAAGCCCAAGAAAACCACAGCAAGCCCAAAATGATTGGACCAAATCCAAGGAACTGGTGCAAGTCCAAGACAATTGGAGAAAGTTGTAGACAATGGGAGCAAGGCCAAGACAACTGGAGCAATGCCAAGAAACCTGGAACGAGCCCAAGACAGCTAGAGCAAGCCAAAGACACCGGGAGCAAGCGCAAGAAAGCTGGAGCAAGCCCAAGACAACTGGAGCAAGCCCAAGACAACTAGAGCAAACCCAAGACAACGAGAGCAAGGCCAAGACAACTGGAGCAAGGCGAAGACAATTGGATCAAGCCTAAGACAACTGGAGCAAGGGCAAGACAACTGGTGCAAGCCCAAGACAACTAGAGCAAGCCAGAGACAACTAGAGTAAGCCCAAGAAAACTGGAGCAGGCCGAAAACAACTAGAGCAAGGCCAAGACAACTGGACCAGCACAAAAAAATCATAAGCAAGGCCAAGATAACTGGAGCAAGGCAAAGAAAACTGGAGGAATGCCAAGACAACTGCAACAAGGTGAAGAAAACTAGAGCAGGCCCAAGACAATTGGAGCTAGGCCAAGACATCTGGAGCAAGCCCAAGTCAATTGGAGAAAGCATAAGACGAATGGAGCAAGGCCAAGACAACTATAGCAAGCCCAAGATAACTAGAGCAAGTGTATGACAGCTGGAGCAAGGGCAAGACAGCTAGAGCAAGCCCAAGACAATTAAAGCAAGCCCAAGACAACTGGAGCAAGCCCAAGAAACCTTGAGCAAGGCCAAGACAACTGGAGCAAGTCCAAGACACCTGGAGCAATCGTAAAACAACTGGAGCAAGGCTAAGACAATTGGAGCAAGGCCTAGACAACTAGAACAAGCCCAAGACAACTGGAGCAAGCCCAAGACAAGGTTAGGATGTCGAAGACAACTTTTGCAAGGCCAAGAGAACTTGAGCAAGCCTAAGAGAGCTGGAGAAAGCACTAGAAAACTGGAGCAAGGTCAAGACAAATTGAGCATGGCGAAGAGAACTGGAGCAAGCCCAAGACAAGTGGAGCGAGCCCAAGCCAATTGGAGCAGACCCAAGACAACTGGAACAAGGCCAAGACAACTGGAGCAAGGCCATGGTGCTTAGGTCACATTCTCATTGTTTCAATGGTGCTTTTGTCACATATAAACTTTTTCTATTGTGCTTTTGTCACATTCTAGCTGTTTTAATGGTGCTTTGGTCACTTTCACCGTGTATATGGTGTGTTGGTCACGTTATCACTGTTTCAATGGTGCTTTGGTAACACGTTGACTATGTCTATTGTGGTTAGGTCACACTATCAATATTTCAATGGTGCTTTGGTCACACTTTAACAGTGTCTATGGTGCTTATGTCACATTTTTACTGTTTCAACGCTGCTTTGGTCACAAATTTTCCGTGTCTCTGGTCCTTAGGATGTATTTTCACACTTTCAATGGTGAGTTGGTCAAATTTTCATTGTGTCTAAGGTGTTTTGTCACATCATGACTGTTTCAATGGTGATTTGGTCACACGTTCACTGTGTCTATGGTGCTTTGGTCACATTATCATCGTTATAATGGTGCTTTTGTCGCACTTTTACTGTGTCTATGGTGCTTAAGTCACACTAGCAATGTTCTAATGGTGATATGGTCATCATTTTAGTGTGTCGATGGTGATTAGGTCAAATTATCACAAGTTGAATGGTGCTTTGCTCACACTTTTAGTGTTTATGATGCCTTGATCACATTATCACTCTCTCAATGGTGCTTTGGTGACACTTTCACTCTCTCTAGGGTGGTTTGGTTAGCATGATCACTGTTTCAATGGTACTTTGGTAACAATTTCACTCTCTCTATGGTGGTTTGGTTAGCATGATCACTGTTTCAATGGTACTTTTGTCATACTTTCACAGTGTCTATGTTGCTTTTGTCACCTTATCACTGTGTCAATGGTACATTGCTCACACTTTCTGTGTATATGCTTCCTTGGTCACATTTTCAGTGTTTCAATGGTACTTTGGTCACACTTTCACTGCGTCTGTGGTGCTTACGTCACATTATCACTGTTTCAATGGTGCTTTGGTCACAATATCACTGTGTATATGATGCTCAGGGCATGGTATCAATGTTTTAATGGTGCTCTGGTCACACTTTCATTGTGTCTATGGTGCTTAGGTCACTTTATTACTGTTTCAATCATCTTTTGGTCACTAATCACTCTGTCTATGGTGCTTTTGTCACATTATCATTGTTTCAATGGTGCTTTGGCACACGTTCTCTGTGTCTATAGTGCATAGGTCACGTTATCAATATTTCAATGGTGCTTTGGTCACACTTTCACTGTGTCTATCATTCTGAGGTCACATTATCACTATTTCAATGGTGCTTTGGTCACATGTTTGCTGTGTCTATGGTGTTTGGGTCATATTCTCACTATTTCAAAGGTGTTTTGGTCACACATTCACTCTCTCAATAGTGCTTAGGTCACATCATTACTGTTTAAATGGTGCTTTAATCATACTTTCACTGTGTCTATGGTGCTTTGGTCACATTATAACTGTTTCAATTGTGTTTTGGTCACACTTTCAATGTGTCTATGGTGCTTAGGTCACATTATCACTGTTTAAATGGTGCTTTGGTCACACTTTCACCGTGTCTCTATTGCTTATGTCTCATTATCAACGTTTCCATGGTTAGTTGGTCAGACGTCCTCTGTGTTTGTGGTACTTTGGTCATGTTTTATCTGTTTCAATGGTACTTTCGTCACACTTTCACTGTGTCTATAGGTCTTAGGTCACATTATCACTGTTTCCATGGTGCTTCATACACACGTTCACTCTGTCGATGGTGCTTTTGTCACATTATCACTATTTCAATGGTGCTTTGATCACACATTCTCTATGTACATAGTGCTTGGGTCACAATGTCATTGTTTCAATGGTACATTGGTCACCTTCCACTGTGTGTGTGGTTCTTAGGTCACATTAAAATAGTTTCAATGCTGCTTTGGTCACACTTTCAATCTGTCCATGGTCTTTGGAAACATTATGACTGTTTCAATTGCGTTTCGGTCATACTTTCACCGTGTCTATGGTGCTTATGTCACAAAATTGCTCTGTCTATGGTACTTTGGTTACACTTTCAATGTGTCTATATGACTTAGGTCATATAATCATCATTTCCATGGTATTTTGGTCACAATTTCACTGTGTCTGTGGTGCGTTAGTCACATTATCACTGTTTTCATGGTACTTTGGTCACACTTTCAGTCTGTCTATGGTACTTTGGTCACATTATGACTTTTTCAATGGTGCTTTGGTCACACATTCCTCGTGTCTATGGTGCTTATGTCACGTTAGCAGTATTTCAATGGTGCTTTCATCACTCTTTCAGTGTGTCTATGGCATTGAGGTTTCAATGGTGCTTTGCTCATTTGTCTATTGCGTCTACGTTGCTTTGCTCGTGTTATCACTGCTTCAATGGTGCTCTAGTCATAATTTTACCGTGCCTATGATGCTTATGTCACATTTTCAGTGTTTCAATGGTGCTTTGGTCATACTTTTGATGTGTCTATGGTGTTTTGGTCACATTATTAGTGTTTCAACAGTATTTTGGTCACACTTTTACTGTATTTGTGGTACTTTGATCACATTATGACGGTTTCAATGGTATTTTACTGTGTCAATAGTATTTTGGTCACACTTTCAGAGAATCTGTAGTGATTATGTCACGTTATCATTGTTTCAATGGTGTTTTGGTCACACTTTCACCATGTTTATGATGCTTGGGTCACACCATCACTCTTTCAATGGTGCTCGGATCGCACTTTCATTGTGTATATGGTGCTTTGGTCACATTATCATGGTTTCAATGGTGCTTTAGTCACGCTTTCACTATGCCTATGGTGCTTTGGTCAAGTTATCACTTTTTTAATGGTACTTTGGTCACTTTCATTGTTTCTATGGTGCTTTGGTCATATCAACACTATTTCAATTGTACTTTGGTAACACTTTCACGGTGTCTTTAGTGATTTGGTCACATTATCGCTATTTCAACGGTGCTTTGGTCACACGTTCACACTGTCAATTGTGCTCGGGTCATGTCATCACTGTTTCAATGGTACTTTGGTCATGCTTTTAGTGTTTCACTGTTGTTTTGGTCACACTTTCTCTGTGTCTATGGTGCTTGGGTTACAATATCACTGTTTCAATGGTGCCTTGAACAGACGGTCACTGTGTTTATGGTTCTTTGGTCACATTATGACTATTTCCATGGCGCTTTGGTCACACTCTCACAATGTCTATGGTGCTTTGGTCACATTATTATTGGGGCAATGCTTCTTTGGTCACACTTTCATTGTGTCTAGAGATCTTAGGTCACAATGTCAGTATTTCTATGGTGCTTCGGTCACAAGTTCACTGTGTCTATGGTGCTTTGGTCACATTTGCACTGTTTCAATGGTACTTTGGTCTCACGTTCACTGTCTTTACAGATCTTTGGTCACATTATTACTGTTTCCATGGTGTTTCGGTCACACTTCAACTGTGTTTATGGTACTTTTGGTCACATTGAGACTGTTTCAATGGTGCTTTGGTCACACTTTCCTTGTGTCTAAGCTCCTTAGGTCACATTATTACTATTTCAATAGTGCTTTGGTCACACTTCTAGAGTGCCCATGGTGCTTAGGTCACATCATCACTATTTCATTGGTACTTTGCTCACACTATGAATCTATCTACAGTACTTTGGTCACATTATCACTGTTTCAATGGTACTTTGGTGATACTTTCACTATGTCTATGGTGCATAGGTCACATTATCACTTTTTCAATGGTGCTTTGGTCACCCGTTTACTGTGTATGGTGCTTAGGTCACATTGTCACTGTTTTAATGGTCCTTTGGTCACACTTCCACCGTGTCCATGGTGCTTTGGTCATATAATCACTGTTTCAATGGTGCTTTGGTCACATCTTCACTATGTCTATGGTGCTTGGTTCACATTATCATTGTTTCAATGGTGCCTTGGTCACACTTTCACTGTCTATGATGATTAGATCACACCATCAATGTTTTAGTGGTATTTGGTCACACTTTCATTGTATCTATGGTGCTTAGGTCAAATTGTCATTGTTTCAATGGTGCTTTGGTCAAATTTTCACCGTGTCTATATTGCTTTGGTCACATTGTCACTGTTTGAATGGTGCTTTGGTCAATTTCATTGTATCTATGGTAGTTTGGTCACATTATCAGCGTTTCAATGGTGATTTGGTGCTTTGGTCACATCATCACTGTCTTAATGGTACTTTGGTTACTTTCACCGTGTCTATGGTACTTTGGTCACGTTATCACTATTTCAATGGTGCTTTGGTAATGCTTTCACCGTGTTTATAGTGCTTTGGTCAAATTATCACCATTTCAATCGTGCTCTGGTCACACTTTCACTGTGTCTATGGTGCTTAGGTCACATTATCACTGTTTCCATGGTGATTTGGTCACACTTTCTTTGTGTGTATGGTGCGTGGGTTACATTATCACTCTTTCGATGGTGCTTTGGTCACAATTTTACTGTGTCTATGGTGCGTAGGTCACATTATCACTGTTTCAATGGTACTTCACTTACACTCTCACTGCGTTTGTGGTGCTTTGGTCACAATATGACCATTTCAATGGCGCTTTGGTCACACTTTCACTATTTCTATGGTGCTTAGGTCACATTATCACTGTGTGAATGGTGCGTTGGTCACACTTTCATTGCGTCTATAGTGGTTAGGTCTCATTATCATAATTTCAATGGTGTTTTGGTCACACTTTCACTGTGTCTATGATGCTTTGGTCACATTACCACTGTTTCAATGGTTCTTTGGTCACACGTTTACAGTCTCCATAGGTCTTATGTCATATAATCACTGTTTCCATGGTGCTTGGGTCACACGTTCACAGTGTCTTTGGTGCTTTGGTCACATTATCACTGTTATAATGGTGCTTTGGTCACACTTGCTTTGTGTCTATGGTGCTTGGGTCACATTACCCTTGTTTCAATGGTGCTTTGGTCACCGTTTGCTTTATCAATGGGTTTCATGCTACATTATCACAGTTTCAATGGTGCTTTGGTCACGCCTTCACTGTGTGTGTGGTGTGTTGGTCAAATTATGGCTGTTTGAATGGCACTTGGGTCACACTTTCACTCTGTATGGTGCTCAGGTCACATTATGATTATGTCAATGATACTTTGGTCACACTTTCACTAGTGTCTATAGTGCTTAGGTCACATTATCATTGTTTCAATGGTGTTTTAGTCACACTTCATCATGTCTATGGTGCTTTGGTCACATTATCACTCTTTCAGTGGTACTTTGGTCACACTTTCACTGTGTCTTTATGTCATATGTCACATTGTCACTGTTTCATGGTACTTTGGTCACACTTTCACTATGTCCACGGTGCTTTGGTAACACAATAACTGTTTCAATGGTGCTGTGCTCACACGTTCCTTGCGTCTATGGTGCTTAGGTCTCATTATCACTATTTCAATGGTGCTTTGCTCACAATTCTACCGTGTCTACTAAGTGTTTTTCATGTTTTCACTGTTTTAATCGTGCTCTAGTCATAGTTTCACAGTGCCTACGATGCTTAGGCCACATCATCACTGTTTCAATGGTGCTTTGGTCATACTTCCACATTTATTATGGTACTTGGATCACATTATCAATGTTTCAATGGTGCTTTCGCCACACTCACTGTGTGTATGGTCCTTATGTTACATTATCACCGTATTGATTGTGTTTTGCTCACACTTTCAGTGTGACTATGGTGTTTTGGTAATGTTATCACCGTTTCAGTGGTGCTTTTGTCACATTTTCACTATGTCTATGGTGCTTGGGTCACATTATCACTGTTCCAATGGTACTCTGGTCACACGTTCACTGTATCTATGATGCTTAGGTCACATCATTGTTGTTTCAATGGTGCTCTGGTCACAAATTCATTGTTTTCATGGTTCTCAGGTCCCATTATCATTGTTCCAATGATGCTTTGGTCACATTTTTACTTTGGCTATGGTGTTGTGGTCACTTTCACTCTGTCTATGGTGCTTTGGTCACTTTATCACTGTTTCAGTGGTGCTTTGGTAACACTTTGACTGTGTCCATAGTGCTTAGGTCACATTATCACAATTTCAATAGTGCTTCCGTCACACATTCACTGGGTCTATTATGCTTAGGTCACATTTTTACTGTTTCAATGGTGCTTTGGTCATACTTTCTTAGTGTCTATGGTTCGTATGTCATATCATCACACTTTCAATAGTGCGTTGGTTACACTGTCATTGTGTATGTGGTGTTTGATCACATCATGACTGTTTCAATGGTGCTTTGGTCACACGTTCACTGTGTCTATGGTGCATTGGTAATATTATCACTGTTTCAATGGTGTTCTAGGTACACTTGTACTGTGTTTATGGTGCTTAGGTCACATTAGCACTTTTCTAATGGTGCTTAGGTCACATTGTCTTTTTTAATGGTACTTTGCTTACACTTATACTGTGTTTACGGTGCTTTTGTCACATAATCACTCTTTTAATGGTGCTTTAGTGACACTTTCACTCTCTGTATGGTGCTTTGGTTAAGATTATCATTGTTTCAATGGTAAATTGATCACACTTTCACTCTGTGTATGTTGCATTTGTCACGTTATCACTATGTAATGATGCTTTGCCTACACCTTCACTGTGTCTATGGTACCTTGGTGACATTATGACTGCTTCAATGGTATCTTGGTCACACCTTTACTAAGTATATGGAGAGTATGTCACATTATCACTGTTTCAATGGTGTTTTGGTCACATTTCCACTCTGTATATGGTACTTAGATCACATTATGAATGTTTTAATTGTGCTTTGGTCACATCATCATTGTGTCTATGGTGCTTATGTCACGTTATCACTGTTTTAGTGGTGCTTTCATTACACTTTCACTGTGTATATGGTGCTTTGGTCACTTTATTATTGTTTCATGGTACTTTGGTCACAATTTCAGTGTGTCTATGGTACTTTGGTCACATTATGAATTTTTCAATGGTGCTTTGGTCACATATTCCTTGTGTCTATGGTGCTTATGTAACGTTATCAGTATTTCAATGGTGCTTTCATCACTCTTTCAGTGTGTCTGTGGCGCTGAGGTTTCAATGGTGCTTTGCTCATTCGTCTACTGCGTCTACGTTGCTTTGCTCGTGTTATCACTGCTTCAATGGTGCTTTAGTCATAATTTTACCGTGCCTACGATGCTTATGTCACATTTTCACTGTTTCAGTGGTGCTTTGGTCATACATTCGATGTGTTTATGGTGTTTTGGGCACATTATCAGTGTTTCAATAGTATTTTGGTCACACTTTCATTGTATTTGTGGTACTTTGATCACATTATGACGGTTTCAATGGTATTTTACTGTGTCAATGGTATTTTGGTCACACTTTCAGAGAATCTATAGTGATTATGTCACGTTATCATTGTTTCAATGGTGTTTTGGTCACACTTTCACCGTGTCTATGATGGTTGGGTCACACCATCACTGCTTCAATGGTGCTCTGATCACACTTTCATTGTGTATATGGTGGTTTGGTCACATTATCATGGTTTGAATGGTGCTTTAGTCACACTTTCACTATGTCTATGGTGCTTTGGTCAAATTATCACTGTTTTAATGGTACTTTGGTCACTTTCATTTTTTCTATGGTGCTTTGGTCATATCATCACTATTTCAATTGTGCTTTGGTAGCACTTTCACGGTGTCTTTAGTGCTTTGGTCACATTATCGCTATTTCAACGGTGCTTTGGTCACACGTTCACACTGTCAATTGTGCTCAGGTCATGTCATCACTGTTTCAATGGTACTTTGGTCATGCTTTCAGTGTTTCACTCGTGTTTTGGTCACACTTTCTTTGTGTCTATGGTGCTTGGGTTACAATATCACTGTTTCAATGGTGCCTTGAACAGACTTTCACTGTGTTTATGGTGCTTTGGTCACATTATGACTGTTTCCATGGCGCTATGGTCACACTCTCACTATGTCTATGGTGCTTTGGTCACATTATTATTGCGGCAATGCTACTTTGGTCACACTTTTATTGTGTCTAGAGATCTTAGGTCACAATGTCAGTGTTTCTATGGTGCTTCGGTCACAATTTCACTGTTTCTATGGTGCTTTGGTCACATTATCACTATTTCAATGGTGCGTTGGTCAATATTTCTTTGTCTCTATGGTGCTTGGGTCAGATTATCATTGTTTTAGTGGTGCTTTGGTCACGCTTTCACATTCTTTATGGTGCTTAGGTCACATCATCACTATTTCAATAGTTATTTTGTCTCACTTTCATTGTGTGTGTGGTGCTTTGGTCACATTATGACTGTTTCAATGACGCTTTGGTCAAACGTTCACTGTGTCTATAGTGTTAAGGTCACATTATCATTGTTTCACTAGTGTTTTGGTCACACTTTCACTATGTCTATGGTGCTTTGGTCACATTTCCACTGTTTCAATGGTACTTTGGTCTCACTTTCACTGTCTTTACAGGTCTTAAGTCACATGATTTCTGTTTCCATGGTGTTTCGATCACACTTTCACTGTGCTTATGGTACTTTTGGTCACATTATAACTGTTTCAATGGTGCTTTGGTCACACGTTCCTGGTGTCTAAGCTCCTTAGCTCACATTTTTACTATTTCAATGGTGCTTTGGTCACACTTCCAGAGTTCCCATGGTACTTAGGTCACATCATCACTATTTCAATGGTACTTTGCTCACACTCTCAATCTGTCTACGGTACTTTGGTCACATTATCACTGTTTTAATGGTACTTTGGTGATACTTTCACTATGTCTATGGTGCATAGGTCACATTATCACTTTTTCAATGGTTCTTTGGTTACACGTTTACTATGTGTATGTTGCTTTGGTCACATCATCACTTTCTTAATGGTACTTTGGTTACTTTCACCGTGTCTATGGTGCTTTGGTCACGTTATCACTATTTCAATGGTGCTTTGGTAATACTTTCATCGTGTCTATTGTTCTTTGGTCAAATTATCACCATTTCAATCGTGCTCTAGTCACACGTTCACTTTGTCTATGGTGCTTAGGTCACATTATCACTGTTTCCATGGTGATTTGGTCACACTTTCTCTGTGTCTATGGTGCTTGGGTTACATTATCACTCTTTCAATGGTGCTTTGGTCACACGTTTACTGTGTTTATGGTGCTTTGGTCACATTATCACTGTTTCAATGGTACTTCGGTTACACTTTCACTGTGTTTGTGGTGCTTTGGTCACAATATGACTGTTTCAATGGTGCTTTGGTCACACTTTGGCTATTTCTATGGTGCTTAGGTCACATTATCACTGTGTCAATGGTACGTTGGTCACACTTTCACTGTGTCTATAGTAGTTAGGTCTCATTATCATCATTTCAATGGTGTTTTGGTCACACTTTCACTGTGTCTATGATACTTTGGTCACATTACCACTGTTTCAATGGTTCTTTGGTCACACGTTTATAGTGTCCATAGGTCTTATGTCATATTATCACTCTTTCCATGGAGCTTTGGACACATTGTGACTGTCTTAATGGCGATTGGGTCAAGCTTTCACTATGTGTATTGTGCTTATATCACATTATTGTTTTCTCAATGGTACTTTGGTCACACTTTCACTGTGTATATAGTGCTTCGGTACATTATCATCGTTTCAATGGTGTTTTGGTCACACTTTCACTGTGTCTATGGTGCTTTGGTCACATAAACATTGTTTCAATGATGCTTTGGTCACACTTTCACGGTTTCTATATGTCTTAGGTCACAATATTACTGTTTTTACAACAAAAGCATTGGTGGGACAGTGACAATGTGATCTAAGTACCATAGACCATTCAGAGTGTGACCGTAGCACAATTGAAACAATGATATTAAGACTTACACACCATATACATAGTGAAATTTTGACCAAAGTACCAATGAAACAGTTATACCTTGACCAAAGCACCATTGAAAATGTGAAAATGTGACCAAAGCACCATAGACATCTTGAACGTTTGACCAAAGCACCGTTGAAACTGTAATAATGTGACAAAAGCATGGTAGACAGTGAAGGTGCAACCAAAGCACTATTGAAATAGTGATAATGTTACCAAATCACCATATACGTTGTGAAACGCTGATGAACGTATAGTTGAAACAGTAATAATGTGACCTAAGCGCTGTAGACACATTGAACGTGTGACCAAAGTACCATTGAGACAGTGACAATGTGACCTAAGCAACATAGAAACAGTGGACGCGTGATCAAAGCACCATTGAAACTGTGATCACGTGACCAAAGCACATTAGACACAGTGATAGCGTGACCAAAGCACCATTGAAACAGTGATATCGTCACATAAAAACCATAGGCATAGTGGAAGCGTGACCAACGCACCATTGAATCAGTGACAATGTCACTTAGGCACCATTGAAGGAGTAATATTATGACCTACAAACCATAGACTATGTTAATTTTTGACCAAATCACCGTTGAAACAGTCATAATGTAACCAATGCAACACACACACACCAAAGGTGTGGCCAATGCACAATTGAAACAAGGATAACATGACTTAAGAATCAGAGACACAGTGAAAGTGTTACCAATGCATCATTGAAACAGTGGCAATATGACCAAAGCACCATAGACACATAAAATTATGATGAAAACATCATTACAACAGTGATAGTGTGACATTAGCACCATAGATACAAGGAAAGTGTGACAATAGTACCATTCAAATAGAGATAATGTGACCTAAGCACCATAAAAAAAGTTAAAGTGTGACCAAAGCACCATTGAAACAGTGATAATGTGATTAATGAATCTTAAGCACATTGAAAGTGTGACCAAAGTATCACTGACACAATTATAATTTGACTTTAGCACTAACGACACAATGGAAGTGTGACCAAAGCACCATTGAAACAATAATAATGTGACCTTAGCACCATACACATAGTGAAAGTATGACCAAAACAGTATTGAAAGTGTGACTTAAGCACCATTGAAACTGTCACACTGTGGCCAAGGCACCATATACACAGCCAAAGTCTGACCAGAGCACAATTGAAACAAGTTTTATGTGACCTAATCACGAAAGTCACGGTGAAAGTGTGACCAAAGCACCATTGAAACAGTGATCATGGGACCAGAGTACCTTATACAGAATGGAAGCATGACCAAAGCACTATTGAAACAGTAACAACGTGACCAACACACCGTAGACATATTGATAGTATGACAAAAGCACCATTCAAACAGTGACAATGTGACCAATGTACCAAATACACAGTGAACGAGTGACCAAATCACAATTGAAACAATGACAATGTGACCAAAGCACCATACATACAGTGAATGTGCGACCAAATCACAATTGACACAGTGATAATGTGACCAAAGCACCATACAAACAGTGAACGTGTGACCAAAGCACCATTGAAACAATCAAAATGTGACCAAAGCACCATAGACACTGCGAACGAGTGACCAAAGCACCATACAAACAGTGGTAGTGTAACCAACACACGGTAGACAAAGTGAAAGTGTGACCAAAGAAATCCGCTGTGTGTGGTCAACATTGAAAACTCATAATACGATTCACAAATAATCAGAGGGGGAAAAAATGGTTTGGGAACAACAGGTATCAACTAGCAAGCAAAAGGACCTTTGATAAGTAGTGGCACGGTGTGGCTACCATGTACAATGACCAACCAAAGTAGGCATGTGTCACAGATCATGACTTAATAATGTCACTATGTGTAGTCAATTTTGACAACTCATAACACAATTCACAAATGGTCAGAGGGGGAAACAATGGTTTGTGAATACTAGTTATTGATTCGCAAGTACAAAGACCTTCAATATGTAGTGGTAGAGTGTGGCTACCATGCACCGTGACCAACCAAGGTATGCATATGTCACTGGCCATGACCAAAAGAATTTCACTTCATGTGGTCAATGCTGACACCTCACAACAAGAGTCACAAATAGTTAGAGGGGGTAACAATGGTCTGGGAACATTGGCTTTGAACTAAAAAGCACAAAGACCTTCAGTACGTAGTGAAACGGCGTGGAAACCATGTATAGTGACAAACCAAAGTAGACATATGCCACTAACCATGACCAAACAAAATTCACAAAGTTTGGTCAACATTGAAAACTCAAAACACGAGTCACAACTGGTCAGAGGGGGTAACAATGGATTGGGAACACTCGTTATCAACTAGCAGGTACAAAGACCTTCAACAAGTAGTGGCACGGTGTGGCTAGCATGCACGGTGACCAACCAAATGACGCATACGTCACTGACTATGACCAAAGAAGTCCACTAAGTGTGGTCAACATTGACAACTCATCACACGAGTCACAAATGTATGACAAGGAGAGACAGTGGTTTGTAAGCCCTGTGTATCAACAAGAAAGGACAATG
Source organism: Penium margaritaceum (assembly GCA_023375785.1). Taxonomy (NCBI): domain Eukaryota; kingdom Viridiplantae; phylum Streptophyta; class Zygnematophyceae; order Desmidiales; family Peniaceae; genus Penium; species Penium margaritaceum. Next base: position 340,694 of record SZWC01000348.1, on the reverse strand, counting down.
AACTTCAATACGTAGTAGCACGGTGTGGCAACTATGCACAGCAGACAACCAAACAAGGTATATGTCACTGACCATGACCAAACAATTTTAGTATGGATGGTCAACATTCACAACACATAACATGAGTCACAAATGGTCAGAGGGGGAAACAATGGTTTTGGAATATTAGTTTTCAACTAGCAAGTACAACGACCTTCAATAAGTAGTAGCACGGTGTGGCTACTATGCACAATAACCGACCAAAGTAGGCATATGTACTGTCTTTGACCAAAGAAATCCGCTGTGTGTGGTCAACGTTTAGAACTCATAATACGAGTCAGAAATGGTCACAGGGGGAAACAATGGTTTGAGAACAATAGGTATCAACTAGCAAGCAAAAGGACCTTCCACAGGTAGTGGCACGGTGTGGCTACCATGTTCAATGACCAACAAAAGTAGGAATGTGTTATCGATCATGGCCAAAGCATGTCACCATGTGTGGTCAACTTTGACAACTCATAACACGAGTCACAACAGGCCAGAGGGGGAAACAATGGTTTGTGAATACTAGTTGTCGATTTTCAAGTACAAAGACCTTCCATATGTAGTGGCACAGTGTGGCTACCATGCACAGTGACCAACCAAGGTATGCATATGTCACTGGCCATGACCAAATAAATTCACTTCATGCGGTCAACGCTGACAACTCAAAACAAGAGTCACAAATAGTCAGAGGGGGTAACAATGGTATGGGAACATTGGCCATGAACTAGAAAGCACAAATACCTTCAGTACGTAGTGACACGGCGTGGCAACATTGTATAGTGACAAGCCAAAGTAGGCATATTCCACTAACCATGACCAAAAAAATCCACAGTGTGTGGTCAACATTGAAAACTGATAACATGAGACACAACTGGTCAGAGGGGGAAACAATGGGTTGGGAAGACTAGTTATCAACTAGTAGGTACAAAGACCTTCAACAAGTAGTGGCACGGTGTGGCTAGCATGCACAGTGACCAACCAAATGACGCATGCGTCACTGACTATGACCAAAGAAGTCCACTATGTGTGGTCAACATTGACAACTCACTAAACGAGTCACAAATGGTCAGAGGGAGAAACAGTGTTTAATAAGTCTTATGCATTGTCTATAAAGGACAAAGAGCTTCAATACGTAGTGGCACGGAGTAACAACTATGCACACCAAACAACCAAACTAGGCATATGTCATTGACTATGACAAAACAATTTTAGTATGGGTGGTCAACGTTCACAACCTATAACACGAGTCACAAATGGTCAGAGGGGGGAAGAATGGTTTTGGAATGTTAGTTTTCAACTAGCAAGTACAACAACCTTCAATAAGTAGTAGCACGGTGTGGCTAACATGCACAATGACCAACCAAAGTAGGCATGTATACTGACAACTAGAGCAAGCACAAGACAACTGGAGCAAGTCCAAGACAGCTAGAGCAAGCCAAGGACAGCTGGAGCAAGCCAAAGACAACTGGATCAAGCCAAAGATAACCGGAGCAAGGCTAAGACACGTGGAGCAAGCCTAAGACAACTGGAGCAAGCCTGATAAAACTGGAGCAAGCCCAAGACAACTTGAGCAAGCACAAGAGAACTAGAGCAAGAAAAAGACAAGTGGACGAAGCCCAAGACAACGGGAGCAAGAACAATAAAATTAGAGCGAGGCCAAGACAACTTGAGCAAGCCTAATGAAACCGAAGCAATCCCAAGACGACTGGACCAAGTCCAAGACAACTGGAGCAAGTCCTAGACAACTGGAGCAAGGCCAAGACAACTGGAGCAATGCAAAGAAACATGGAGTAAGCCGACGACAACTGGAGCAAGCCAAAGACACCTCGAGCAAGCCCAAGACAACTAGAGCAAGACAAAGAAAACTGGACCAGGCCAAAAATAGCTGGAGCACAGCTAAGACAACTGGAGCAAGGCCAAGACAAATGGAGTAAGGCCAAAACACCTGAAGCAAGCCCAAGACAACTGGAGCAAGGCAAAGACAACTGGAGCAAGCCCAAGACAACTGGAGCAAGTGTAAGAAAAATGGAGCAAGGCCAAGACAACTAGAGCTAGCCTATGACAACTGGAGCAAAGCGGAGACTATTGGAACAAGCCCAAGACAACTAGAGCAAACCCAAGACAACTGGAGCAAGCCCAAGAAACCTTGAGCAAGGCCAAGACAATCGGAGCAAGCCCAAGACAACTGGACCATGCCTAAAACAACTGGACCATGGCCAAGATAACTTGAGTAAGGCCAAGACAACTATAGCATGCCCAAGTCAACTAGAGCAAGCCCAAGACAACTAGAGTAAGTCCCAGACAACTGGAGCAAGGCCAAGACAACTGGAGCAAGCCTAAAAAAACTGGAGAAAACCCTAGACAACAGGAGCAAGGTCAAGACAACTAGAGCAAGGCCGAGAGAACTAGACCAAGCCCAAGACAATTGGAGCAAGCCCAAGCCAGCTGGAGCAGGCCTTAACCAAGTGAAGCAAGGCCAAGAATGCAGGAGCAAGGCAGAGTCAAGTGGAGGAAATGGAAGTCAACTGGAGGAGGTCCAAGGCAACTGGAGCAAGGCTAAGAAAACTGGAGCAAGGCTAAGACAATTGGATCAAGGCCAAGACAACTGGAGCAAGCCCAAGACAACTGGAGAAGAGCCAAGACAACTGGAGCAAGCCCAAGAAAACTGGAGTAAGCCCAAGACAACTGGGGCAAGCCCAAGACAACTGGAGCAAGCTGAAGATAACTGGAGCAAGGCCGAGACAATTGGAGCAAGCCCAAGACAACTGGAGCAAGCCCAAGGCAATTGGAGCAAGTCCAAGACAACTGGAGCAAGCCCAATGCACCAAGAGCAACCCAAAACAACTGGAGCAAGGCTAAGGCAACTGGAGCTAGGGCAAGACAACTAGAGCAAGTGTAAGACAACAAGAGCAAGTCCTAGACAGCTGGAGCAAGGCTAAGACAACAGGAGCAAGACAAAGACAGCTGGAGCAAGCCAAAGATATCTGGAGCAAGGCTAAGACAACTGGAGCAAGCCCAAGACAACTCGAGCAAGCCTGATACTATTGGAGCAAGCCCAAGACAACTGGAGCAATCCCATGACAACTGAGCAAGCCCAAGAAAAGTGGACGAAGCACATGAAAACTGGAGCAAGGCCAATACAACTGGAGAAAGGCCAAGACAACTGGAGCAAGCCCAAAAAACTTGAAGCAAGCCCAAGATAACTGGACCAAGTCCAAGACAACTGGCGCAAGGCCAAGACAACTGAAGCAAGTCCAAGACAACAGGAGTAAGGCCAAGACAAATGGAGCAATGCTAAGAATCCTGGAGAAAGCCCAAGACAACTAGAGCAAGCCAAAGACACCTGGATCAAGGCCTAGACAGCTGGATTATGTCCAAGAAAACTGGCGCAAGCCAAAGACAACTGGAGCAAGCCCAAGACAACTAGAGCATGCCCAAGAATACTGGAGCAGGCCAAAAACAACAGAAGCAAGGCCAAGAAAATGGGAGCAAGGCCAAGAGAAGTGGAGCAAGGCTAAGACAAATGGAGCAAGGAGAAGACAACAGGAGCAAGCCGAGGACAAGTGGAGCAAGGCCAAGACATCTGGAGCAAGCCCAAGTCAACTGGAGCAAGGCCAAGAAAACTGAGGCAAGGCGAAGATAAATCAAGCAAGCCCAAGACAACTGGAGGAAGGACAAGACAAGTGGAGCCAGCCCAAGACAACTGGAACAGGCCTACGACAAATGGAGCATGGCCAAGACAACTGGAGCAAGCCCAAGACAACTGGAGCAAGCCCAAGAAACCTTGAGCAAGGCCAAGACAACTGGAGCAAGCCCAAGACACCTGGAGCAGGCCTTAAACAACTGGAGTGAGGCCAAGACAAGTGGATCAAGACTAAGGCAACTAGAGCAAGCCCAAGACAACTGAAGCCAGCCCAAGACAACTGGAGCATGTCCAAGACAACTCGAGCAAGGCAAAGACAACTGGAGCAAGCCCAAGACAATTGTAGAAATCCCTAGACAACTAGAGCAAGGTCAAGACCATTGGAGCGAGGCCAAGAGAATTGGAACAAGGCCAAGACAGCTGGAGTAAGCCAAAGCCAAGTAGAGCATAAACATTTGAGCAAGGCCAAGACGACTGGAGCAAGCTCAAGACAACAGGAGCATTTCCTAGACAGCTGGAACAAGGCTAAGAGATTTGGAGCAAGCCAAAGACAACTATAGCAAGCCAAAGTTAACTGGAGCAAGGCTAACACAGCTGGAGCAATCCCACAACAACTGGAGCAAGCCTGATACAACTGGAGCAAGCCCAAGATACCTAGAAAAAGCCCAAGACAACTGGAGCAAGGTCAAGACAAGTCCATGAAGCCCAAGACAATCGGTGAAAGGCCAATACAACTGGAGTAAGGCCAAGACAACTAGAGTAAGCCCAAGAGAACCACAGCAAGCCCAAGATGACTGGACCAAATCCAAGGAACTGGTGCAAGGCCAAGATAATTGGAGAAAGTTGTAGACAACTGGAGCAAGGCCAAGACAACAGGATCAATGCCAAGAAACCTGGAAAGAGTCCAAGATAGCTGGAGCAAGCCAAAGACACGAGGAGCAAGCCCAAGAAAGCTGTGGCATGCCCAAGAAAACTGAAGCAAGCCCAACACAACTGGAGCAAACCCAAGACAACAAGAGCAAAGCCAGGACAACTGGGGCAAGGCGAAGACAATTGGAGCAAGCCCAAGACAACTGGAGCAAGGACAAGACAACTGGAGCAAGCCTAAGACAATTGCAGCAAGACCTAGATAACTGGAGCAAGCCAAAGACTACTGGAGAAAGCCCAAGACAACTAGAGCAAGCCAAAGACAACTAGAGCAAGCCCAAGAAAACCGAAGCAGGCCGAAAAAAACTAGAGCAAGGCCAAGACAACTGGAGAAGGCCAAAAAAATCATGAGCAAGGCCAAGACAACTAGAGCAAGGCAAAGACAACCAGAGCAAGGCCAAGAGAACTGGAACGAGGCGAAGACAACTGGAGCAAGCGCAAGACATCTGGTGCTAGGCCAAGACATCTGGAGCAAGCCCAAGTCAATTAGAGCAAGCATCAGACAAATGGAGCAAGGCCAAGACAACCATAGCAAGCCGAAGACAACTAGAGCAAGCCTATGACAACTAGAGCAAGGGCAAGACAACTGGAGCAAGCCCAAGACAATAAAAGCAAACCCAAGACAACTGGAGCAAGCCCAACAAACCTTGAGCAAGGCCAAGACAACTAGAGCAAGTCCAAGACACCTGCAGCAAGCGTAAAACAATTGGAGCAAGGCTTAGATGATTGGAGCAAGGCCGAGATAACTAGAGCAAGCCCAAGACAACTGGAGCAAGCCCAAGACAAGTGGAGCATGTCCGAGACAACTTTTGCAAGGCCAAGAGAACTGAAGCAAGCATAAGAGAGTTGAAGAAAGCACTAGACAACTAGAGCAAGGTCAAGACAAGCGAGGCCAGGAGAACTGGAGCAAGCCCAAGACAAGTGGAGCAGACCCAAGACAACTGGAACAAGGCTAAGACAACTGGAGCAAGGCCAAGACAACTTGAGCAAGCGGAAGTCAACTAGAGCAGGCCCAAGACAACTAGAGGAAGCCTAAGATAACTAGAGCAAGGTTAAGACAACTGAAGCAAGGCCAAGACAACTCGAGCATGGCCAAGCTTGCTGGAGCAAGCCCAAAACAGCTGGAGCAAGCCAAAGACAGCTAGGGAAAGCCCAAGATGATTAGAGCAAGCCTAAGACAACTAGAGCAAGGCCAAGACAACTGGAGAAAGCCCAAGACAGGAGGAGCAAGCCCAGGATAAGTGCAGCAACGCCAAGACAACTGGAGGAAGCCCAAGACTCTTGGAGAAAGGTTAAAACAAGTAGAGCAAGGCAAAGACAACTGCAGCAAGGCCAAGAAAAATGGAGCAAGCCCAAGACAAATGGAGCAAGCCCTAGACGACTGAAGCAATTCCAAGATAATTGCAGCATGGCCAACACAATTCGAGCAAGCCCATGACAACTGGAGCAAGCCCAAGACAGATTGAGCAAGGCCAAGACAATTGGAGCAAGGCCAAGAAAACTAGTACAAGCGAAAGACAACTGGAGCAGGCCCAAGACAACTGGAGCAAGGCCAAGATAACGTGAGCATGGCCAAGACAACTGGGGCAAGCCCAAGTCAACTGGAGCAGGCCCAAGACAAGTAGAGCAAGGCCAAGACAACTACAGGAAGGCTAAGACAACTTGAGCAAGGCCAAGACAGTTGTAGCAAGCCCAAGACATCAAGAGCAAGGCCAAGAAAATTGGAGCAAGCCCAAGACAAATGAAACAAGCCCTAGACAACTGGATCAAGCCTAAGACAACTAAAGCAAGGCCAAGAAAACTGGAGCAAGACCAATACAAGTGGAGCAAGCCCAAGACAACTGGAGCAAGCCCAAGAAAGCTAGAGCAAGGCCAAGAGAAGTGGAGCAAACCCAAGACACCTAGAGCAACCCAAAACAGCTGGAGCAAGGCAAAGAAAACTGAAGCAAGGCTAAGGCAACTGGAGCAAGCTTAAGACAACAAGTGCAAGTCCTAGACAGCTATAGCAAGGCCAAGAAAACTGGAGCAAGAAAAGGACAACTGGAGCAAGTCAAAGATAACTGGAGCAAGACTAAGACAACCGGAGCCATCCCAAGACGAGTGGAGCAAGCCCGATACAACTTGAGCAAGCCCAAGACAACTGGAGCAAGCCCAAGACAACTGAGCAAGCCCAAGACAAGTAGACAAAGCACATGGATACTGGAGTAAGGAAAATACAATTGGAACAAGGCCAAGACAATTGGAGCAAGCCCAAAAAAACTGAAGCAAGCCGAAAACAACTCGACCAAGTCCAAGACAACGGGAGCAAGGCCAAGACAACTGAAGCAATTCCAAGACTACAGGAGCAAGGCCAAGACTATTGGAGAAAGCAAAAGAAACCTGGATCAAGGCAAAGACAACTTGAGTATGCCCAAGACAGCTGGAGCAAGCTGAAGACAACTGGAGCAAGCCCATACAACTAGAGCAAGCCAAAGAAAACTAGAGCAAGCCAAAAACAACTGGAGCAAGGCCAAGACAACTGGAGCAAGGCCAAGACAAATGGAGCAAGGCCAAAACAACTAGAGCAAAGAGAAGACAACTGGAGCAAGCCAAAAAAAACTGGAGCAAGGCCAAGACAACTGGAGCAAGCCGAAGACAACAAGAGCAAGGCCAAGACAACTGTAGCAAGGCGAAGACAACTGGAGCAAGCCCAAGACAACTGGAGGAAGGCAAAGACAACTAGAGAAAGCCCAAGACAACCAGAACAAGCCTAAGAAGAATGGAGCAAGGCCAAGACAACTAGAGCAAGCCCAATACAACTAGAGTAAGCCTATGAAAACTGGAGCAAGGCCAAGACAACTCGAGCAAGCCCAAGAAAACAAGAGCAAGCTCAAGACAACTGGAGCAAGTCCAGGAAACCTCGAGCAAGGCCAAGACAATTGGAGCAAGGCCAAGACATCTTAAGCAAGCCTAAAACAACTAGAGCAAGGCCAAGAGAACTGGAGCAAGACCAAGACAACTAAAGGAAGCCCAAGACAAGTGGAGCAAGCCCAAAGTCAAGTAGAGCATGTCCGGGACAACTGGAGAAAGGCCGAGACAACAAGAACAAGCCCAAGACAACTGGGGAGATTCATAGACAACTGAAGCAAGGTCAAGACAACTTGAGCGAGGCCAAGAGAACTGGAGCAAGCCAAAGACAACTGGAGCAAGCCCAAGCCATGTGGAGCAGGCCTAAGACAATTGGAGCAAGGCCAAGACAACAGAAGCAAGCCTAGGACAAGAGGAGCATGTCCTAGCCAGTTGGAGCAAGGCAAAGTCAACTGGAGCAAGCCAAAGACAAATGGAGCAAGCCAAAGTTTATTGGAGCAAGGCTAAGAAAATTGGACCCATCCCATGACGACAGGAGCAAGCCTGATACAAGTACAGCAAGCCCTGGACAACTGGAGCAATTCAAGACAAGTTGCGAAAGCCGAAGACAAGTGGATGAAGCCCAAGACAACTGGAGCAAGGTCAATACAACTGGAGCAAGGCCAAGACAACTGGAGCAAGCCCAACAAAACTGAAGCAAGCCCAAGATGACTGGACTTAGTCTAAGACAAATGGAGCAAGGCCAAGATAACTGGAGCAAGTCCTAGACAACTGGAGCAAGGCCAAGAAAACTGGAGGAATGCCAAGAAACCTGGAGCGAGCCCAAGACAGCTAGAGCAAGGCAAAAACACCGGGAGCAAACCAAAGACAGCTGGAGCAAGCCCAAGAAAACTGGAGCAAGCCCAACACAACTGGAGCAAGCCCAAGAGAACAAAAGCAAGGCCAAGACAACTGGAGCGAGGTGAAGACAATTGGAGCAAGCCCAAGACATCAGGAGCAAGGGCAAGACAACTGGAGCAAGCCTAAGACAAATGGAGCAAGGCCAAGACAAATGGAGCAAGGCGAAGACAACTGATGCAAGGCCAAGACAACTGGAGCAACGCCAAGATAACTGGAGCAAGACCAAGACAACTGGAGCAAGCCCACGACAACTCGAGCAAGCTAGAGACAACTAGAGCAAGCCAAAGAAAATGAGAGCTGGCTGAAAACAAGTGGAGCAAGGCCAAAACAACTGGAGCAACCAAGGCAACTGGAGCAAGGCAAAGACAACTGGAGCAATCCCAAGACAAGTGCAACAAGGCCAAGACAACTGGAGCAAGCCCAAGTCAACTAGAGCAAGCCCAAGACAAATGGAGCAAGCCCAAGAAACCTTGAGCAAGGCCAAGATAATTTGAGCAAGTCCAAGACACCAGGAGCAAGCCTACAACAACTGGAGAACGACCAAGATAAATGGTTTAAGGACAAGACAACTAGAGCGAGCCCAAGACAATTGTAGCAAGCCCACATCAACTAGAGCATGTCAAAGACATCTTGAGCAAGGCCAAGACAACTGGAGGAAGCCAGAGACAACTATAGAAAGTGCTAGACAAGTGGAGCAAGGTCAAGACACCTTGAGCGAGGCCAAGAGAACTGGAGCAAGCCCAAGACAACCAAAGCCACGCCAAGCCAACCGGAGCAGGCCCAAGACAACTGGAGCTAGGCGAAGACAACTGAAGCAAGGCCAGGACAACTAGAGCAAGGTCAAGACAACTGGAGCGAGGCCAAGAGAACTGGAGCAAGCCCAAGATAAGTGGAGCAAGCCCAAGCCAACTGGAGCAGACCTAACACAACTGGAACAAGGCCAAGACAACTGGAGTAAGGCCAAGACAACTCAAGCAAGCCGAAGTCAACTGGAGCAGGCCCAAGACAACTAGAGCAAGTCCAAGACAACTAGAGCAAGGCCAAGACAACTCAAGCAAGGCCAAGAAAACTGGAGCAAGGCCAAGCTTGCTGGAGCAACCCAAGAAAGCTGGAGCAAACCCAAGACAACTGGGGCAAGCCCAAGACAATTGGAGCAAGCCTAAGACAACTAGAGCAAGGCCAAGACAACTGGAGCAAGCCGAAGACAAGAGGAGCTAGTCCAGGATAGGTGCAGCAATGCCGAAACAACTTGAGGAAGCCCAAGACACTTGGAGCAAGCTTACAACAAGAAGAGCAAGGCAAAGACAACTGCAGCAAGGCCAAGACAACTCGAGCAAGCCCAAGACAACTGGAGCAAGCCAAAGACGAACGAAGCAATTCCAAGATAATTGGAGCATGGCCAAGATAATTGGAGGTGGCCGAAGACAACGGGAGCAAGCCCAAGACAAATTCACCAAGGCCAAGACAACTGGAGCAAGGCCAAGACAACTAGTGCAAGCCAAAGACAACTGGAGCAGGCCCAAGAAAAGTGGAGCAAGGCCAAGATAACGGGAGCATGGCCAAGACAACTGGGGCTAGCCGAAGTCAATTGGAGCAGGCCCAAGAAAACTAGAGCAAGGCCAAGACAACTGCAGCAAGGCTAAGACAACTGGAGCGAGGCCAAGACAGCTAGAGCAAGCCCAAGACATGTGGAGCAAGACCACGACAACTAGAGCGAGCCCAAGACAATTGGAGCAAGCCCAAGACAACTAAAACAGGCCCTAGACAACTGGATCAAGCCTAAGACAACTGGAACAAGGCCAAGACAACGGGAGCAAGCCCAATACAAGTAGAGCAAGCTCAAGACAACTGGAGCAAGCCCAAGAAAGCTAGAGCAAGGCCAAGAGAAGTGGAGCAAGCCACTGACACCTAGAGCAACCCAAAACAACTGGAGCAAGGCCAAGACAACTGGAGCAAGGCTAAGACAACTAGAGCAAGCTTAAGACAACAAGTGAAAGTCCTAGAAGGCTGGAGCAAGGCCAAGACAACTGGAGCAAGAAAAAGACAACTGGAGCAAGTCAAAGATAACTGGAGCAAGACTAAGACAACTGGAGCAAGCCCAAGACAACTGGAGCAAGCCTGATACAACTTGAGCAAGCCCAAGACAACTGGAGCAAGCCCAAGACAACTTACCAAGACGAAGAAAAATGGACAGAGCACATGAAAACTGGAGCAAGGAAAATACAACTGGAGCAAGGCCAAGACAACTGGATTAAGCCCAAAAAAATTGAAGCAAGCCAAAAACGACTGGACCAAGTCCACGACAACGGGAACAAGGCCAAGACAACTGAAGCAATTCCAAGACTACAGGAGGAAGGCCAAGACAAATGGAGCAAGCAAAAGAAACCTCGATCAAGGCCAAGAAAACTTGAGTATGCCCAAGACAACTGGAGCAAGCCGAAGACAACTGGAGCAAGCCCGAGAAAACTAGAGCAAGCCAAAGAAAACTAGAGCAAGCCAAAAACAACTGAAGCAAGGCCAAGACAAGTGGAGCAAGGCCATGACAACTGGAGCAGGGAGAAGACAACTGGAGCAAGCCAAAGACAACTGGAGCAAGGCCAAGATAACTGGAGTAAACCAAAGACAACTGGAGCAAGGGCAAGACAACTGGAGCAAGGGGGAGACAACTGGAGCAAGCCCAAGACAACTGGAGGAAGTCCAAGACAACTAGAGAAAGCCCAAGACAACCGGAACAAGCCTAAGACAAATGGAGCAAGGCCAAGACAACTGGAGCAAGCCCAAGACAACTAGAGTAAGCCTATAAAAACTGGAGTAAGGCCAAGAGAACTTGAGAAAGCCCAAGAAAACAAGAGCAAGCTCAAGAAAACTGGACCAAGTCCAAGAAACCTTGAGCAAGGCCAAGACAAATGGAGCATGTCCAAGACAGCTGGAGCAAGCCCAAAAGAACTGAAGCAAGCCAAAAACGACTGGACCAAGATCAAGACAACGGGATGAAGGCCAAGACAACTGAAGCAATTCCAAGACTACAAGAGCAAGGCCAAGACAACTGGAGCAAGCAAAAGAAACCTGGATGAAGGCTAAGACAACTTGAGTATGCCCAAGACAATTGGAGCAAGCCGAAGACAACTAAAGCAAGCTCAAAACAACTAGAGCAAGCCAAAGAAAACTAGAGCAAGCCAAAAACAACTGGAGCAAGGCCAAGACAACTGGAGCAAGGCCAAGACAAGTGGAGCAAGGCCAAGACAACTGGAGCAAGGAGAAGACAACTGGAGCAAGCCAAAGACAAGTGGAGAAAGGCCAAGACAACTGGAGCAAGCCGAAGGCGACAGGAGACAGGCCAAGACAGCTGGAGCAAGGGAGGGACAACTGGAGCAAGCCCAAGACAACTGGAGGAAGGCCAGGACAACTAGAGAAAGCCTTAGACAACCAGAACAAGCCTAAGACAAATGGAGGAAGGCCAAGACAACTGGAGGAAGCCCAAGATAACTAGAGTAAGCCTATGAAAACTGGAGCAAGGCCAAGAGAACTCGAGCAAGACCAAGAAAACAAGAGCAATCTCAAGACAACTAGAGCAAGCCCAAGAAACCTTGAGCAAGGCCAAGACAACTGGAGCAAGCCGAAGACATCTTAAGCAAGCCTAAAACAACTGGAGCAAGGCCAAGACAACTAGAGCAAGACCAAGACAACAAGAGGAAGCCCAAGACAAGTGGAGCAAGCCCAAAGTCAACTGAAGCATGTCCAAGACAACTGGAGCAAGGACAAGACAACTGGAGAAAGCCCAAGACAACTGCAGAAATCCATAGACAAATGGAGCAAGGTCAAGACAACTGGAGCAAGGCCAAGAGAACTGGAGCAATCTCAAGACAACAAGAGCAAGCCCAAGCCATCTGGAGCAGGCCTAAGGCAATTGGAGGAAGGCCGAGACAACTGGAGCAAGCCTAGGACAATAGGAGCATGTCCTAGAGAGCTGGAGCAAGGCTAAGACAACTGGAGCAAGCCAAAGACAAATGGAGCAAGCCAAAGCTAATTGGAGCAAGGCTAAGACAATTGGACCCATCCCACGACAACTGGAGCAAGCTTGATACAACTGCTACAAGCCCAAGACAATTGGAGCAAGTCAAGACAAGTTGAGCAAGCCTAAGACAAGTGGATGAGGCCCAAGACAACTGGAGCAAGGGCAAGACAACTGGAGCAAGCCTAAGACAACTGGAGCAATGCCAAGACAACTGGAGGAAGGCCAAGACAGCTGATGCAAGGCCAAAACAACTGGAGCAAGGCCAAGAAAACTGGAGCAAGACCAAGACAACTAGAGCAAGCCCAAGAAAAATCGAGCAAGCTAAAGACAACTAGAGCAAGCCCAAGAAAATTGGAGCAGGCCAAAAACAACTGGAGCAAGGCTAAAAGAAATGGCCCAAGCCAAAAACAACTGGATCAAGGACAAGATAACTGGAACAATTCCAAGACAATTGGAGCAAGGCCAAGGCAACTGGAGCAAGGCGAAGACAGCTGGAGCAATTTGAAGACAACTGGAGCAAGGCCAAGACAACTGGAGCAAGCCCAAGTCAACTAGAGCAAGCCTAAGACAAATGGAGTAAGGCCTAGACAACCGGAGCAAGCCCAAGACAACTAGAGCAAGCCTAAGACAACTGGAGCAAGGCCAAGACAACTGGAGCGATCCCAAGACAGCTAGAGCGATCCCAAGACAGCTAGAGCAAGCCCCAGACAATTGGAGCCAGCCGAAGAAACCTTGAGCAAGGCGAAGACAATTGGAGCAATTCCAAGACACCTGGAGCAAACGTACAACAACTGGAGCACAACCAAGACAACTGGAGCAAACCTAAGACAACTTAAGCAAGGAGAAGACAACTAGAGAAAGCCCAAGACAACTAGAGAAAGTGCTGGACAAGTGGAGCAAGGTGAAGACACCTGGAGGGAGGCCAAGAGAATTGGAGCATGCCGAAGACAACTGGAGACAGCCCATGCCAAATAGAGCAGGCCCAAGACAACTGGAGCTAGGCAAAGACAACTAAAGCAAGGCCGGGACAACTAGAGCAAGCCGAAGTCAACAGGAGCAAGCCGAAGAGAACTAGAATACGGCCAAGACAACTAGAGCAAGGCCAAGAGAACTGAAGCAAGGCCAAGACAACTGGAGCAAGGCCAAGCTTGCTAGAGCAAGCCGAAGACAGCTGGAGCAAGCCCAAGACCACTGGGGCAAGCCCAAGACAACTGGAGCAAGCCTAAGACAACTAGAGCAAGGCCAAGACAACTGGAGCAAGCCCAAGACAACAGGAGCAAGCTCAGGATAACTAGAGCAAGGCCAAGACAACTGGAGGAAGCTCAAGACTCTTGGAGCAAGCCCAAAACAACTAGAGCAAGGCAAAGACAACTGCACCAAGGCCAAGACGACTGAAGCAAGCCCAAGACAACAGGAGGAAGCCTAAGACAACTAGAGAAATTCCACGACAACTGGACCATGGCCAAGACAACTAGAGTAAGCCCAAGACAATTGGAGTAAGCCCAAGACAAATGGAGAAAGGCCAAGACAACTAGAGCAAGGCCAAGAGAACTGGAGCAAGCCAAAGACTTTGGAGTAGGCCCAAGACAACTGGAGCAAGGCCAAGACAACTAGAGCAAGGCCAAGACAACTGGAGCAAGGCCAAGACAACTGCAGCAAGGCTAAGACAATTGGAGCAAAGCCAAGACAGCTAGAGCAAGCCCACGACAACTGGAGGAAGGCCAAGACAAATAGAGCATGCCCAAGACAACTGGAGCAAGCCCAAGACAACAAGGGCAAGCCCAAAACAAGTGGAGCAAGCCTAAGACAACTGGAGCAAGGCCAAGACAAATGGATCACGCCCAAGACAATTGGAGCAAGCGCAAGACAACTTGAGGAAGCCCAAGAAGACTACAGCAAGGCCAAGATAACTGGAGCAAGCCCAAGATACCTAGAGCAACCCAAAAAAACTGGAGCAAGGCCAAGACATCTGGAGCAAGGCTAAGACAAAAGGAGCAAGTCCTAGAGAACTGGAGCAAGGCTAAGACAACTGGAGCAAGACAAAGACAACTGGAACAAGCCAAAAACAACTGAAGCAAGACTGAGACAATTGGAGCAAGCCCAAGACAAGTGGAGCAAGCTTGATACAACTGGAGGAAGCCCAAGACAACTGGAGCAAGCCCAAGACAACTTAGCAAGCCCAAGACAAGTGGATTAAGCACATGACAACTGGAGCAAGGCAAATACAGCAAGAGCAAGGCCAAGACAACAGGAGCAAGCCCAAAAATACTAAAGCAAGTTAAAAACAACTGGACCAAGTCCAAGACAACTGGAGCAAGGCCAAGACAACTGAAGCAAATCCAAGACTACTTGAGCAAGGCCAAGACAAGTGGGGCAATGAAAAGAAACCTGGAGCAAGCCAAAGACAACTGGAGCAAGCCAAATACACCTGGATCAAGGCCAAGACAACTAGAGTATGCCCAAGACAACTGGAGCAAGCCGAAGATGAATGGAGCAAGCCAAAGACAACAAGAGCAAGCGAAAGAAAACTGGAGCAGGGCGAAAACAACAAGAGCAAGGCCAACAAAACTGGAGCAAGGCCAGGACAAGTGGACCAAGCCTAAGACAACTGGAGCAAGGAAAAGACAACTAGAGCAAGCCCAAGACAACTGGAGCAAGGCCAAGACAAGGACAGCAAGCCCAAGACAACAAGAGCAACGCCAAGACAACCAGAGCAAGGCAAAGAAAACTGTAGCAAGGCTGAAACACCTGGAGGAAGGCCAAGACAACTGGAGCAAGCCAAAGACAACTATAGTAAGCCTATGACAACTAAAGAAACGCCAAGACAACTTGAGGAAGTCCAAGAAAAATAGAGATAACCCAAGACAACATGAGCAAGCCATAGAAACCTTGAGCAAGGCTAAGACAATTGGAGCAAGCCCAAGACAACTAGAGCAAGCCCAAGACAATTGGAGCAAGCCCAAAGACAATTGGAGCATGTCCAAGACAACTTGAGCAAGGCCAAGACAACTGGAGCAAGCCCAAGACAACAGGAGAAATCCCTAGACAGCTGGAGAATGGTCAAGACAACTCGAGCGAGGCCAAGAGAACTGGAGCAAGCCGAAAACACCTAGAGGAACCCAGAACAACTGGAGCAAGGCCAAGACAACTGGAGCAAGGCTAAGACAATTTCAGCAAGCTTAAGACAACAAGTGCAAGTCCTAGACAGCTGGAGCAAGGCCAAGACAAGTGGATCAAGAAAAAGACAACTTGAGAAAGTCAAAGATAACTCGAGGAAGACTAACCCAACTGGATCAAGCCCAAGACAACAGGAGCAAACCTGATACAACTGGAGCAAGCCCAAGACAATTGGAGCAAGGCCAAGACAAGTGGATCAAGAAAAAGACAACTTGAGAAAGTCAAAGATAACTCGAGGAAGACTAACCCAACTGGATCAAGCCCAAGACAACAGGAGCAAACCTGATACAACTGGAGCAAGCCCAAGACAACTAGAGCAAGCCCAAGACAACTGAGCAAGCCCAGTACAACTGGACAAAGCACATGAAAACTGGAGCAAGGAAAAAACAATTGGAGCAAGGCCAAGACAACTGGAGCAAGCCCAAGACAACAGGAGCAAACCTGATACAACTGGAGCAAGCCCAAGACAACTAGAGCAAGCCCAAGACAACTGAGCAAGCCCAGTACAACTGGACAAAGCACATGAAAACTGGAGCAAGGAAAAAACAATTGGAGCAAGGCCAAGACAACTGGTGCGAGCCCAAAAAGACTGAAGCAAGCCAAAAACGATTGGACCAAGTCCAAGACAGCTGGAGCAAGGCCAAGACAACTGAAGAAAATCCAAGACTACAAGAGCAAGGCCAAGACAACTCGAGCAAGCAAAAGGGACCTGGATCAAGGCCAAGACAACTGGAGTATGCCCCAGACAACTGGAGCAAGCCGAAGACAAGTGGAGCAAGTCCAAGACAACTAGAGCAAGCCAAAGAAAACTAGAGCAAGCCAAAAACAACTGGGCAAGGCCAAGACAACTAGAGCAATACCAAGACAAGTAGAGCAAGGCCAAGACAACTGTAGCAACTAGATAACTGGAGCAAGTCCAAGACAACTGTAGCAAGGTCAAGACAACTGGAGCAAGCCGAAGACAACTGGAGCAAGGCCAAGACAACTAGAGCAAGGCGAAGACAACTGGGGCAAGCCCAAGACAATTGGAGGAAGGCCAAGACAGCTGGAGTAAGCCAATGACAACCGGAACAGGCCTAAGACAAATGGAGCAGGGCCAAGACAACTGGAGCAAGCCCATGACAACTGGAGTAAGCCTATGACAACTGGAGCAAGGCCAAGAAAAATAGAGCAAGCACAAGACAACTGGAGCGAGCCCTTGAAACCTTGAGCAAGGCCAAGACAACTGGAGCAAGCCCAAGACACCTTGAGCAAGATAAATCCAACTGGAGCAAGGCCAAGACATCTGGAGCAAGACCAAGACAACTAAAGCAAGCGCAAGACAACTTGAGCAAGCCCAAAGTCAACTGAAGCATGTCCAAGACGACTGGAGTAAGGCCAAGATAACTGTAGCAAGCCCAGGATAACTGGTGAAATCCATAGACTGTTGGAGCAAGGTCAAGACAACTAGAGCGAGGCCAAGAGAACTAGAGCATGCCCAAGAGAACTGGAGCAAGCTTAAGCAATCTGGAGCAGGCCTAAGATAATTGGAGCAAGGCCAAGACAACTGGAGCAAGTCTACAACCACAAGAGCATGTCTTAGACAGCTGGAGCAAGGCTAAGACAACTGGAGCAAGCCAAAGACAACTGGAGCAAGCCAAAGCTGATTGGAGCAAGGCTAAGACAGTTAGACCCATCCCAGAACGACCGGAGCAAGCCTGATACAACTGCAGCAAGCCCAAGACAACTGGAGCAAGCCCAAGACAAGTGGACGAAGCCCAAGACAATTGGAGCAAGGTCAATACATCTGGAGCAAGGCCTAGACAACCGGAGCAAGCCCAAGAAAACGTAAGCAAGCCCAAGATGACTTGACCAAGTCCAAGACAACTGGAGCAAGGCCAAGACAACTTGAGCAAGTTTTAGACAACTAAAGCAAGGCCAAAACAACTTGAACAATGCCAAGAAACCTGGAGTGAGCCCAAAACATTTAGAGCAAGCCAAAAACACTGGGGGCAAGCCAAAGACAGGTGGAGCAAGCCCAAGACAACTGGAGCAAGACCATCACAACTGGAGCAAGCCCAAGAGAAAAAAAGCAAGGCCAAGAAAACTGGAGCGGGGCAAAGACAATTGGAGCAAGCCCAAGACAACTGGAGCAAGGGCAAGACAACTGGAGCAAGCCAAAGACAACTGGAGCAAGGCCAAGACAACTAAAGCAAGGCCAAGACAACTGATGCCAGGCCAAGACAACTGGGGCAAGCCCAAGATAACTGGAGCAAGCCTGAGATAACTGGAGCAAGGCCAAGACAACTGGAGCAAGCCCAAGACAACTGGAGCAAGCCTAAGATAACTGGAGCAAGCCCAAGAAAACTAGAGCAAGGCCAAGATAATTGGAGCAAGGCCAGGACACCTAGAGCAACAAAAAACGATTGGAGCAAGGCCAAGACAATTAGAGCAAGGCTAAGGCAACTGGAGCAAGCTTACGACAACAGGAGCAAGTCCTAGACAACTGGAGCAAGGCTAAGACAACTGGAGCAAGACAAAGACAACTGGAACACGCCAAAGATAACTGAAGTCCTAGAGCTGAAGTCCTAGGCTAAGACAATTGGAGCAAGCTAACGACAACAAGAGCAAGTCCTAGACAACAAGAGCAAGGCTAAGACAACTGGAGGAAGACAAAGACGACTGGAACAAGCCAAAGATAACTGAAGCAAGACTAAGACAATTGGATCAAGCCCAAGATAAGTGGAGCAAGCTTGATACAAGTGGAGCAAGCCCAAAACAAGTGGAGCAAGCCCAAGGCAACCGAGCAAGCCCAATACAAGTGGACGAAGTACATGACAACTTGAGCAAGTCAAATACAGCTGGAGCAAGGCCAAGACAACTGGAGCAAGCCTTAAAAAACTGAAGCAAGAAAAAAACGACTGGACCAAGTCCAAGACACCTAAAGCAAGGCCATGGAAAACGAAGCAAGTCCAAGACTCCTGGAGCATGGCCAAGACAACTGGGGCAACGCAAGGAAACCTGGAGCAAGCCCAAGACAACTGGAGCAAGCCAAAGACACTTAGAGCAACCCGAAACAACAGGAGCAAGGCCAAGACGCCCAGAGCATTTAAAAAAAATCTGGAGCAAGACCAAGACAACTGGAGCAAGGCTAAGACAACTGGAGCAAGCTTACGACAACAAGAGCAATTCCTAGGCAACCAGAGCAAGGCTAAGACAACTGGAGCAAGACAAAGACGGCAGGAACAAGCCAAAGATAACTGAAGTAAGATTATGACAACTGGAGCAAACCCAAGACAAGTGGAGCAAGCCTGATAAAAGTGGAGGAAGTCCAAAACAACTGGAGCAAGCCCAAGACAACTGAGTAAGCCGAAGACAAGTTGAAGAAGAACATGACAACTTGAGCAAGGCAAATACAGCTGGAGCAAGGCCACGACAACTGGAGCAAGCCAAAAAGACTAAAGCAAGCCCAAAAGGACTGGACCAAGTCCAAGACAACTGGAGCAAGGCCAAGGCAACTGAAGCAAATCCAAGACTCCTTGAGCAAGGCCAAGACAACTGGGGCAATGCAAACAAATCTGGATCAAGGCCAAGACAACTGGAGTTTTGATACCCCCAATTTTTCCGCGCACAGCTCTCCTCCCGCGCTCTCTGGTTCCGCGCCTGGTTTGTTCCGCGACTCTCAGATTCCGCGCCTGGTTTTTTTCCGCAGCTCTATGATTCCGCGGTAGCACCTGTTCGCTGCTTCTCCACTACCTCTCCTAGTCTTCCGCGGATGCTTCACACCCTTGGGGTCCCGCCTGTGGGTAGTGCTCCGCGACTTGCTCCTTGCCGACACGAGAGTCTGCCACCTCGTGGCCTCTAACTCTTTCGCCCGCGGAACCCCGTCCCGTGGCCGTGCGCAAGGCCGCGGTATCACCGGCAGCACCCTTCACCCTACTGGTGTTCCCTGGTGGTGATAGTGCTTAGCGGAATCCTTATTAGACCCAGGATTGGAGGCGGATCGAGCAGTAAGAGGTGCACAAACTTGGAGGGGAAGAATTCGTCCTCTGTGGAGTACCTCCGCGGAGAGCACTCTTTGGGTTCCTTAAGCAGCTGCGGATCTCAGATGGGAAGAGGGAGCGTCAACCCAACTGACTCTTGCGCGGATCAATGAGGCAGGAGGTGACAATCTGATCCTGAACGAGTCGAGAATCAGGCTTGCATTAAGTCGGATGGTACAAGATTACATCGAGGAAAGATTACTTCGTCACTGCGACAGATCCTAGTTCCTCCGCTACACCATCACTTTTATATTCACCAAATCTAGCTTTCTAAGTCTCCCTCTACCACACTCTCTGCCCTACATCGGACTCCGCGCGGTGCGTTAGGCGCACCACGGGTCTCGTCCTTCATCACACACACCAGACTACTTCTACATTTCCCTACTCTACCATTGCTTTTTCCTCTACTCCGCGGCTTGGGTGCATGCGGTCTTGTATTCTTCCTTGAATCTTCGCCTTCGCGCGGTGCGTCCTCCTGGTTCTTCTCCTTGATTGCCGCTGTCCACCCTGGGAGCTCATTCGCCGAGCTCCTTCCTGACATCCGGTTCTGCCGACGTGTGTTTTTGCACGTCCGATGCTCCTGCTTCACTCCAACTTCTCCGCGTCGCGGTCCATGTTCTCTTTCCACCGCGGATTCTCACCCTGCCATCCCGCCCCTTCTTAGTTCTTCCGCGGCCATTGCTTCCAATAGCCGTAGGAGGGTCACCGTCGATTTCTGCTTCCTGGTGGCAACTTTCCCGCCTCTTTTCCTTCACCGCTGCCGGATCCCGCGCCACCCCACGCTCTACCGCAATCTTTGTTACGGGAGCCAGCATGCCTTGCACTTTCTCCGGTGCTCCGCGGCCTTCCCTCTATCCTCCTCCGCGGATCTCTGGTCGCGGCTGCCACTTTCCGCGGATTTGTGGGCCACGGCGATTTTCTTCTGCGGATCCATCTTCCTCCCAGCGGAGATGCGGTGGATCTCTGCCTGATACTGATGCCCCCAACCCCCCTTCTTCAAGACTCTGTCCCAGAGTCTCTTTAGCGCAGCAGGCGTGTGAATTTTCTTTGGGGACCCGGCCACTGTCGTTACTTGCAAGGGCGACAGTACGTCTCCACCTCTCCGCCCTCCCGTTGATATCTCGCGAAGCACTCCTGATGTACGTATAGCTGGCACCCCTCACACCTGGCTCCTGCAGTGATGTCTTGCGCGCCCAGTCTCTTTTTGCAGGTGGAGCAGTGCGGGATTTGTTCATATGTCCTATAGCTGGTGCAGCGGTACACTGTTAGCCCCTCCTCATTCCTTCCCACCTCCGTGGCACACTGTGCGTGGGCCCATCCTCCGCAGTGCTCATAGTGGCATGCCGCCCCTGTAACGATCCCCATGCACCCATTTCCGCAGCAACGCAACCCAGAGTTTTCTGTCCCCCAATTCTCTTTTCTGGGCTGAACAAGACAGCGGTGGCAGGTCCACACTCCTTCCTTGCCTCTCCTGCCGCAGCGCTGGTGGCACATCCTCAAGCACATGCCACATCCTTTCCCGAACTCCTCCATCCCCTCCCGGCAGGCAGCACATGCGGGTTCTCGAGTCTCTGGAATGAAGCTCAGGTAACAGTCTGTTTCAAGGAGCTCGTTGCCCACACACTGGTGACATTGGCCCTTCCAAGCGGAGCTACCCGTTACGAGGCATTCGCTGTGCGTAGATCTCGTGCAGACAGCAACCTTTCCCCATCCTGCACGGTTCTTAGGCATGTAGGACATGCTGCGGATTGATGCCCTTCCTCCCTCTCCTCCTTTGATTCTTCCTCTTCTTCCTCCTCGTTCATTCGAGGTGCCTTGCGGACACCTTGTTGCTTCTCGGTTTCCTCCCTGCACCTCCTGCACACCGCAGCCCCGCTTCGGCCTCCGTGCCCATCACGCGGTGGTGCTAGGCAACCAGTGCAGATCTTGCGGAGGCATCCGCCACAGTCCTGCACCGCCACTCCCCACCATTGGCCGCATTGAGCGCATTTCTTTTCTTCCAGTTCCTTCCTCCTTCTTTCTTCTGCCGCGACCCGTCCCTTCGCTTGCCACTACCTCATCGTGGCTCCGGACACGGAGCGCGGACCTCTCCTTTGCTCTAGGGTCTCTTCTTCTTCCTCCTCTTCCTCCTCCTCCTCCTCCTCTGGGTCCCATCTTCCGCGGGGTGGTGCTCCCCCAGCGCCGGGTCCTGCTCCCTCTTCCTCATCCTTTTTCTTTGCGGCCTCCTTCTCAGCGGCCTCCTTCAGGCATCGCAGGCAGGTGCGATTTCGTCCGATGCAAGTCTTGGAGGTTCCGCCGGCATACTGGTGCGCAGGATTCCCGCACACCCGGCACACCACGTTTAGGAGTGGCTCAACAAGGAGATCTTCTCCGCACCATACACACGGGCCCGTGTAGTCGGCCAAGGCCTTAGGGCTCATCGGCACCTTATTCCGCGGTGGTGCTTTATGGGGTTGCTACTGGGCCACCCCCGCTGAGGTCTGCTTGGGCTATGGCTCGAGCCTACCTTCGGACTCCTCCCTCTTCCTCCGGTCTTGCTGCTCCATCTGCTCCTGCCGTCTTTCCTCCTACTGCTCCCGCTGCTGCCCCCGCCGCGACTGCTCTTGCCGTTGTTCCTTCCTCACCTCTTCCGCGGCCAGTTTGCGGACATCGGATTCCTCCTCCTCGACCTCCTCTGGTTCCTGGCTCCACTCCTGCTCTTGCTGCGACACCTGCCCTTCACAAACGTCCAGCACCTCCTCCAATCTCCATCCCCGCGAGCCCTTCCGCTGTCCCAGAGGTGGTAGGCGACCTCCCGTCCCGGGGATGTGCGTCTGCCATGCTGGTGGCAGCAGCACGAATTCCGTGGCCGGATAACTGCAGTCGCTAAAACCTTCCGGTCCTTCCAGCCATACCTGCCCCGCCTCAATGCTAGCCACGCGGTACACCTTTCGCGACTCCCCTGCCTCTCGCCCCGCATTGGGGAAGGGGCGGAGGTACACCAAGTGGCCCTCTTTGATGGGCCCATGGTTCAGCCGTCGGTTGGCCGCATCGCATCCGCGCCAAGCAGCGACAGAACCCCTCAACCGCACCTCTGCCCACATGGCCTTTGTCCTTTCACAGCGTTTGCGGAACCATTCGGCGACCTCCTTGTCCTTCTCTTCCTCCGAGAGCTTCTCTTGCTCTTCCGGAGCAAGTGGTAGCCTCAGCGGCCTCTGGGGCATGCCCATCGCCGCCCGCGGTGGTTGTCCGAAGAGTAGCATGTGGGGTGAGAAGAAGGTTGCACGGCTGGGTGTTCTGTTCATGAAGTGCGCCGTCTTCTTGAACTTTTCTAGCCCAGCTGCTACACTACGCAGTAGCCACCGCTCGCTCCAATATTTCATGCATCCGCTCCACTTGCCCCTGGGACTCTGGCCTGTACCGCCCGGAGTGTACATGGCGGACTCCCCACTCTTCCAGCTCCTCTCTGAAGGCCCCCATGAACTCTGTGCCGTTGTCACTATGCACCACGCTGCACCCACCAAAACGGTAGAAGATGTCCTCGCGGATAAACCTTGCCGCGGTGGCTGAGCTTTTGTTGGGCACAGCGCGGACCCAGAGGAACTTCGTGAAGTGGTCTACCGCTAGAATCCAATACCGGTTCCCTCGGTCGCGGTGCGCGCGGGGGGCCGTGGAAGTCGATGATAATCTTCTCTAGCGGTTTGCCGATAGGAGAGGGTTGGAACAGCGGCTGGTCCCGAGGTGTGGCTTTCCGCGCTCGCTCATAGGGGGCGCAGTGCTGCACTACCTCTTTGATGAGAGCCGCCAGGTTCGGCACGTGGATGATGGGCGTCAGGCAATCCTTCAGCGCCTGCACACCGGTGTCGTGATGGTGGTGGTAGGCTTCCACAACTACCCTTTGCAACGTGGGCGGGGGTACCCACAAGACGCGCGGACTTAATCTCCAGAGACGGCCATCCTCCCATGCATACTGCTTGCACAGACGGGCCAGGTCATCCTTTTTCCTCCGTTCGAACTCCACACCAAGCTGTACTTCCAGGTCCGCGTACACCTTCTGCGCCTCCGCTTTCTGTTGCTCCTTGCTGCTGGCGCGGAGAAGGATGTGGGCGGTCTGCCAGATTTGCCAGTCTTGCGTCTCCATGGGCCCCTTCCTCCCTGCTTTCTCTGCCCCCACTTCCCCCGGCTTCCGCTTAGTCTCCAGCACTCTTGCCAGCAGTCCACGCGCTCGCCTTCCATCCTGCTCCGTTTTCATCACCTCGAACTTTTTTGCGGTTCTCCTCGTCGTAAACTGGCGGCTCTCTGTCCTAGGAATCAGGTGCAGGGAACAGCCAAAGGATTCCAACCGCTTGAAGTTCCCCTTCATCCCACTGGTCTTGCAGCCTGCTCTCAGCGGGGCCGCTTGGTCTTCTGCCGCGTCCACCAATGCGGTGCAGCTCAATCACCTCTTCCTTTCTCTGCGGAGCCGCTCCCGGAGCCCTTAGTAGTCCATGGCTGCATGTGATGGGCTGTTCCTCTTCCGAGCCTCCTGGCAATTCACTAATCTTGGAGACCACCATCACCGCCGCCTCTTTCTCCGTGCGTCTCCTTTTTTGTGTCCCTTTGCGGATGGCTGCTGTGGTGGTTTCTTTCAAGATAGGCTGCAGTGGGGCCAGCACCATTTTCGCTGGCATCTGGACTTTGCGGAAGACTGCCATCAGGAGCTTCGCTGCTTGCGCGGCCTCCCGTTGTGCTTGCGCTAATTGCTCCGGAGTAACGCTGGGACTGGAGCCTTCATGTGCGCGAGGCTGCTTCTCCTTCCGTAGCTCCACGGCCACTGCCTCTTCTGCCTTCCTCTTTCCTTTCAGAGCAAGAGTGGACTCCTCCTGGAGAGTCTGCCTCGGCTCTTCACTTCGGCCGGTGTTTTCTGTTGGCGCTGTTCTGGTCTTGCTTAACGTTGTTGCTGCCTTCCGCACCACTGCCGCCGCTCGGGCCTGGAGTTGTGCCTTCCGCCGGAGGGCGCCAGCGGATAGCTCCGGGTGGTGGCGCTTGGCATCAGCTTTGTACCTCTTCCCTTTCGGCTTTTCCTCTTCTGCTGCTTCCGGCCTCACCGCTACCCTGGGTATTATTGTTCTGCTTGCTGTCTCTGCCGCTGTGCTACCTATTCCTACTCCGGCCGCCTCCGCGGCTGTCTGTGTTCCCGCTGCTACTTGTGCCTCCGTGGCTGCTACTGCTGCTCCCTCCTCTGTCGCTGCAGCCGTTGCTTCTGCTGCCGCTGCCGCTACCTCTTTTTCTTGTACCGTTGCCTTTGCTGCCGCTGCTGCTGCTGCCTCTGCTTCCGCCGCTGCTGCCGCTGCTTCTGCCTCCCCCATGATCTCCCGTATAAGCTCCTCCGTAGCTTTGGTATCTGCCTTAGCCGCCGCTTCCCGTTCCTTGACCAATCGGGCCTCTATTGCCGCGGGCTCTGCGGTCGCCCGATCTGCTTCAGCTGCCTCCTCCTCCCACTCCTTTCGTAGGTGTTCTTGTATGTGCTGCAAAAGAGGGCTGGGTTGGGTACATTTACGGGCCTCTTCCACCTCCGCATCCCTCCTGCTCTTGTCTTCCTGGCATATTTCTGCCGCCTCCTTGGCCTAGTGTCGCACCTCCTCTTGCTTGAGATGCAGTCCTTTCTCTCGCACCACGGTCTAATGTGCTTCCGCAACGGCTGTTGCTACCCTGGTGCGTATCACATTCTGGAATGTCAGCGTCCAACACTTTTCCATGGCCTCCATCCAGCGTCCCTCGGGCACCTGAGTGGTAGCAAGCCGTAATCTCTCCTCTTACGGATACTGAACTCTCCATCTGGCATAGACGAGGCTGAGCAAGTATCCCCACCTCCACTCATTTGCCGCGGATCTTCGTCGCGGTGCCCCCGCCAATCCGGGTGCCTGGTCGTTCACGTGGTACAGGATGAGGGCTCTGGCCCTTTCTTGGAGCAGATGCACGTAACGTCTCTCTGGAATGCTCCGCTTGTCCCTCCGCACCCTGTTCCACCACACTCGAGCGGCCTCCAGTGATGGGTCCGCCCGCTCGGTGTCCAATAGTTCCGCGACGCCGGTCATGTCACTGGCCATCCCTGGTTTGATGCTCAGGCTGTCCCGCAATGCCAAGACAAGGCGCTCTGCGCCTGCTGTTTCCAGCAGTTGCACCTACCTTTCGTGCAGTCCGAGGGCTAGCGCCCCCGTTGCCGCTCCCTTTAGCACCACTTGCCACATCTTGCCGAAGAGTGAATCCTCGAACTCCGCACGGATCACTTCCGGAATCTGTGTCAGCAATGGGAGCATGACACTGCTCACTACTTCAAGTAGTAGGGCTTCCTTAGGCTGCTCCCCGCTGTCCCCCGAGCTTTCTTCGAGGTGCGTTCTTGCCCTTTCCATCACCGTTCTTGTGCCCAGCAGGGGTCGTGTGCGTTGTCGAGTTGGGCTACCGCGCAAAGTCGGCGGCGAGTGAGAGAGCGCCGTCGTGGCCGGGGAGGGGACTGGGGTAATCAGTGTCCGGGCTCCATCTTGCGGGCTTGGTGTCGGTGTAGCGGTTCTTGCCGCTGCTTGCGTTGCTCCTGCCACTGGCTCCATGCGTCTGAGGATCCGCGTCGGTATGCTTGTGGCCAGGCCCTGTTCCGACAGGCCTGGTGACTTGGCCGCAGGCGGCGTGACCTATGTCGGTGTTCCTTCCGCGGGGCTGGACCGCGGTGGGATTGCCGCTGCCGGTGTTGTGGTTGGTGTCAAGGTCGTCCCTGCGGCGGTGCTGGGCCGCGGTGAGGCCGCAGCCGCTGTTGGGGTGGCCGCCACCGGTGTTGGCGATGTTCTTGTCACAGAGCCAGGTCGGGACACGCCTGTTGCGGCCGTGTGTGGTGCTGGTGTCCTTACAGGCGCAGTCCTTGTCGTGGGACCCGGACGCGGTAGGGCTGCTGTCCCCGTCGGTGGTGTTGGTGTATGTGCCGGGCAGTGTCCCGCGCCCGTGTTAAGAGCAGGGCGACGTAGCTGTCGTCGGGAGGATCCACCCCCCCGCGATGAAGGCGCGGACCCCGTGCCTTGGTTGCGTGCCATGTCGGATGTTCTGCGGGCGAGAGCCCAGCTGCGCGTTATCCGTCGAGTGTATCGAGTGCCGGTGAGAGCTGAGTCGTAGATGGAGAGGACTGTGCGAGGAGATGGTCGATGTGAAGTGAAGAGTGGAGTGAACGATCAAATGCCGGAACTCGAAATGAGACTGAGGATGCCTACGCCGATCAATATATCCGCTTGGCGCGGCGCGAGCCAGTCCGCCACGAGTAAGATGTCGTATGTGCGGACGTCGCAAACCTGAACCGTATGTGCCGCATGGACATTTGCCACTTGCATGGGGAGGCCCGCAATCTGTCCAAGCGGTGCGTCGATGTCCCGGGTGGAGATAGAGAAGCAGAGTCGAGTGGGCTGGATGAGGTGCTGCATGTGGAGCGAGCGGACCATCCGGAGCACAATCGTGGTATGGGTGGCACCGGTGTCCACGATGGCCACGAACTTGCGGCCACATATCCACACGTAACACCACGCCACGTGGACTTCGGAGGGTGCGGGCGGTCCGGGTGTGAGGGCCGCGCGTGACCAAGTACGTGAGGCACGTGCGGCGACGTCGCGCACACGAGAGTGAGTAAGGAGGATGCTTCAGGACAGCAGGCGGATGCCGGTCAGGCTGTCTCGGGTGCATGAGAGGCGGACGCCAAGAGAAAAAAGGGAGGCATTGTGACTGGTGAAGAGGGCGCGGAGAATTTCTGCGGACTCAGGGGAGTGAAGAAGGAAGTCGACTAGAGTGAGGGGATGGTGGTTGTCAAGGAGTGGTGTGGCGGGGACATGAGAGTGTGGGTTGCTTGTGGGATAGGTCTGTGGTAGAGCAGCAGACGTTTGCGAGGTTCCTGGGGGCGCATGTCGTGGGGGAAGATGGGGTGCGATTTCCTCCAACGTCCAACCGCAGATAGTGGGGTTGTACCTGCGAGCAAGTTGTAGGCTAGACATGGAGAGGGCTGGAAGGGTCTCCACGACGGCCAACTCCGCGGCGGGGTCGAGTTCATTCAGGAGTTGTAAGGCGACCTCCTGCTCCTCCTAATCAAACTCCCTTGCCACTCCCTCCCATTCTGCTTCAGAGGTTGGAGGTGGTGCCCCGAGATCAGGGATATGCTCCGCAGTGTTTGGAGGTGCCTCTGCTTCATTTGGAGATGCCCTGTCAGGTTCTGGCCAGCCAGGGCGTGGAAGTCGGCTCAGGGCATCCGCGTTGCGGTTGGCAACCGCAGGCTGGTACTTGATCCTCATGTTGTAGCCCTGCAGGAGGAGTGCCCACTTGGCTAGGATGCCCTCATGGTTTTGAGTGGTGAGGAGCCATTGGAGGGCCTGATGGTCCGTGAAAACTGTGAAGGGTTTGCCATTCTTTATGTAGTCGCGGAAGTGTTGGAGTGCCCAAAGGACAGCCAAGCATTCGCCCTTCACCGGCGGGTACTTTCGCTCTCCTTCAGTGAGGGCACGATTGGCGTAAGCAATCACCTTCTGTGTGGGTTCCTGCACCATCTGGGATAGAATAGCGCCCAGCCCGTCCCGCGACCAATCAGTGGTGATGGAGAATGGGAGGTTGAAGTTGGGGAACTCGAGGATGGGCGTGGTGACCAGGCGGTGCTTGATTTCCTTCCAGGCGCTCGCGCATTCTGATGTCCATTCAAACGGCACATCCTGGTGTGTCAACTCCTGGAGCGGCTTGATGATGCGTGCATGGTCACGGACAAACTTCCTGTAGGAGACAAAGCCCAGGAAGATCTTGACTTGCCCCGCGGAGGTAGGCTGACGCCATTCCTTTACTGCCGCGATCTTCTCTGGATCAGTCTTTATGCCATCTGCGCTCATCACGAAGCCGAGGAACTCCATTTCTGCAGCTTCGATGGAGCACTTGGCTGCCTTGAGCTTCAGGTTGGCCCTGCAGAGGGCAGCGAAGACGGCGGCCAGGGAGGAGAACAGCTCCTCTAAGGTGTAGGCCGCAACCATGATGTCGTCAATGTAGCAGCTGACATTGGGGATGCCGCGAAGAGTGGACTCCATGACTCGCTGAAATGTCGCGCTGGCATTGCGGAGTCCAAAGGGCATGCGTGTGAACGCGTACAGTCCCTCTGGTGTCACAAACGCAGTCTTGGCGATGGAGTCCGGGTGCATGGGGACGGCATGGAAGGCAGCCTTTACATCGAGCTTTGCAAACCATCTGCGACCCTGCTGGCGCTCCTATATGTCGACAATTAGCGGCATGGGGTACGCATCCTCCTTGGTTACGCGGTTGAGGTCGCGAAAGTCAACGCAGAATCGCTTGGATCCATCCGGTTTCCCCACGATGACCAAGTTGGCACGCCAGGGGCTGACGATTAGGACAATCACCCCTTGCGCCTTGAGCTCCGCGAGCCCCTCTGTGATAATCTATTCCTGTTCCGGAAGGATGCGCCGCACCTTCTGTTTTGTGGGCGCGGAGTCCCCCATGGAGATGATGTGGAAGGCTTCCACGGCCCCCAGATCGACCGTGGACCCAGCAAAGATGTCCGTGAAGGCGTCCAATAGGTTGCAGAAATCCTGCTTTTGTGCGGGAGAAAGTCGTGAGTGGAGCACGTGGTCCCATCGCGGTGGTGGTGATGGTTCTTTTTCGCGGAGTGGGTAGAACTGTTGGCCTGAGGGTGAGTGTGCACCCAGGAGGGTCCCTAGCAGTGGCTGATTCACACCACCAACTGTTTTTGGAGAGACTGAAACTATGGAGGCAACTGGTTCCAAGGATGGCAAAATCTGGTCAGAAAGTGAGGCAATAGTTATGGCCTCAATTGGATGGGAATTAACACTTGATCAAGGCTCACAAGCAGTGGCATTTTATAGCCACTGATCTAAGCTTTCCAGAACACCAAAGCATGCCAGATTTGGAGCTTCCTAGCAGATTCTATGGCTTCTAGAGTGCTCCTTGGTAGGCTGTCCTTTTCCCACCTAGGAAGGCATCCCTTCCCTCCTCTAGAAGCTTCTGCCTCTTCCTAGATTCCTCAGCTTGCTTCTAGTAGGAGGGAAGGTGTCCAGAAGACCAAGACACCTCTAGATGCCTTGTAGGACAAGTCACCCCTTCTAGAAGGTGTGCCACCTTCCNACCTTCCTGGACCCTCACCTGGCCTTCTAGAAACTTAAAGAGGAACTCTAGAGGTTGAGCTAGCTTCCTGGCATCTATTTTCCACCTCCCTTGAGGCAGGGCAGAATTTCATCTTGTGGGACTTGAACCCGGGTCCCTGCCTCTAGAGATGGACACCATTAACCACTAAGCCACTAAGGCTTGTCTTTTTGGTGTTCCTTTTTGGAGTCACTCCTGCCATGGTGAGGAGCATCATTCCAACAATCTCCCCCTTGTGCGTCACCCATGGCAGTTGTCCATGCTCAGCGTGCAACTCAAGAGGCTTGGGAAAGCCCAAGCTCCATACAAGTAGCATCATGCCTGTCCTTGGGTTGCGCCTTTGTCATGGCATCAGCAAGCATGTGCTTTGTGCCGCAATGCACAAGCACCACATCACCCTTTGCAACAAGGTCTCGTGCAAAGTGATGCCGGATCTCTATGTGCTTGGTCCTCCGGTGTAGCACAGGGTTCTTGGTCAGGCTGATGGCACTCATGTTGTCAACACTGAGTGCCGTTGGCTTCTTTTGCGGCACCCCAATCTCCTTGAGCAAGCGCCGCAGCCATAGTGCCTCTTTTGCGGCTTCCGCGAGCGCAATATACTCCGCCTCAGTGCTAGATAGAGCCACACTGTCCTGCTTCCGGCTTGCCCAAGACACCGCTGCACCACCAAGCACAAAAACATAGCCTGATGTTGACTTGCGGTCATCAACGTCACCTGCCCAGTCAGCATCAGAGTAGCCAACCAACTCGAGGGAGTCAGTCCGCGCTCCCCCTCCAAACACAAGTCGCGAATGTGTCGTTGCCTTCAAGTAGCGGAGGATTCTCTTCACCGCTTGCCAATGTAGCGGCCCCGGATCAGCAACATAGCGGCTCACTTGTCCTTCAGCAAAGGCAAGGTCAGGCCGTGTCGCCACCATGGCATACATTATGCTGCCAACTGCGGACTGGTACGGTACTCCAGCCATCTCCGCCTTCTCGTCCTCCGTGCTTGGGCCCATGCTCAAGCTCAGCTCACATGTCGTTGTCATAGGTGTGCCGATGTTGTTGCACTCCTCCATGTTGTAGCGACGGAGCACCTCCTGCACATATTTTTCTTGGCCCATCTCCATCGTGCGTGCTTTGCGGTCCCTCTTGATGGCGATGCCAAGGTAGTACTCAAGCTCGCCCATGTCTGTCATCTTGAACCGGCCGCCAAGCTGTTGCTTCAGGATCTTGAGCTCCCCCTCATCCGAAGACACAAGGATGAGGTCATCCACGTAGAGGACGACAATTTGGTGGAGTCCTGGCTGATTACGCACGTACACGCTGTGATCGGCCTCGCAGCGCTTGAAGCCAAGCTCACCCATGAAACTATCCATCTTGAGGTACCACATGAGCGGAGCTTGCTTCAGTCCATAGAGCGCCCTGCGAAGCCGGCACACCTTCCCTTGCGGCGCATCCACCCCCTCTGTCACCTCCATGTAGACTTCCTTGTCCAGGTCGCCATTGAGGAACGTGGTTTTCACATCCATTTGGTGGATTTCGTAGTCGCGTGCCGCTGCCACCGAGAGGATAGTACGGATGGAGGCAAACTTGGCAACTGGTGCAAAGGTCTCATCGTAGTGCTCCCCTTTTCTCTGGGCATATCTTTCGCCACCAGCCGCGCCTTGTACCGCTCCACCTTCCCCTCCTTTGTGAGCTTCTTCCGGAAGATCCACTTGGAGCCGATGATTTTCTCGCCCTCCGGCCGGTCAACCAGCTCCCAAGTGCCGTTCTCCTCGTGGGAGGCAAGCTCAGATTTTATTGCTCCCTCCCACTCAGCCCCATCCTTCCGCTGCAGTGCCTCCTTTACAGATTTAGGCTCCTCTTGCGTGAAGAAGGCTTGTGTAAACCCAGTCCAAATACCCTTGTTGGCATCATACCTTTTTTTCCTTCTTCGCACACGGTTACTCGTGCGGGGCTCTTGAGGCGGTTGTCGTTGTTGCTGTCCCCTTTTGGCGCCATCCTCTCCAAGCGCCTGATCCCCCTCTCTTGGAGACCTTGGAGACATCGATTGACTCCCCGTCTCCACGTCCCTCTCCGTTGCTTCGGATTCTTCGTCCAAACTGGCCGGAACATATTCTGCCGGTTGCACATCCCTCGGGCAATCCTCTCCGGCTGCTGCTGCTGCGAGGACGTCACCCTCATTCACGTCCTCCGGCGTCTCCCCCTCAAGGAGTGGCATCCACTCCCCCCTCTTGGAGAGACCTGCCTCCTTGTCTGTCCAACAGCTTTTCTCGTCGAACGTGACATTGCGACTCCGCACAATCTGCTGCCTCCTTGGGTCAAAGAGCCGATACGCCTTGCTTCCGCTCTCATATCCAAGGAATATACACCGGCGGGTACGCGGGTCCAGCTTGCTCCGTCCCTCACGTGCCTGCACCATTGCATGTGCAACACAACCAAACGTGCGGAGGTGACCCACTGCAGGCTTCCTCCCGCTCCACACTTCTTGTGGTGTCTTCCACGCATTGCTCTCCTTGTCCTTCAGCGGCTTGGTCGGCATGAGATTCATGATGTACGCTGCTGTCCTTGCCGCCTCCGCCCAATACCGTTGTGTAAGGCCGGCGTCGCTCAACATGGATCGCACCATGTTAAGGATTGTGCGATTCGCTCTCTCTGCGACGCCATTCTGTTGTGGGGAGT